>JACBWW010000021.1:7911329-8110048 GCA_020086605.1 Lanius collurio
CATCCACTCATTGCGACCTTCTGTCCTCACGAGTGTGACAGAGGCATTGGTCTCTGTAAGTACCAGCTTTTAGTCATACACCTGTAAAAGGAATAAAAGAATGCATCTCAGATAAAACCTAAAATTAGTAGTAGTGCTGTTAGGGGCTACTTAAAAATAAGAATTAAAGCTCACTAGAGAGAAAAATTACTGTTGCTGATGATATCCTGTGAAGATAGAAGAGAGTAACTGTTGCTTATTCTTTGTGTGTAAATATTGTAAATACTTTTTTGATTATCACAGCACAATAAAGAGTTCCTGATTTTTCCAGCTAGCACTGTATCTATTCCTGTGGAATTTTAAATGCATGATTTTCCCTACCTCTCATCACTAAGCACTGTTTGCTGCTTCTGCTATGTTTAGTCTGTGATTCTGAAGAGCTTTTTCCTACAAATTGAATTTTAGAGAAGTTAGTGCAGTTTTTAATGAATAATCTACATCTAGATTTTCAGTAATAACTACTGTCATGTTAAATAATTTTGAAGTTAGTGAAGTGTGGTTTATTCTTGCACAGACTCTATTGCACATGTTTAACCTGTGGTTTTGTCTCTGCATGTTTTCCAAGATGATATTTCCCTTCCACTGGCCTTGCCCATATATTCCTCTCTGTCCCTTGGCACTGGCAGATGTGCTGAGTGCCCCATGTCCGTTCATAGTGGGAATTGATTCCAGATACTTTGATCTCTATGACCCCCCACCTGATGTCAGCTGTGTTGACCTGGATACCAACACAATTTCTCAGTAAGTATTTATCAACAATTTTTCTTCCCTATTAATTTTTTTTTGCTTCCTATTTTCAAAGGCAAAACCTGGCTTTTTGGCAAAACTTGGAGGGGTATTTTTTTAATTTTTCTTTTATTTTCTTTTCCTTTTGTCCATGCCAATGTAAGTAATTAGAGCTGAGAACATGGCATGAGTGGTGGTTGCTGGTGCAATGACAGGTGTTTAATACCATTAATCTATCTCTGGTGCATTGTAACTGGATTGATTTCAGTGCTAATGAGTGTGGCAGTGTAATCATCAGCCTGAAATATGGGACATGGGTTGGATGGCTCTGATCAGATCTCCACACAGTAAATCAAATTTGGTTTTGTTAGTTGGTTTTCAGTCCTTGTCAGTCCAGTTGTGATGGAGTGAAACCTCTTTCTCTGGTGGGAGAGAATATCCTCTGAACACGTTCCAGTGTATGCTTATACTTATTTTTTTTCCTTTCCAGAACTGGAGACAAGAAAGCTATTGCATGGAAGATCTTACCAAAGAAACCTTGTAAAAATCTGATGAACACTTTAAATACTTTATATCAGCAACTGGCAGAATGTGAGTGGGAAAGCACATAGTAAGATTTACACTGGGTGCAATGTGCCACAAAAATAGATAAATGTAGCTAATTAGATGGGTTCCAAAGTTACCAGTTCCACTAAACATTTGTTTTTATAGAATGGGAAAAATCTGTGCTCCAAGTCTGGAGATCAGAGAAACTTTGTGGAGACTTCTGGGACAGAGGAGCCTTCGTATAAGAAGGCAGTACTTAATAGATATCCCTTCCTATTAATGTTAGCCTCATATCAAAAAAAACCCCAGAGTTTCTATGAAAAGGGAATAATAAAGCAAAGCAAAGAGTAGGCCAGGCCCTAATAAAGACCTTTCTTTCATCTTCAAAGTCTGCTCAAAGTTTGCTGATGTCTTGGCAATTGAAATAACTTTGGCACTCAAGCTAATAGTATCTCACTTAAAAATTTAAGATGGAAATAACAAGTATTTTGTAAACATTAGGGGTTTAAATGTAAGGCACAATTACTGAACATCTCTTAAGTAAAAATTGGTGGTTGATAGACTCCTCAAATATTGCAGAGCAAGGTAATATTGCACCTTGATGGTGAGAAGCAGAAGAATGGATAGAGGTGGTTTTAGTAAAATTCATAACAAAGCACTGTTTTTTTTAAAAAAAAGCTTTTTACACATTCTGGCTATTGGGGTCACAAGAATTTGTGTCCTGATTAGAATGTACAGAAACAGAAGTTTATTGGGATGTGCTGCACAAAGAAGTGTATCGCTGATGAAAATTACCTGATGCTTCAGAATTTTGATATATTTTACTGTGAGGGCTGTTTTAGAAAAAATTCTAAACCTTA
The DNA here is from genome assembly GCA_020086605.1 of Lanius collurio. Lineage (NCBI taxonomy): Eukaryota > Metazoa > Chordata > Aves > Passeriformes > Laniidae > Lanius > Lanius collurio. Next base: position 7,913,501 of record JACBWW010000021.1, read on the forward strand.
TATTCTATATGTAAAAATAGAGTGGTAGTGATCTTAAATCTTATTACAGAGTAGGTTGCTTAAAAATTATATTGAGGTAGGGTTGACTATAATTATGTTATGTGGAAAGACGGTGATAAAAGCATCCTTTCACTTTCCTGAGACATTATTAGAATATTACCAAACTCTGAGTGTAGCAGTGAAGTCTTAGCTAGAGTTCTGATAGCTTTAAAATGTTGATACAAGTGCCTAATTAAAGAATACAGGTTTTGCTAGATCTTCTAAAAAAAAAAAAGGCCAGCTTTTGGTCTGTAGCAGTATTTTGCAGTGCTGTCTTTTAATGGCTCCACTTTGCCTCTAAGTGGTGTTTTTCAGTGTATGTTGGTACTTAACGTGAGTTGTCTGCTTTCTGAGAGCACTTTGAAATGAAAGGCACAATCAAAAAAAATACATCCCGTCCATGTGTTTGTCCTGAAAATATGCTTCTTTTGTCAGATCTTGTCTGAATTTTCACATGGTTTTCCAAGCAGGTTTCTTTGAGGGTTTTTTAAAGCTCTGTCCACACTAGTTCTCTGTTGCTGTAGTAACATGTGCTGACAAGGCCAGTGCATCTTACTTTTGGTGTTATCCCCAGATAGATGAGGTACAGAAGGTCAAGCTGAATCCATTGTCACATGTCATGATTGAATCTCTCTATATTTTAATCTATTCCAAATGTAATGGAGTTCATAATCACTGAATCTAGGAAGATAAACAGAGTATTTTAGACTAGTATTGAGGGGAAAAAAAGTAAAACACTATAGTGTTGTTTTATTCACAGTGCAACAGCGACCAAGAGAAGATGCATTAATGGAATTGGCAATGAATGATTATGATTTTAATTCTGGGAAGAAATTGCATCTCTTAGATTTGGAGATCCAGGAAGCATTTCTCTGTTTCATGGCTTCAATCCTAAAAGGTTACAGATCATATCTCAGGCCAATAACAGAGGCACCCTCTGAAACAGCCACAGATGCAAGTTCTCTGTTTGAACTACAAGGTGAAAAGTTATAAACTTGTTTTTTGTGTATTAATTTATTATTTTTTATTCTCTCTTATCTACAGAATAAAAATATTTGCATGTTAGTGTTGTAAATGATGGGGGAAATATAAGTGCAGACAAATTTGCACAGTAATGGCAAAGATTGCAGAAAGCTTTTTGCACATAAATAGAACCTACACTGAGTTCTGGTGAGGGCTTTTCCATTCTAGGCATCCTGACAATGCTGCTGATTGCACTTTGCAGGGTTCCTCAAAAGCAGAGACCGTTCCCATCAGAAGTTCTACACCCTGATGACCAAAACCCAGATGTTCATTCGCTTCATTGAGGAATGTTCTTTTGTCAGTGACAAGGATGCCAGCCTTGCCTTCTTTGATGACTGTGTGGATAAAGTAAGCAACTCTTGGTGTGCATACAGGGTTGTCCACCTTATCTGATAATGTACAACCAGAATGTATTTGAAATGCAAGTTTGTTTCTTCTTTTACTTTCCTATTTTCTCATCATTGTTGGCTTCCATTTTCCTTTTTTGTGAGGCTTCATTCCATTTTTTGCTTCAAATTCCCAAATGTAAATAAAACATTGGGAGAACAAATTGGAGGTCCTAATTTTCACATGTGTGTAAATTTCTGTAGTACTGGCCTGTTGTAAGAAGTGCAAGAAGGAGGACTGAACCAAAACTCAGAATCTTATATCCCTATTTCTGTGAATACTATAAGAAATTCCACACCTAGTTGTCACTGGCTACCTGTACCACTCTATTCTGGGACACTGCTGTTTAAGCAGGGTGCAGTTGTCTGGGATTTCCTGGAAAGTAGGTCACCTGCTGTTTGTTCCCTGGGAATTAATACTGAAGACTGATAACTGCTGTTTACAGTTCCTATTTGTGGCTGCTTTTCCCGTGGAAGTGCAGATGAGTTAAAAGGAGCTGTTTTGAGAAGAAATCTGAAAACAGTGGAGTTTGAGAGAAATATAAAAGGATGGTATAATGATATTTGATGCTGTTTATAGATTTTGCTAGTCTCAATATTTTACTGCTAGCAGTTTTCAAAACTCTGCTTCCCTGTTCTATAGCATGACTTGCAGGTATTCATGTGTTGTAAATTGAGTTAATTAAAAACATTTTTGTAATGTTGAGTCAGCCTTGCAGCTCTGTTGGAAACCCTTCAGCATGTAGTGCTTGCTTTGCCATGTGCTAGTTAGTGCATAAAGCAAGAGCTCTCCTAGACAGAGACCCCAGTGACCGAACTGCTGAGCAGCACTTGGTTTCCTTTGTGCTGCAGTTTAGTTCTCTGGCTGATGTTAAATAGGATGTTTATTCAGAATGCAATGACTGTGTAAGTGTCAAATTTTATCTGTTGCATTTCGTTTTACAGAATGGTTTATGAGGGTGCTGAAGTTGATGCCCTAAGCTAAAGTTATCTTGTCTGGGAACTCGGATATCTTGTCTGACATCTCTTTCAAAAAGTCATGCTTAGGTTGCTGGTGTCACTATGAGACTGCACATAATCTGTGGAGCTGTTGGAGCTTTCACCTTTTAGAAAAGGTTTAAGTAGCCATTTATACAGCCAAACCCAAGACTTGTCTGTTCTAGTGCCAGGTATTTTGCTGCTTGATGCCCTGGACAGCTTCTTTCCACTATAAAAAATGCTCGTGACAGTTTGGTGAGAATAAATTTTCCAGAATGCACTTACACTTCTCCAACTTCCATTCCTGGCAGTGAGGATTTTATTCGGGCTTATTAATGAGGCATCTGCTTCTGTGCCAGGGATAACTATGGGGAAGCTGAGGCACTGCATTGCTATGTTTTTAGGATTTGCCATAGCTTTAGAATTGCTTGTGAAACTGGATATTCACTGACACAAGGGAGCAGGTTCCCATGTAGGATTTCTTTGCACAATGATGTATTTGCCTCATCTTTTCTTTCCTGCTTCTCCTTCCTGATTTTTCTTTATTTCTGATACTGTTTTCACCAGTAAGATACAGAGTCAAAATACTGAAGTACACCAAGGACTGCTATACCAACTAGAGCTGTAGCCAAGACCAGATATCAAAATTGAATTGTTCCAATAAAGCCAATATTTATATTTTAACCTTTTATAAGGTGAACCAGTACCTGACAGGGTATGTATGAAAGAGTGATGTTATGAGTTGAAAGGTGCTTTCTTATGGGTAGTTATAGACTACTGGCTTGAGACAAATTTTATGTACTGTGAAATTAGTTATCTATAAAATATCAACTAAACCCTTGAATAATTTGTAAGAATAGTTTAAGATGTAGAGTAATCTCTTCTATGTTATTTGGTCCTAGACAGCAGCAGCAGATTGTAATTGATTACCCATTTTATCAACTGGAAGATACAGTGTATCTGTACAGTGTATTCAGTTGTCTCAAGTTTTCATTTTTCTAGGAATTCAAAAATTACCTCAATTCAACACACACCTGAGGTACTGGCTTTATTATATTTCACTTGTAAAACTTAGAGCTGTGGGGTTTTTACATCCTTAGAAGTATTTAAATTGCAAGTAAGGTTTCGTTTACTGCTGCTTCTCAGGAGCCATATGTTCTTGCTGCTTGGCTGGTTCAATTTGCTAATGCTTTCCATCTGTCTCATGCAGTGAAATGTGTAATTAAGGACACCTCTCTGTATGTTTATCAAACTTTAAATATTCAAGAATTTTACTGAAACTACTTGATATACTTGCACCTCACTGAAGAGAGAGAACTGTTTTATACAATCTTTTTATACATTAACTCTCTGTTGCCAAACTCTTAATGCATGAAAAACATGCATTCTTGGGTTCCACAGGTTGCTTATTCCTTTCCTTGAAGTATTCTACCATTTGGCTGTCATTTAGTTGCCATTTAAACAATTTAAATTAGAAAAAGAAAGCTATGCTTGTCCCCCTTTAACTTCTCTTGGAGTGCACGTGTATTTCTGCAGTCTCTGCAAACTATCAAGATGTGAAGTGCTGTGTAAGTCACTGCAATTATGGATGGTGCTGGTAGTACCTTCTGTATGCATCAGACAATTTTATAAAGCTTGGTTATTGTTTTCAGTGTTTAAAAGAGGGGGAAATAGCTCTCATTTTTATATTTAAAAATAACTTTCAAGTTACTACTGCAGTTGGAAGCTTAGTTCAAGTATTAATCTCCTCATACTACTTAAAATATTTACCTGAAAACAGACAGTTCAGACTATACCAGTAAACACTGATTCTTAGGTTGGGGTAAAGTTCCCAAAACCAGTGCAACACTTACTATCATTGTTATAACTTTGCAGGGTGTCCTTGTTCTTTGATGCTAATGCAGACCTTGTCCTGTTGATCATACAGCTGTTGACAGCAGAAAATACAATGCCCCTGGTAACTACTTTTTCTTTTAACTTCCTTCTCCAGGTAGATATGGACAAAACTGGAGAAACACGACTTATAGAGCTGGATGAGTCCTACAAGAGTGAGCACACAGTTTTCATAACACCACCTGAGATCCCTCATCTGCCAAATGGGGAAGAGCACCCTCTACAATACAGGTAGCTTAAGGACACAACAGATGCCAGCCAAAATCCTAACAGCTGCCCGTGTAGAGTTTTAATTTCTAGGTTCTTGTGAGAGTCAGTACAGAGGAAGTATGGATTTTTCCTGTCCTTTCATGTTGCTCAAGTAAGATGTGTGTGTAAAATGGCTGTCATGCCAGTTCTTTTGAAGCTTTAATTTTGTGTGTGTACACACAGAAGCAATAATAATAAATCTCACAGTGATCACATTACATTGTGCTGGCTATTGACACCTTTTAAGCTTAAAGTTGGAATTAATGGACCCAGTCTGTTGTCCTCTGCTATTACTGATAATTATACAAACTGCAGATATTCTTTGTAAAGAGAGTATCTGTCAAAGAATCACTGAAAACTAGTGTTACTAGTTTAGTAATTATGTCAGATGAGTTTGTTGGTTTCTTCATTAATTCTGAGAAATATTTTTATATCTAATCTGATTTAATCTTTTAGAGTTTGCTGTTGTTCCTATTGATTTTCATAAACCTCAGTCATGTGATGCTCACTGGGGACTAAGCCACACAGATTATTTTCTTTTATTAAATAGAATCAATACTAATGCATTCGACACATTAATTAAAGAAAATGCTGCGACAGTAAATACATTTATCAATTTCAGTTGCTTATACTGAATAACAGGTTAAGAGACTGTTTGTGCAGGCATATGAAACCATGCTGAGGGATTAGTGAACCAGTTTGTCAGTGGTGTCTTTAAAGGTTTACTTTTGTGTTTATTTCCTGGGAAGCCTCTGGTGCAGGTGTGTAGCTGATTTCCTTTGCCATTATGTGATGTGCTTGCTTTGGAACTGACTTACAGGACTGACATTTCTCTTACAGCTATAATGGATTTCCAGTATTAAAACTAGAATTGTTTGAACGACCTGAAGGATTTCTCACAGCACCAAATAACAAACTGTCCTCAAAAGCCAGTAGCCCCAACAGCCCATCACCAATGTTCAGAAGAACTAAACAGGTACTTGCAAGTATTCTTGGAGTGTGAGGTGCTTTGGAAGGGGACAGCTTGAGTTTGACTGTAAAGCAGTCTGATGGTTCTTCAGTTCTTCACTGACCTGGTCACTGTGTTAATTGTTCTCTGGATGTGCTTCTTGCCTGCACCATATCCTACAAGGGCCCCTGTACAGGTTGTTACTTGCTGTGCTGTCCCTTCCCCTTCCCCTTCCCCTTCCCCTTCCTTCACATTCTTTTTCATGAGTTTTCCAAATCCTCTTGATTGCTTTTAACTGCCCAGGGCTTTGAGGGACTCTAACTTCAAAGTGATAAAGATTTAAAGAAATGCAAGCTTTTAGCCCTGGAATATTGCACAGTTGCTGTCCTTGGTATAACTCTCACTGCTTTTATAGTCCTTCCCATTTTACTATATTGTTAATATTACTGTTGCAGTTTACATAGATATGACGGTACATGTTCAGTTTTTAACATGTAGCTTTGTGTGATATAGATGTAAACACACACAAATAATCTCCATGTTTCTTTCCAGGAAATTAAATCTGCCCACAAAATTGCTAAGAAGTACTCCTCCATCCCCCAGATGTGGTCCAGGTGTTTGCTCCGTCACTGCTATGGCCTTTGGTTCATCTGCCTCCCTGCCTATGTGAAAGTCTGCCACTCCAAAGTCAGGGCTTTGAGAACTGCCTATGATGTGCTACAGAAAATGCACACCAAAAAAATAGATCCACCTGACGAGGTAAAATAACCCCAAATTCCAGAAGGAGTACATGGGTTTGAGGTGTTGGGAGCTCAGGGCTCACTGGTGTGTGTTTGCAGGTGTGCTACAGAGTCCTCATGCAGCTGTGTGGGCAGTATGGGCAGCCTGTGCTGGCAGTCAGGGTGCTCTTTGAAATGCAGAAGGCTGGCATTGACCCCAATGCCATCACCTATGGCTACTACAACAAGGTGAGTGTGCTTTAAGTAGGATGGTGGGGACAAAAATGCATTTTTGTCCAGGCAAATAGAAGGGAGAAAAATAACAAAGCAGTTCAGGTGTGATTCTGTAATTTCTTGTAAGCTGAAGAAACACAAGACAGAATCATTTTGTGGGTTTTGGTTTTGTAGGTTTAGAAATCTACTGTATCACTGCCAGTGTAACTCAGTTTGAAATTTTAAGTTTTCACACCTGACTGTTCCTGAAGATGACTTTACTTGATTTTGATATTTCCAAAATAGGCTGTTTTGGAAAGCACCTGGCCTTCAAGCAATCGAGGTGGCTATTTCCTCTGGATGAAAATACGAAATGTTGTCTTAGGAATAGCACAGTTTAAAAAAGCATTGAAAAAGCTACCAGCAAGCACAGCACATACATCTGTTCCTGGTAGAGTATTCACATCCTACTATTTTTTTATATTCATGCTGATGAAAAAATCCTTTAAAAAATCTTTCTTTGTGGTTTTGTTACAACTGTTTTAGAGGGAAAAAAAACAGTAGTTCCTGCATAATTTTAAAAAAGCAGTATCTTTTCTTGCCTTTGAATCTGAAATAGTCTGCTGTTCTTTTGTTGTATCACCATTCACGAGACAAGTGGAGACAAAATGTGAACCTGAACTTTGTGATAATTATCCTAGTTCATCCAATAACCAGTCTTATAACTGGCAGAAACTTTTGTCCAGCCTTGCCTTTTTTTATTTGCCCCCTTGTTTTTTTGATGTTAGCTAAGAGGCAACTAGAACTAGTCTTTGAGTTTGCAGTACTGATTGCAGGTTCTGCATACCTACCTGCAAATGATCATGTTTGTTTTTATCTAGAATATAAGTAAAACATGTGAGGCTTTAAATTTTGGGGTTTCTTTCTTTTTCCTTCCAGTAAAGACTTACATAATGTGAACATCAAATGGTCATATGACCATGCTTGTAATTTGTATTTTTTAAAGGTACTACTTTCCATGGTATTTGGAACTTCCTGGTAGTTAAGCATGATAGTGCATCATAAAGTAGCAGCAATGTAGTTAGTTTAGTTCAAGTTGACCTTGGACGACCTTTACAACATACTTTTATAGATATATGTAGGTCATCTGACTCAAAGCCCTTCCCACCAGGGCTGTTCTGTGATTCCAAATGTGTACAAATAAATCTTTGCCCTGACAAACAGAACAGATATGATGGCCTTGTGGCTAGATTATTTCTCCTAGACCCCAGAGACTCCAGTCCTACTTCTGGCTCTGTCATTAACCTTATGGATGACCTTGAACACTTTTGCTTTATTTCTGCCTGTTCTTCATGAAGCTGAACTTCCTGATAAACCACCTTGTTGAAAACCAACCATGCAAAGCACTGTACAAGAGCTTAGTAATGCTGGTTGCAACTCAGACCATGTAAACTAAGGAAGTGTAATTGGTTCTTAATGAAATAACTGTCACTTATATAATTAATGGTATTTGCTTTTGACATCATCTGATTTTTCAAGATTACTTTGCATGAAATCTCGTAGCTAGAATGTGTGCTGACTTCTCAGGAAATCCAAAAAACTCTCCCATAAATTCCAGATTATTTTCTTATCTTTACCATAGCAACAAAGTTTTTACCCTCTCTATAGCTGTTCAGTACAGCATCTGTAGGGAAAAGAGGGAAAACTTTGAATTATGTTGGACCCTGTTGATCCTGGAGAGCGACTATATTAATTACACCTAGGCAGTGTTTTGGCTTGAGAATGCCAGATAAGTGGCTTGTATGTTTGTAGGGATTTTTGGGGTGATGTTGGTTATTTTTATTTTAATCTAATTTTGCGGACAAACTCATGCTTGCTACTGTGTTGTTTCAGTTTTTTTACTGTCTACAGTAAAACCATGAGAATCACTTGCATTACCTCTGGGAAACAGAATATTACATATTACACAAAAATGAAACCATGTTTAGATGCCTCTTAGAGTTCTTGAAAAGATGTGACATTTTGATAAACCAGGCAGCAGAATCAAACAGTGCTTTAGCTCAGTGTTTTAAAAGAAATGTTGCCCATTACCCATTTAATTTCATCCTCTAAAACATGACTTCAATGTTTATACTATAATAAGCCAATCCTTTTTCTCTTTTTTTTTTGGTGGTAAAATGTTCACTGTTAATTGGAATGTTCTTGATAAGAGGCCTTTGAATTACTGGTGATATTCAATTTATTCCTCTAAACAGTGTCACACTATTAAACACCATAATTGTCTTTATTCTGATGTTGCCCTACAGTGATAGGGGGACTTTCAGACACTGGCAATAACACATCACTCAAAGAAGAAGCCAAGCAAGGGAAATCTTGTCTTCAAGACATCCAAGAACAAAAGGAGGACAAGAGAGAGAGTGACTCCAGTTCTCGTATGTATCTTGTGAATACAGATATCTGGTTCATTTGGGATAAATAAGGATTTCAGCAAAAGCTAAGTGGGACAGCTGATTCCTCACAGTGAGTGTGTGTGATAATGCCAGTTTATGCCACTGCCTAAAGTTCTTTTCTAAATGCAATTTTCTGGGTGTCTGATGGTTTCACTTTGAAAATTACAGTTCTTTTTTCTTTCCTGTTTCAAATAAGTGATAGTGGTAGCATAAAGGCTTAATGATAATTATAGCCTAATGTTTTTGTCTTTTAAAAAAATGAAATTGCCTCATAGGCATCATCTACAGAAAAGCCTTTTCTACCAGTCTAGTTTCTTTATAAATCCTGTTAGAGGAGAACAGCTGAAATTTTGCAAGTCTGAGAGGTCTAAATTACCCAGCTCCTTAGAATTCTCAGTGTTTGGGAGATGCATCAGAATGGGAAGGCTTTTTTTTTTCTTCAGGTTTTGCATCTGCTGCTCCCGATTCCCTCAAGTGCAGTCAAGCAGCATTGACTTCATACAAGAACATAGAATATCAGATTGTGTAGTAAAATTATAGAAGTACTACAGATTCCCATGTGTATTCATGGAAAATACCCTTCTTAGTAAATGCTCCCCTAGTAATATAATTGTTTAATTTTTTCAGTGGGCTTTCTCCTACTATTTGAGTTAACTATCCCTTTGTCAAGTAATATAAAAGTCTGAGAAAATACGGAATTAGATAAGTTGCTTCAGTGTTTTCACCATGATCTTCCTTCTAGCACTAGTATTTTTTTCTTCAATTTGCTTGAGAAGTTGCCTTATCCGTGATCATAAGAACATATATTTAAGATTATAAACAAGTTATTTAGGTTTAATAAAACTTTTGAGGATGCAGAAAGTGTGAATTCTGCCTAATGTATTACTTCTGACATTTGTGGCTCTCCATAATATTATGATGTGCTAAAACATGTTGCAGTTTTGAAAACAACTTGATAATATTACAGTTGCCTGAAATCCCTTAGAGAAGTAATTCTCTATTTTCAGTAGTCACCTGCAGTGGAATTTTTTTTTCATATCTAAAAGAGTTGAATGTGAATATTCACATTTACTTCATTTCTGCTGTGTAGTCCTGGGGGAAATGAGATCTGTGTGAAGCTGAGCTCTTGCAAAGGCAGGAGAAAATACTCTTTACACCTCTTCTATGCAAGTGAACAAGGGTGTTCTTAATCTTCACAACCACCACATATTTTGGGCTATATGTAGAGAAGCTTATGAAACTTCCCGTTCCTAAAGTAATGCTGGGAGTTAAATATCCATAGTGAAAACATTTGCCCAGGCAGATGTCAGCCTGTGCATCCTGAGGTGGGTGCTACATAGTGTTCCTTAATCCTGTGTGAGGTGTCCAGCAGGTAATGGAGACTTGAGATTTTAAGGGGAGTTCCTTGGATTCTACAAAACTTTTTCTGTCTGCAGTGTCTGAAGTGGAGAGCACAAAAGGGAGTGGGGACTGCCTGCCTAAACTGGATTACCAGAACTCCAGGAATGACAAAGCCACTTCCAGCATCGTGCGGCTCAATGGCACTGTTGACAATACCGTGGCAGAAGGCAGCAGGGGTGAGTGGAAGGGAAAAAAAAAATATATATATGTAGTTACTAATGCACTCTAAGTAGTATTCCTAAATTCTGTTGTCCACTAAACTTACAGTAGTTTATTTCTGTAATGGCAGTGGCTGATGAAATGTGGGGAAGAGTATTCAGGTTGAAGTCAGCATATGCTGCGTCAGGAAGATGCATGGGAATATTCTGCATTTCCAGATTTTTTTCTTGTTTGTTCTATTTTTTTACTGTAGTTAACATCTGCTTACAAAACACCCAAGTCTTGGATTTTTTCATATAATCTCCAGCAACTAATTAATTCCTTCAGGATGGATAAGGGGTTTCTATGCAGTGGAATTTAAAAGACACTTTCAGACATTTTCATGAGTCTTTAGTAATTTCAGGTCAGGTTATTGTAATACTGTCAGCTATGCTTGAAATATTGTAGTATACTTTAAAGTCTGCATCTTTATGCTCTGGCAAAACAATGGAGATTTCTGACAATAATCCCTCTTCTTAGCTCTATTTGTAATTCATTAAGTTAGAAAGTGGTGGGTTTTTTTCATTTCCTGGATACTTGTGCTGTCCTTAGCTTTCAAACCTTGTAGTAATGTCTCCAAAAGAGGAAAGTAAATACAGCTGAGACTTTTCTTGATGATGTCTCTCAAAGTGCTCTTGACTTGTATGATTTTACTCCCTTTTAAGTGTTTTATTGTCTGTCCCTTCCTAAGAGCTCTATGGTCAGCTCAACATTTCAGCCTTTAGCACAACACAGTGAATTACATCTCTTTGTTGTAACATGTTTGAAAGATGAGACAAATTTGCATTCTTTTGTACTTTTGTTTAGTTTACTTGTATAGCAACACATAAAGCACCTTGTTCCATCTGTTTTTCAGAGAGTTCTGTAGGATTGCTGTTTACATCATCTTTTGAGGATGCCAATGAAGCAGAAGTTATAAAAAATAAATCCTTAAGAAAGAGACATAAAAGTGCAGTTGAAGCTGACTTAAGGGAGATTCCGTGGGAAAGCAGGAACCGGAACCTGAGTGGAGATGGCTTAGTGGGACTCATGATAAACAGAATCAACCAGGAAGCAAACCCAGGAGAAATTGTTGAAAAACTGGGCGCTGATGCCAAAATTCTATCTAATGCATTGCAAAAAAGCATAAGGCCAAAAACTCTTAATATCAGAACTTCCTCTTTAGGGTCTAAGAGAGAAAGCCTGGAGAAAGAGTCCAGTGATGAAGATGCAGCTTTTGATTGCAGTTTTACAGATAAAACAGAGTCTCCTGTTATCTTTGATCTGGAAGACTTGGATGCAGAACCTGAAACACCTACAGCAGTGAAAAATTCCAGTGAAAAATCTAAAAGGTTGCAAAGAAAGAGCAGCTTTCCAGTAAAGCCAGTTGAAAAGACAGATGTTGAAACTGGATTTGATCCATTGTCTCTGCTGGTTGCTGAGACAGAACAGCAGAAGGAGGATGAGGAAGAGGATGATGATAGAAGTGTTTCTACTCCATCTGCAAGAAGAGATTTAGCTGAAGAAATAGTCATGTACATGAACAACATGAGCAGCCCTTTGTCCAGTCGTGCACCGAGCATTGAATTGCAAAAACCCTTTGATGACAGAAATCCTAATAAAAGGAGCCCAACCATTATCCAGCCTTGTAGGAGGTCCAGCCTTCCCCCAAACTCCCCAAGGCCACTCAGTCTTACCAAATCCAAGAGCTACCACGCGAAAAATGAAGAAAGGCCAAGGGACAGGCTTTGGTCTTCTCCAGCTTATTCCCCAAACAGCCCAGCCAAGGAGCAGCCCCAGGACACAACCAGTGCATTGACACTTGTGTCATCACCATCGTTCAACTTGGACACACTGTTAACTCCCAAGTTTGATGTTCTAAAAAGCAGCATGTTCTCTGCTGGAAAAGGGGTTGCAGAGAAAGCAAGCAAGTGGTACTCCAAATTTGCAATGTATGCTGCATCTACAAAGGTAAATGTTTATTAAGATCCCATCAATTAAAGAAAAAAAAATTCGTAAAGATTTAATTACTGACCCTCGTGATGAATCCCTTGCATGACCTTTGTCATTGTAGACCATGTACATTAAGTTGTTTTAATCATCTTTGTTATACCAGAACCCTAATTTTAATGTCCTGAATAAAATTTGTCTATCTTAGGTTCTGAATATATTTAATGGGAGAACAGAAGTGTCTTGGCAGAGCAAAGACTGCTCTGGTTTCCCTTTTTAACCTAAAGAAGAAACATTTAAATAAACAAATACTGGGTTTAAGTCTTTATTGCTTTTATGAGTAAGGGGAAATCTGGTTATATTGTTTGCCAAAGTAATTTAAAGCTAGTTTTGAACTGAGGTCATTTGTTAGAATGTTTTTGCTGCCAACGATTCAAACCAATGCTACTTTTGTTTCCACTCCTTTATAATGAAGAGAGACATTTGTCTTGTCTATCTAAATGTATTCCTACAGCTGCTGATAATTCTTGTAGCAATGGGGTGAAAAAGTTATAGGATTAAAATGGTTATGGTTTCACTTAATTATTTTTATTAGGAGAGTCTTTAAAAAGGAATCCTGGTGTAGCTGTTTAACCCAGAGTGGGACTTGCCTTGTCTTGCATGAGTTCTGAACACAGGTCTGTGATCTTCCAAGGAGGGAGGGTCATGCCTTGAATTTACTGAGAAAAAGAAGGCTGCCCCTTGTTTTCAGAAATATTTTTGCTTTCCTTTCTTTTTTTTACTGGACCTTCTTTACTTCTCTCAGGATCAAAATTCAGACCGAGCAAGTGTTTCATCTCTTGGAGCTTTGGACTCAGAATCTACTTCTCTCACTGATGAAGATGTCTGCAATGATTTTGAAAGTGCTTCTCCTCAGGAGAACACCACATCAGAAATTAAGGGAATTAGCATCAGCAAGACAAGCCTGGAAAGCTCAGCTTCCCATGATGGCTCAGCTAAACAATTTGACCAGTGTGGTAAGAGACAGCTTTTGCATGGTGTTCATCACTCTGAACAAAAACATTCTGGTTTTAAAAGTTATTCCTTCATAATTATCAGTTTAGGATCATCCTAGTCATTAGACTAGTCATTTACTTCTTCCTTTTTTTGGAAGAAGTAGATTTCTTTTACCACCTGAAAACTCTGACTCAAACAGGAAATCCTTTGAGTCCTTGAGTATTCATGTGAACACCTTATTTGTGTAAGTTGTACAGCTTCGGAAAGCATCTATAAAAACATTGTAATGGTAACTTCATTGGCCTGGTTCTATTTTCTAAAAGTAGTAAAAATGTTTTTAAATATCTGTTACAATTTTCTATAAGCCACTTTGAAGCTGATTATCAGACAGATTTTGTAGGAATATTTTCCTAATCTGTGTTGTATAGTTGGTCATGACTATTGTACCCGTTTATGATGTCATTGTGGGGTACAAACAGCACCTCTTGTCCTTCCCTAGTTTTTGTCCACATAGAAGATATGGCTATGAATTACTTAAAATTTGTTTTCAAGCTACCAACTGTTGTTAACAAAGAAAACTGAACATATGGAAATTGTTTGTTGGTAGCTTTTATTTTTGCTTTCGTTGGTGCTGGGCAGATGGCAGCCTCACACTCCAGATACTCACAGTGTATCTCATTTGTTGCACCTTCCATCACACATTTTATAACTGCAGTATTGTTTGAGCAGAAAAACAGTGCTAAAAATGCTTTTTTGGAATAATTAGTACTTTAGGTTTCTTCTGTTAACAGGTTCCCTTTCCAAGTTCCCTTTACCTGACAAATCAGAGTTGGTATCTTCCTGCAGCACAAGCAGTACCAGTGTGTTCCAGAACTACGCCATGGAGGTACAGGATGATTTACTGATTTTAATCGATGGCCTAGGAGCATATGTCTTTAAATGTGAATATTATCTGTATCTCTGGTAAAGTTCTAAGCTTAAAACTAATACACTGGAAGATGGATATTTCTGTCACAAAGTAGATTTAATTTCAAATCCTGCTCTAGAAAGGTCTTTATTTCAATCACATCTTTTGGTCCTTAAAGCTTCAGTTCCCAAGAGTTTGCTATTGGATGCAACTGAATTCAGGCATTTAAATCCCTTGTGGAGATAAATTTGTTCAAAGTGAAAATACCAAGTCTTAAGCAGCACTGTATGTTTAAAAATACAGAAAGGAGAACTAGCTATTTCTTGGTGTAACTTCTAGTAAGATAATTTTTCTTTTCACTGTTAGGCTGGTTTGGGTGGCTTTTCATTATTTTCTTTGCTTTTCTCCCTCTCCTTCCCCCCCGGATTTAGGTTAATGACTGTTAATTTGCATCTTTTTTTTCCCATTTCTATAATACTGACAGGCACCACAGAAGTGTGTTGAAATTCTAATCATAGTTTATGTATCTGCATAAATATTCTTGTACTTTTATGCTTGCAGATTACAAATAACATGTTATTGTTAATAGAAATATTATTAAATAACTGGCTGGTTTTAATCCGATAAGCAATAACAGGATGAACTTGTATGCAAGGAGGGGAGGAATATTCATCAAAGGGCAAAAATTTTGGCTGTGGTTTTACATGCTTTGTGAAAGAAGAATGGCTTTGAGTGCATGTTCTAGTGGATTCTGTTCCTGCTCTGTGCAGGTCCTCATCTCGAGCTGTTCTCGGTGTCGGACTTGTGACTGTTTGGTTCATGATGAAGAAATCATGGCAGGCTGGACAGCAGATGATTCAAATCTCAATACCACATGTCCCTTCTGTGGCAATTTATTTCTGCCTTTTTTAAGCATAGAAATCCGAGATCTTCGGCGGCCTGGGAGGTAATAGCAATATTTGAATTTTCCTCCATTTTGAATGCTAGTCACTGGGAAGTGCTTTTTGTTTGGGATTTGGCGGGGGGGGGTTGGATAATTTTAAACTTCTGCTTTCCCTGCAGGTATTTTCTGAAGTCCAGCCCTTCTACAGAAAATATGCAGTTCCCATCCCTTTTTTCCAATCAGAGCGGGAAGTCCTGTAATACCACAGGCACTGTTGGCCTCACTACATCCCTGATGTCTGTCCAAGAGGATATCAATTCAAATAGGTAAATATGCATTTCCTGCCTAGAAATTCCTCAGCTTCTCCATGGATATGCCTGTATTTTAATCAGTTGAAATAAATTTATATTTTTTGAAGAGGAGAGATTGATTTGAGAGGACGATCTCTCTGCTGCCTCTCCCATCTCTCAGCTGGCCACATCATGCTTTCTCTGCCTGATACGCACCATTTCATCCCTAATATAAAAATTCGTGTTGGCATTTGTAATTCTGCAAGTTTTATGAACTCTTTTGAGGATATTTGTGTTCATCGTCAGTGCAAGGGGGAGTTAAACTTGCACTGTAACATGAATGAGTGTAGTGGCTGACAAGGCAGAATTCCAACTGTCAGGTCCATTATTTCCAGTTTATTTCTGTCTGTCTGTGTACATGTTGGAGCACTCAGAGTAAAACAAAAAGCTGAGACTCTTTTTTCTTTCTTTTTTTCCTCTCCTCTAGCAAATCTAAGCAGCATGACAGTGTTTATGCCAGAAGTATCCAGATCCCCTCAGGACGAAGACAAAATACCTCTGGGTCGGAATGTACAAGTCACCCAGTAGCAAGGAGCATCAGTACTTTTGGTCCTTTGGAAGAAGATGAGAAGGAAAACCAGAAGATCAGCCATATCATTCCTACTGGTAGCCTGCCTGCTACTTTGCAAGGACCAACAGTGTGTAGTTTTTCTACCTTAAAAGTCATTTTTTCACGTGTGCCATGAATTAGAGAAATGTTTAACAGCATTAACCATCCTAAATTACAGTAAATGTTAGGTTGTATTATTTAAATTAATGCTAGTTGCAGCTTTTAGATATTGGTGTATGTCATAGAGAAGAAAAGGATTTATAAGACCTTATAAAGACAGTTACATTCATTACATTAGTTACAACTAATGGCATTTTTTCTTTCTTACTGCAGGATTCCTTGGGCCTGGAATGGCGCTTGCCTAGTCCTGATCCTATAACTGTTCCTTACCTCAGTCCTCTCGTGGTGTGGAAAGAGCTTGAAAGCTTACTTGAAAATGAAGGGGATCATGCAATAACGGTGGCAGACTTTGTAGATCATCATCCCATCGTGTTCTGGAATTTGGTGTGGTATTTCAGGCGCTTGGACTTACCCAGCAACTTACCAGGATTAATACTTTCTTCTGAGCACTGCAACAAGAACTCCAAGGTATGGAATCAGATAGGAAACACTGACTTAGGAGAAATGGTTATTTTCCCATATAGGAAATCATTAGATGACTTAGTAACTCTTAGAAATGTGTCTTGCACCAGTCCTGAATTGGTAAAGAATGTGTCAGCTGAAGGAAAATATTCAAAACTCTGGAACATGTGCTCAGCAGCGCTAATGGGGGGCTGGTGTTTAGTTCTTGTCACACTGTAATTTGTGATCCTTAATTTCAAGGAGGATAAGCTTCTAGTCAGTTTTGTTGCTATTTGAGTAGTTGAGCAGTAGAAGGAGGAAGTTTAGATTTTAGGACTGTAGAAAATAGGCAAAACTCTCATTTGCCATGTCACTGACAATCCTGTTCAGATTTAGCTTTCTGTAGTTTTTAATAGCAAAGCTTTTTGCCATGAGGCCTAGACATTGAAGATGTATGTTAAATACAGAACTCCTTTGTCATGACTTTGTAATAAAATATCTTCGTGTGCATTCCACTGTTCAGATTCCACGGAACTGTATGTCAGAGGACAGTAAATATGTTCTTATTCAGATGCTATGGGACAATATGAAATTGCATCAGGATCCAAGGCAGCCTCTGTATATTTTGTGGAATGCTCAGAGTAAGTTTTGTTTCTTATGGATTTTGGTGGCATTTTTTAAGAACAATTTTCATTTTGAGCAACTGAAGCATGTGTGTTGAGAAAAGATGTCTTTGTGGATAGTTCACACAAGCTACAATACTCATTTTTGATCATACTGCTTTTTGTCTTGCAGGTCAAAATCGCACTCTTTTGTTTGAGAGTGAGTGTTAAGTTTGGTATTGCTATTCTCAGTTTGGGTGACTTGTTTTGGGAGGGAGGTTGGTTCTGTGCTTAGTAGTAAACTGCTTGAACAATTTTTAGTTTTCCAGCATTTCTGTTTCAAATCACTGACTGGCATTGCCAGTGGCTTTTTCTTCTTTGAGAAGGGAGGAATGACAGGGGAATACATTTCATTGATGCCGTTCATCCACTTGGCTCATGTTCTTACTTTTAGAATTTGCTTACTCGGAATTTTGTTGCTGGTGTTGGATCACACACCTGAAAATAGCTCATGGCCCATTGCATCTGTTGAGTTTTCTTACGTGCTTTTTGTGTTCTACATTGAAAATTTTTTGACTTGATGTTTTCTTCACTACATACATGTCAATATTTTCAGTTTCTGTAGCCTTCCACCTTTTTTTAACAACTCTTTACTCGCTACACAAAGAATCTATTTATTCTTACAGCCTTTTTAATGTTTTTCAGCCCAGAAGTACCCAATGGTCCAGTTATTGCAAAAAGATGATGATTCCTTTAACCAGGAGCTCTTGAAGAGTATGGTGAAAAGCATTAAGATGAATGATGTGTATGGACCAATGAGTCAGATATTGGAGAGGCTCAACAAGTGGCCCCATATTAAAAGACAGAGGTAAGACCACCAATCTGCCTAACTGGAGCAGAGTTGGGCAGTAATCAGGTTATTTATGCAAATTATATTTTCCTAGTGTGTTTTGTAAAGAAAAAGCACAGTTTTTCACCAGTGTTCTCAAATTTATCACTGATAAGTTTGGTTTTTTATGGTAACTTTCACAAACTTCATTTCTCCCTTTTTTTTTCTTTCTACTTTTTCCCTTTCCCCTCTCATTTACAGCCACCTCTTACCTGTGAACCATGGGAAGTAGGGAGTGGGTATATACATGTATATTTTGTTATTAAATCTTATTTATATATTAGTAGGTGTTTTAAAATAAAAACTTTACACTTACTTCTAAGGTGTATGGGTAGATTTGGGGTTTATTTTTAAGTCTTCAGTAGAGGACAGAAAAGGAGCAAAGAAAGGTTATGTCTCATATTTAGGGAGGGGATTTTTTCCATTAGCAGTGGAATTAGTGAACATAAATTCATAGGAATTATAATTTCTTGCCTGGATTTACTCATTAATACTAGGGTGTACAGCAGTCTTGTCAACAGCTGGAGCATTGACAGGATGTTTATTTGCTTGTCTGCCTGCTTTTCAAGCTACTGTGAAAATGAGGAATAGCAAATTCCTTGCCTGGTTAAATCTGGTGGAATTTGTGCATGTTTCTCTCTGCATGCATTTGGTGCAACTTCCAGGGGACCAACCGTAGGTGATGTCCGTATATGGGGAATCCAAGGCATTCTCCAGAGCTCAGAAATGACAATATTTTGGAGGTAGAATCAGGAATTACATTCAAAATGCATCTTTTTAATAATGTGTCTTTAAATGCTTCAATCTTTTTTTAATAGAGATTGTTTTGTGGTGTATCAGCGCAGTACATAAACTGATCAAGCTTTTTACCATTTCAGGAGCCTTTACAGAGAAATACTGTTTCTTTCTCTTGTTGCCCTGGGAAGAGATAACATTGATATAGGTGAGTTCTGCAAACTATTTAAATGAGCACAGGTGATGAATTTATGCAAACTTACTTCTTCAGCTTCCAAAAAAAAAATTTCTGTAGATTAGATATGTGCCACGCTGGTAAGTGCCAAATAAAAAAGACTTTACAGATATTTTCTGCTGATAAATGCAGCTGTCCTGGAATTTCAGTGCTGTTTTTGAGCTTGATATCTAAAGTTATTTTTCCCTTCCTGCAGATGCTTTTGACAGAGAGTACAAAATGGCCTATGATCGTCTCACTGCTAATCAAGTGAAGAACACTCATAACTGCGATAGACCACCAAGCACTGGAGTGATGGAATGCAGAAAGATTTTTGGAGAACCATATCTTTAAATATACCTGGCTAAAGAGGTGATATCTATGACGTATCCCTGTGTAAAATAACCACTTCAGTCACAAGGAGTATCTCAGAGTTCAGAACGTGTGTACAGAGGACTGTGGCAGGAGGCCTCAGGAAATTCGGCCTGGCTACGGTTGTGGAGATGGACAGAGAGCAAAATGGGCCAAATATTTCCCTGTCCCTTGTCCTTTCTGCAAATCAGTGTGTGGAGAGGCAGGTTCTAAACAAAATCAGTTCTCTTGACTTGGGACAACATATTACAGTTCCCTTAAAAAAAAAATTAAGTAACAGGTGGACAGAAACAATGCACTGAAACTAATGTGAGCAAAGGAAATTCTTCAGAATCTATTGTTTACATAGAATATTCATGATGTTATGAAGAGCATACAAAGTTGTATTATACATATTTTAAATTGTTTATAGTTGATATTTTTTTAATTTTTTTAAATTACTGGAGTGAATTTTAAATGGACTTGCTGCAGAAGCAATACAGTGCTTATTTTTTTTGCAGTACACTGCTATTTATAGTAACTTGTCCAGTTACTTTTTGGAGAGTGATTTGTTT
The DNA here is from genome assembly GCA_020086605.1 of Lanius collurio. Classification (NCBI taxonomy): domain Eukaryota; kingdom Metazoa; phylum Chordata; class Aves; order Passeriformes; family Laniidae; genus Lanius; species Lanius collurio. Next base: position 7,933,541 of record JACBWW010000021.1, read on the forward strand.
TTAAAGCAGAATAGAAAATGTTAACCTTCACCTAGACAGTACTCGAGATCCAGGATTTCTCTCATGCACGCTTGGAAAATGTGTTACCACAGCAATCAGAAGGAAGGTATGGTAAATTTTGCAAAACTCTAATGAACACACTGATGTCTCTGTGAAACACTTCTGTAGAAATTTCCTCTTCCTTTTGTGTTCCCTTCCTTCCCCCCTCCCTAGGAAAGGGAAAGCATATTGATGAGTCCTATGGATTATGTTACAGAATCAGCCCATCTCAGCTGTTGGCATTTGTTAGTGTGGCCTCATTCCAGATGGGAATGCCAGCATGGAGCAAATGCCAGCCTGCATCGAGTTCTCCATAAACACGCAGCGCCCAGAGTCTCGGTGGTTGTGTTTGAAACACTCTCAGTACAATACCACATAATGCCAATCCAAAGCTTCTAACTCAAGTACATCCAGCAAACCTGCTACAGGGAATTGTAGGGAATGTAATTTATTGGGGCATATTGTGCTTAGTTAAATATACTTGGAATGTTCGGTCTATTTTTCACAGTTGTTTGCAGAGAACTTTTTTTTTTTCTCTGAAGAAAACTGCTATATGTCCTTGTGCTGGAGTCATGGCTTTTGCCTCATGTTTTCTTGTTCTAGACATAGAAAAAATGTTCTGTGCTCTCAGTCACATAGCAGCTCCTCACCAGAAGGTAGGCTACAGGGAAAATATCAGAAGTCTTGCATGGAGGTGGGAAAACAGACATTGAACTGCATAAAACACCCTAAACAAATTAAATCATGCTTTATCAAATAGCTTTATTTTAAGTGATCTTAATGATTTTCCAATTCTAATTTCTTTTAGTTGTTGCTGTTATACTTCCAAATATTCGACTGTTACATTAGATTTTACATTGCAGTCTGCCTACCAGTAGATGTTTTTAAAAACGTCTTTAGTTTGCAAGTATAATAAATCAGCAATATTTAGTTAGGCAGAAAGGTGATAAACTTAAAAGCTCACATTTGCTTTATTAAGTGAAATAGAGTGAGTCTTAGAGGCTTAAATGAAAGGTAATGCTGCTATGAAGCTCTAAACCTTCTCCCAGACCGCTGTAGAGTTGTAAGAAGATGCTGCCCTAAGAAGAAAAGATTTAAAATTTGTAGAGCTGCAGGTATGTGCTGATGATAATTGCAGGATGTAGTCTTGGATACAGCTTCCATCAGGTAATGCCTCTTCTCTAATGTGCTGCTAATTATGTAGCTGACCTTTTTGAAAGTATCCCCCCACCTGAGGTGGACCTAGCAATGCTATGCTTACAACATCTTTCACATTTAATTTATTTTAACGAATTGTGATGTTCTTTTGTACTGCCATGCTTGTACAGTATCCCTTGTGCATGAAATGGAGCTCCTTTTTTCACCCAGGTACATGGTAGACATGCCCTCTTCATTCCTCCAAACTGTTGTGAAGTAAACAGGCTATTTTTGAACACATTCCCTGTAAGTACCCCTTAGTGTGCATCGCTGCTCTGCTCTGTACAGTAGGAGTGCTGCATTACCATGGAAATCTTGCCTCCAGTAGTTGCTGCATTTAAGCTCACAGCTGGGTGTGCTATGGGGGAAGTCGTGTTCCCAGCTCTCTGCAGTTCTGTTTCCCATTTGCCACTGGGACAGCCACTGTTCTATAGGACCTTCAAGCCATGAAAGGAGAGAGAGCAAGTGCTTTTTCCAGAGCTGCTGTGGGGCATTAGAGGGGCTGAGCTATGACCCAGCTTCCCACTCTGATTCCGGGGTGGCCGAAGCGCCGAGCCCAGTCCCCGACTCCAGGACGTGGCGCATGTTAGAGCTGGTGTGGGAGCAACAGTCACACGTGGCCCTTCCTCTATCTAGTCCCAGCCTCCTTGTAAGGACTTCCAACTGCCTCCAGACTTATAAACCCAACAAGTTTTACTTCTTTCCAATATCCCCCAGTACTGTCAGGTAGAGGATGCTGCACTGGGAACAGGATTGTCTGTGCAGCCTTCACACAATCCCTCTGTTCCTGCATTCCCGGTGTGGCAGTCCTGAAGCGCTGCTGATGTTAATTTGGGTGTGCTTTTAAATTACTATATCATGTAATAGCTCATCAAGTGAAATCATTATACTTAATGAATTGTTTTATAAAGTCTGTTGCAAGTCAGTCCACTGTAGAAATATATAAAAAGAGTTGGAATAACAACATACTGTGAGAAATTTTCCTCATTCAAGTCGTAATGTTCCAAATGTATCCTGAGGTCAATAATTTTTAAGCATCATACAATTCAGTGTTGAAACAGTTTTCAAATCTCCCTGTCCTTTATTAGAAAAGCAATTTGACTATATTTTCCAGTACCACAAAGATGAATAAATAAAATATTTGAGACATATTTTCAATTTAAAATTTTGTATGAACTGAATTTTCTCCTTTTGTGTACTAAATAGTGCTTATGTCCAGAACCTTAAAGAAAGGTTTTACATTTGCAGTGCAATACATATTTTGCTTATGGTTCCACTGGAATAATTATTGGAGATGAAATACTGAAATGTGAATAGAAACTGTGCTGTTTCTCTGACACTGCTGTGTCCCATTTGAGAAGGTTTGCTGTTGGTACAGTTACAGCCTGATGAATTTGACTTCCACTGGCAAATTAGATGATTTGTATCCCAAGAAAGAGAAAATTCCTGCATGTAAAATCTTTGTGTAACAAATGGGAGGTGCAAATAGTAATAATAGAGAGGGGTATTTCTGGATATTATCTCACTGGGATTTAAAAATGGTACTTTGTTAGTCTGCAAGCAGCACTTTTTAAATGAATGGTTGTAGATTTGTAAATATGTAATGTTTAAATTTTATTTACCAAAAACCAATATGTTGGATGTTTGCTTTGGTTTGTAGTTCCTTTAAAATATGCCAAGTCAATGTTCACAATGTTAAGGTTTTTTTCTGTCTCATCCAAAAAAAGAAGTTTTACAGTGAGTCAATAAAAAGCTTAAAATCTTTCTAGGTATTTTCATTTACATTTTATTAGATGGATTAGAGTGACTGAAATGTCTGCAACTCTTAACCATGATGTGTGCTCCCGTGAGGTGTTAACAATAAACCTCTCAGGTTTGTTGTCAGTGGCATTTTTTTATCTTGTCTATGTAGAATTCAGTGCTAACAAGAGGAATTAGTGCTGGTTAAATAATCTGTAACTGTCAGAGATTAATGACAGGGGGAGAACAAACTCCCAGCAGTTCAACTCCTTGTAGTATTTGATTCCTGGCTTTAGTTTTGATTAGAGGTGATGTGCTGTTCTAACCTCTGAGCCTTTTAGTCTCGTTGCAGGAAGATTTAAACCCAGATGGCATCACATTTGTACTGGTGGCACTTTGCATGAATTTTAGGCACTGCATTGCAAGATCAGGTACAGACTTGAAAGGAGCTCAATGCAGTTTGAGGGAGTTCATTGCTGAGCTGCAGCCTGTGTGTCCACAGAGGGATTTTAAACAGCAGTTCCATAAAGGCCCAGTCACATCAGTCTGATTCTCTTCTCACTGAAGTAAAAGTCACTGATTTCAGGGAGTTTGATCAGTTCACTGAGTAATTTAGAGTGTGTTCCTGAAAATTTCTTACAATGAGTAAATATTCTGTGCTGAAAATCAGCTCTTTTAACTTGAGGGGAGTGAAAATGATGCATCTAAATTGTATCCATATTCCACAAGTGCCTAAATGTGTGTTAATTTATATTGGTAGTTTCAGTATCTGTTCTGATCCTAAAGAAAAGCAGTAGAGGCTGACACACCGCTTGAGACTGATTTATTTTTTAGCATGTTAAATATACCTTATTTTCAGTAAGTTTGTTACAATTCTGGTTGCTTTTTTCAGTAGAACAACTGCTACTTCAACTTCTTTTGATGTTGCTGGATCCTCACATACATCTTAAACTGTCCACATGTCATACAGATACTGGGCAGGATATTATCTTGTTCTCTAACATCACACTGATGATCAGAAACACAAAGTAGAGAGCAAACATGGTGAACCCCAGTAGTTTGTTCATTTTCCATTTACAGAGAGAGATGGAAATAATCACAAACAGGAGCATGAGGAAAAGGAGAACAATTGCACAAAACAAACCATTGCTGCTGACTGCCACGGAGCTGAGGCCATTGAAGATAGAAAAAAGGAACCAGGGAACTGGCAGGCTGCAAGGAAGGGGAAAGTAATTGAAATAAATGTTATAAGGCAGTTCATTTTCTGCATCATAACTAAGCAATTTTTCCAAACTGTTACAGGGGGGAAAAAGCATGATTGTATTCACTATAGCTCAGTATAAATCTAAACTGGATGTTGTTCCTGTCAAAACTGCATTTGGATAATGCTTGCACTATCATAATGCAATCCAAGAGTAAAAGGGGTTTGAAAATAATGCCTAAGAATTAAGTGCCTTGGTGTGCTATAATAAAGAAATGTCCTGATGGTTTAAGATGGAAGATCCAGGCACTGATACTGACCTTCCCCAGGAGCTGAGTCTCTCTGAGTGACCAGATAAGGTTCCTGCCTGTATATCTTTGACATTAGCCAAAGATCTCTTGCATTTTTGTCTTGATTTAGAACTGGGTGAAAATAGTGGGCTGAGTTATGACAGTTTGTCTTTACTGGCTGGGTTTGGGTTGGGTTTCTTCAAAAGGAACTGGTTGCTCAGCTGCCCTTCATTTTAACTACAGCTAAAATGAAATTAACTGAGGCATGTTTAGTTTCAAACCAGGTAACTGTGCTTCAGAAATGCACCTCTTAGCACTGACCTGCTACTCACCCAACAGTGATGTCAAAGATGTTGCTGCCCACAGAACTGGACACAGCCATGTCCCCTAAGCCCTTCCTTGCCACGATGACACTGGTGATGAGGTCAGGGATGGATGTGCCTGCTGCCAGTATGGTTAATCCCATAATTTCCTCTGATATCCCAATTGTTTCACCGACCTAATCAACACAAAGTTGGGTAGTGCTGTTAGCATTGGAACATGAGTGTACTTGTTCTGTGCAGTGTTAGGGTTTGTGCTATGTTTGCATTAAAATATTCTGAGTCCCATAAATGTGGCAGCATTTTCCTGCTTTATAGAATTAAAAAGTTCAATTTTACAGTGACTGTTGATTCTGGATTTGCTCTATAATGCAGGGAATCTGACCACAGGGATGCCAGCACTGAGCCAAGGTCAAGTCAGCTACAGCACAGTTTTCCTCTCCTCAGTCCTCCTCTTCTGGGTGTTGTCTGCCTTTCCAAATTTAACATCAGCTGTGCAAGATCCAAGGGCCTTTGGAGATGACAGTCCTTGGATTTACAGCATGATCAGATTTACTGGGCATGTGCAATATATCACTCAATACAGACTGGGGGGCTGATCCTACAGGATGCAAGTATCAGTTCCCAGAATACCAGGTTTAACATTAACACAGGGGGAGTGAAGATCATTTAGCAGCTTCCAGAATCAGAACCTGTATTTTCCTAGAATTTTAATTAGGTAATGGATAATTATGTTCTGCATAGAAACATTAATTAATGAAAAGTCAGAATTAAGATAAATCTTGATAGTACTTTTCATTTCACTGATGGGCAAACTCCCTTGGAAGCTCTCAGAAAAGAATGAATCTTTGTAAAATCAAAAAGAAAAAATTCCCTTCTGCGTTCTGACAAAACAAAGTTTCTACTGTTGTGATAGTTGACTGCAGCCCTAATTCATCAGATAAAATGCCACAGTAACACTGTCACCTCTCTCCATCTACTTGCTCTGAAATGGTGATTTGCAGAAAGAGCATAAACCTCTTACCTGGTGAGCCCACCACACCATGAGGTAAGAGAATGCAGCAATCCAGAGGATGGATCCAAAAAATGTGATGACAAAGAGGTTTTTTGACTCCTGTCGAAATCAAGTTTGAAAAGAAAAAAGAGATATTTCAGGGAAGTAAATAGTCCCCATTGAAAACTATTCACCTGAAACACTTCACTGCAATTGATTGCTTTAACTTGGACCCTGGTCTCTGTTTGCTTTGTTTTTCAGCTTGATTAGGTGACCTGTATTTGCTAGAGTTTATGGTTTATTAAATTAAGTCTGTGGAATGACATTACACTGCAGCTGGGGCTCCTGTCCCACTCCCTGCAGCAGTAACAGCATCTCTACTATGCAAAGACTCCAGACATGGAAAAATGGACCCAGGGACTCTTGCTCAGAGGAAATCTATAGCTCAGTTAATGACTCCAGTAGCAGAAGGAAGATAGATTCTTACTGGATTTCTGACATCAGGCAGAGTGCTCCAGAGAGGAAAGACAATGGGAAAAAGGAAAAGGTAAATTGCTTGTTTCTTCCTTGATTCTGGCCATTCCAGAGATAAAGGCTCATCGTTTTCATCACCCTCTGTGCTGTCACTATCGCTGTCCTCCTGGCTCTCAGAGCTGCTGTCGTCTGAAGTGTCACTGCTTGATGGGGGCTGTACATCAGGATGAAAAATCAAAAAGCCAATATGTTTTCACACTAACAAGGAGCTGCAGTTACTCACCATGGCCTCACCTGAGTAGAGCTCACATTTGTAACCTGCTGAGGGCAGCCACAGCTCTTGTGGGACAGAATCCAGGCACACCCCCCACCCCAGCACCTGTGAATTCTTAACTAATTGGCATCCATTAACTAGAACTACTTTCTAGATACCAATTAAACATTTTTAATCCTTGAAAAACCTTTTCTCATCAGAACTGCCAAATTTACATCACCTGAAAGGGATTTGGGGAGCAAAACAGAACAGTCTGCTGGTGAGCACAGGACAGGTACGTGCTCTTATCTTCCCTTACCATGGAGTGCCCTCTGACCTCAGAAGAGTCTTTTGAGGGGACAATACTATTCAGTCTCAGTTGGTGTCATAATTTGGACCCAATTTGTGTTTGTTAAGACAAAATGTTTCAGCCAGCATCTTAATAAATCACACAGAGCCTATTTATAGATGCCAGTGACATGGGTTGGGTCCTGTCCCAACAGCTCTGGAGAGGGAAGAAAGTACATGTGAAGGTTGGCCTGGATGGGCACTTAGTGCATGTGCTTATGATTTTGATACCTGTTCATCCTGTGGCACATCTGCCTTCTGTCTGTCTTTGCTAGGCTCTGAGTCAGTGGCAGGAGTTACCTGGACAGTGCTTGGTGCTTTCTTTTCCTGTTCTGTAAAAAGCAATAAGAAGGAATACTGGTTTCAGTCATCTTGGATCCAGATCAAGTGGTTACTTTCCCTGTGACCAGCAGGAGCTTTGACCTCCCTACCACAATGGTGACATTTCAGGTTAAACATCCTGAGATTGCTTAGGCTTATTGTGTGTCCTCCCTGACTCCTGTGATTGTGTTTGGTAAATCTGGGTAGAATTTGGCCCACCTGGAGTAGAATGATCCCTTGATGCTCCCCTGACCTTCTATCCTGAACTGCTGTAAGGGGCACATGGGTAACAGGGAAATGCTAATTACCTCATCTGCAGCTGACTAGCATTTTTTGGTTTCTTTCTGGATTCTGAAGATTATATTAAAACCATCCTTAAAACCCAGAAAGGATGTAAAGCTTTGCTTCTCAGGCACCCTACACCCCCTGCCCCCTTCCCAGTAAAGCACAGCATTCTCCAGGGACCTGATATTCTTCAAGGCTTCTGAGAAATGACCAGGCTGTGCTGCCAGACTTTAATCCCTGGGTATTGAAAAGCAAATAGGAGAAAAGTGCTGACACATACAAGGAAATAACTGCAATGTCCTGCTGTTCCTGCATTAACCTGCATAGCCAAGAGGAACACGGAAACCTCTGTGGGAATAGAGTAGAAATATGGATAACACAGGGTAGAGGTGAGGGAATGAAGTCAGTTTGGTGTGCCAAAAATTTACTTGGGTTTTAAACAGTGTTTTTCTCAAGTTTGGGATTCATTCACCTGTGTGAGGAGCAGTGTTGGGAGGTGCTCAGGTGCTTATGTCGTGTGGAGCTGGGACCTTCCACACAAAAGTTTCTTGTTATTCAAAATCTGCAGCCGTGCTGGCAGCACAAACCGGTGGTGTAGCACAGGCTAGTTCTGGCTCCAAGGCAGCTCACAAAGCCTGTGTGTCAGCAGTGACAGAGAAAACTCAAAAAAACCCATTAAACCAATAGAGCGTAGATCTAGGTTAAATGTAAGGAAAAAAATTCTTCCCTGTGAGGGTGCAGGGTGCCCAGAAAAGCTCTGGCTGCCCCTGGATCCCTGGAAGTGTCCAAGGCCAGGGTGGACGGGGCTTGGATCAACCTGGAATAGTGGAAGATGTCTCTGCCCATGGCAGGGGCTGGGGCTGCATGGTCAAAGGTCCCTTCCAACCCAAACCATTACATGATTCTGTGATTCTATTAAAGGAAGGATGCACAGGTCCTTGGAATTGATATAGATGGAGTCAGTGAAGCTTATTCCCTCTGGAGGAACCTTCTGTGCCCTTCTGCAAGTGTGTGAAGGTACTCTGTTCTAACAAATACCTCATTTACACAGTCTACCAAAGACCAGCAGCACCAAAGTTCTATCTGTAATGGTCTGATTTCCCTCCTGCATTGTTCCATGGCCATTTCCAGTGCATCCTTGTAGCTCTCCCTGCCTGGATGCTGCCTCACTAAGAGCTCCTCTGGGGATGATTGTTCCTGCCTGCGTGCATCGATTGATTTCTGCTGCATTGTTACAGCAGCCATCTGTGACCAGTAATAGCACAAAATTTGTGTTAGACCCCAGTGTTTCTTTGCCAGCCCTTGGGCTTTGTGTGCAGTGCAAAACAAAGCAACCAGTGCTGGCTCTTCTGCACTCACCTGGCTGGGAGCCTTGTCCTTCCAGGGTCTCAGCCTTGGCCATGTTGCTCAGGGCATCAACCCTGTCTTTAAATTTTGCTGTGGGTGAGAAGGACACAGTCATCAGGGGCTGTCACTGCAAAGCCCCCCTTGACCTGCCTCCCCTAATACACACATGCTCTTTCCCCCTTCCTCTTGCAGAGGCTCCAGCCAGCACTCCCCCAGCAGTTGTTCTGGCTGTGACCCCAGGTTTTGGCTGCTGCTTGTTCGTCATAGCTGTTGTATTTAACTGCCTAGTGCTACAGTAATTACACCAGCAATTTGACATGGAACTAATACCATCCTATTTAAAGAGAATCTAGAGGAATGAGAAATCCTTTCTAGGTCAGTAATACAGAAGATATCTGTACTTCATAGGAAGAAAATGCAGAAAGAGCAGAGGAGGAGTTTTGGTGCAATATCATCTTGTTCCCAATGGACTATTGATTTTTTCCAGGCTAGATTATGTGCAAACTAAAAATGACACCTTCCTCTTGCCATGTGGCTGCTGAAGAGCCTGGGGACCTGATGGGAATGGAAAATAAACACCTTTTATGTTCCAGTTCCCTGAAAAATTATTGCTTTTTCTAAGTATACACAAGTGTCTCCTGTTCCTGGTATCCAGGTTCAGTGTGGTCGAGGCTGTCTGAGAGATGATCTTCACCAGCACAGGTCTGCTGCCCTATTTCTGGGACTGCCGAGGGCTTCTTCCACTGTAAACCAAGCTCTGCTCTACTCTGCTGAGCTGCTTTTTTTACTGGTTTACAGTGAACTGTGAAACTGTGTCTCCATAGTTGTTTTTTGCTCAAATATCTTAGTGCTGCCTCTCAGAGAAAATGAACAAGAATGGGGTCAAAGAAAAGCCCCATTTTGCTCTAATCTGTGTCCTTTGGTGAGCTGCACACCCAGTGACTGAGGGTCACTGGGTTTGCTCATGGACAGTAGCCACAAGGAATTGGCCAATGCTGTGCTTGGCTTGTGTGCAGGGCTGTAAATTAATTTCCTCTGGAAGTTTTATCACACTGATTTAATCTACTGTGCTGTTGACTATGCACCCAGAAGGTGCTGTTGTCATTTGCCTCAAGGGCAGGGCCCTGCCACTTTATTTATCACAGTGACATTAAGATAATAGAAATAGCAGGTCCAGCCATTTGATCAGAATTACTGTTCTGAGCTGAGCCTTGTGAAAATCAGTAAATTCTGGTGTATGTCCAATAACTGGGCCCAGCTCAGACATTAGACATTGTCCCAGGATCTCAGGGGACAAGTCCTACTCTTGTGAGATTCCTGCTACTGTCTGACAGAAACACCTTTCACCAGCTGGGATTTCTACTGAGCAGTGGAATGGCTGGACTGAGACAAAATGATCATGAAGTAACAGAATGGTTGGAGCTGGAAGGGACTTTAATGGTCATCCAGCCCCACCCCCTGCCATGGGCAGGGACACCTTCCACCATCCCCAGTTGCTCCAAGCCCCATCCAACCTGGCCTTGGACACTTCCAGGGATCCAGGGGCAGCCACAACTCTGGGTAACCTGTGCCAGGGCCTCCCCACCCTCACAGGGAAGAATTTCTAATCTAAATGGTAATTTATTCTCCTTTGAAAGGCTGGCTGGGACTCAAGAGCCTGACTCTTCCATCCTCCTTGTCAATACTGAAGTTCACTGGAGGGGATGTGAAGTGTTTCGCTTCCTTCTCCCTATGCTTGTGCATCAGCACATCCCTCAGTGCAGGGGTGACCTTTTGCTCCCAGTCTCCTCTAAGCAGTGGGCAATGCATTCTTCTGTTTGGCTTTTCCCAGAAGCTGCTGCAGAAGCTTTTGTCAGCAGGGTCAGGGCAGTCAGGCTCAGCCTGAGATTATAGAAATTCAAGCTGCTGGCTCCCTGCCCTCAGCCAGGCCACGGGCCAGGAGTGCCAAGTGGAGCCTGGGAGCACCTCTCTGTCAGGATAAACAGATTAGGCCCAGGCCACTGTCCAGTTCTCATGAGATCAGCCTCGTTTAAAAGGGTATTAATTCCTCTGATATACAATTCCCACAGGAGGGACTGAGACTGGAGGCAGAACTGGCTCTAAGCTGGCCAGATCTGCATGTCAGCATGGGGAGGAAGGATGTCCATGAGCTCAGTCCATGCTGTGCTGGATTAGCTGTGCAGGGCAGTGTCCCTCTCAGTCCCCTGGGGCATTCACTGCTGGCAGCTCTGTTCCCTGGGCTGAGAACCCATCACACAGGGCATGTTTGTGTCCAGTGGCCCTGAGATGCTCTCCAGGAGAATTCTTGTTCCATGAATTGATAGCATCCAGGACGGACTTCAGGTGGCAGCTGAGCTTCTACCTTGAATTTGGGTCTTACATTTAATTTGCTCTGGCACTAAAACTTAGTTTAACAGGATTCACAATACAATCAGCAGGGAGGATTTTTTCTTTACAATTTGGCATGAACCTGAAGGATTTGGAGATTCCACTGTCTAAAAGTGGAAATACAAAAAAAAAACTTATGATTCCTTTTGCCCCTTTGTATAACGATTCTCTTACAACAAATGATGGAATGCTAATGAAGTGAGGAGAAGCTGTAGCTGCCTTCAGCCTTCTCCAGCCAGCAACAGTACCCATTGCTCTGGTCTAATTTCCAAAATCATTACCTTGTTAACTGGGGCATAGTGAGGGCAGGCAGCTCTGAGAACCTCTCTGCTGGAGCCTTTTGCTTCATTCAAAAAGAAATGTAGGCTTCTGCCTTCTTCTCTGTGTGACTAGAGTTTAAAGAGTCTGATGGGAAGGCTAGAGGTTCAGAAATGAGAGGGTTCCTGAGCACTTCCAAAATCCTCATTCCCTTTAATTCCCCAACAGTTCCCTCTGGTGTCTAATGGGATGATCTTGAAAGAGTTCATGCTCTTCTTCTACTCACTTTCACAGAAAGTGGGGAAAAGGACAAAAGAAAAGACTTGCTAGGAATTCCTAATTAAAAAAAAAAGACACATTGAAAGTAAAAAGTTCTATCAAAAATATAATTCAGGATGAAATGTGAATATTAGAATTTCTAAAGTAAACATGTAGTCTCTCTGAGACAAAGACTTAAGTAATGATACCTTCCTAACACAAAAAGAAAAAAAACCCACGTTCTGAACTCAATCCACTCTTCAAATGAGAAATTTTGTTTCACACAAAGGGTGTTGCAAGTTTGTGTTTCAGACTTCTTCTGTATTTTCAAGACCTCTTCCCCTGAAATTTGCTTTTGGAGGCCCAGCTTTTCTATGTTTTGGACCTTGCTGCCCTGAAACTACTTCTGTGCTGCCCAAATTAAAAGTGAGGGCAGCAGAAAGAAGGAAACCCTAGAGAATCCTGATTGCAGTAGGTTCAGTGAGGAACTGCTGAGCAACTGCTGGCAACCTTTTCCTTCTGTCAAGTGTTCATTACCACAGCCTCTAACTGCTGATGCTATAGGCCTTGGCAAGAAGGAACAAGGGCCCTTGAGTAAAGATAAATTGCTTTGGGACCATCTTTTATGTAGCAGACTAATTACAGAAATGTGCCTGGTACAGACAGTGCTACACACACAGCAAAGGGAGGGACTGTGCTGGTGATCCATGGGAACCAGGCACAGCTGTCCCCAGGGTCCCACAGGGCTGCAGAGCTGTTAACACAGGACTGGGAACTATTAACATATCAAAACACAAGTCCTGATATGCCTTGGCAAGTTCAAATCCTTTTTCAGAGCCATCCTCAGGACGTCATTTCATTTCTTTGGCCAAGCTCCTCAAGGCACTTAGGTTTTTTAGTCCATGCATAAAGTCCTTTTCTCCAGACTTTCATTTCTTCAGGTAGGAATTTATCAGGGTCAGGAGTATCTTCTACAAAGCACATCGGCTCCTTGATTTTGAGTGCTAAGCTGTTGTAATACCAATAATTTTATTGTTATATTTTATAAGGCACTGTCTCTGTTCTCACAGTCTTGAGTGGAGCAGGCACGTACGTGACAGAGGTTTTGCCATTAACTTAGTGGCGTTAGTAAAGGGTCTAGGAAATAAAAACCTTCTGGAGAGGCTGTTGCAGCCCATCCCCGCTAAGTCCCCGCGGTATCAGACCCAAATACACACGGCCACACTCCCATCTAGTGGCTGCCGCACACACAGGCACTCACACCCTGCCGGGCCGCCGGCAGAGGCTTAGGTTGGCTATCAGGAAAAATATCTACACGCAAAGGGTCCTCAAGCCCTGGCACAGGGAATCATCAACCCCAGAGAGATTTAAAGGATGGGGTACTTGGAGACATGTGGCCTTGGCAGTGCTGGACTTAATGGTCTTAAAGGTCTTTTTCAACCTAAATGATTCTGTGATTCTATGTAATGAGTAGGGAAGGTCTCTTTGAGAGAAGATCCAAGCTGGTCCCCCAGTCCTGTTTATTCAGTATTCACAAGGCCTGGGAACAAAAGCCTCGTTAGCAAAGACGGTTACTCGAAACTGCATTGAAACTCCCAGCAGCCTATTCTGGGCTGAACTGGCTGGGGCTCTCCTTGTCCTGGGCTGGCAACCTCAGTCCCCCACAATTCTCCTGCTGAGAGAGGGTTTCACCAGGGCTTCACCAGGGCACCAGCCTGGACCAGAAAGCCAAGCTTGTGGTGGCCTGGGGTGGGGAGATACTGCACAGAGACATTTAGAGGTGTGGGAAGGATGAGAAGATGCTGGGAGGTCTCTGAGTAGCAGCAGCCCCTCAATTCTGGCACTTCCTGATGCTCAAGGCAATGGCATATCCTCTTGGAGGGTTTTGGGTCTATCCTGGTGCTGTTGATACAACCTTTCTGGGGAACAGGAGGCAAGGAGCAAACCCTGATGTGTCTGGCTCTTGTTAGGCTACTGTTTGTAATACATTGGGTGCCTTCACTGGAATCTGTCAAAGCAGACACTGATCTGCCTTGCTGTCCTCATCCAACCTCCTTTGTTCCCTCTATCAGTTTGTGCAGCTGGGACTCTGATCTGGAGAGTCCTCTTTGTAACCTCTGTGAGGGACAGGAGAGGTGCTGATCTGCTTAGCTTCAAATCTCTCTTTGAATGAGCAGCAGATAATCTCTTTAGAACAAGTAGGGCAGTAGAGGGGTGGAGCATGTGCTGAGCTAGGAAAGAAAACCTTAAAAATATCTTTTTTTAATGTGCTTCTCTATTTCTTGGAAAAGGAACCTCCACGGTGTGATTGGATTAAAGTTAATATAAAGCAATCTGTTAAAAGGCTGTGCACAAAGGCCACTGGTCTGTCTGGAGATGAGGCTTCTCTGCACCCTGAGCAGTTTAAAAGATGTCTTGGACCTGAGCTTGTCCTTCCCTGGCCCTGGGGAGCTGCCCATTGCCTGCACAGTGCTGTGGGCACACTTTGCCATGGTAGTGAGGATACCATAGCAGTGCAGGTGGGCTTTTAGAGGTGTCAATCTGAATCACATAGAGTTGGCCTCACCATCAGGATTAGAATCTCAGCTGGGATTTTAACCATTTCAAAATGATAATTCTTCAAGGGTTTTAACCTCTTTTTCTGCTGATGTTTAAAGGCTGGGATGAGGTGTGAGCTAAGAAAAGGAAGATGGGATACACTGTGGAATGCAGGAAGCCTGTAACTCATGTTTGGTGACCCTGCAGTCAGAGAGACAGCAGAGATGAGGGACAGGACTGACTGTCACCACTTTCAGGGACCCCAGCAGCAGCTGCCACCACAGCAGTAACCGGCTTGGCACAGGAAAAGAAGATATGGCAGGACAAAAACATGAAGTGTTTGTCCCTGCCAGCTACACAATCAGAAGGGGCACATCCCACCATCACAGAGCTCCCCTCACCAGATACCATCTGTGATGCTCAGCTGCATCCCAAGGGTGAGTTGCTGACCCTAATATACTGATTGTATTCCCAATTAAACCACTCAGGGCAGTGAACCCAAGGCCCTCTGGTGTGGAGCATCCACTCACCTTCTGCCAGGGGGTCCAGGGTGTAGATCATGAGCTGGACGATGGTGCCGCGCATCTGAGAGTTGTGCAGGGAGGCCGAGCTGCTGCCCCGCTGCAGGGCTGGCCCGGGCTGTGGGAAGGCACAAAGCCAGTCAATTCCAGCTTCCTTGTCCACTACATCAGACAAGGCCTCTCCAGGCCATAGAGCAGCAATTCAACAGCAGCAGAGGAATGAGCTGTTCAGTGTTTGCTATGAGGATCCTGCCAGCCTCTGCTATGAGAGCCCAGGAGAAAATTTGGCCATGAAACCAGGTAAGAAGACTCACTTTCTGAATTTCTGTATGCCTGTTTATAGCAGAGAATGAATCACACTCTTCTAGTTAAATCCACTTAGGAAGCCTGAGCTGTCTCTTAAATTTTATAAAAATTCCTTTAAGGACAGGCCTCAGCCAGGTGTCCTCTTAAGCAAACTGTGGCCATTGTGCCTGATATGATACAGGCTTTGGTCCAGGTTTCTTGACACAGGAGTTGACACCTTTATTCATAACCTGACACGGGGAGAGATTCAAAATACAATGACTTCAGATCCATGTAAAGTTGCTTAGACCTTACCTGCAGCTTCCTCACATCTGGTGGCTTCATTGTTCTATCATCTGCAACTGTCCCCATGCTTGTCTGCAAGCAACAAAGAACAGAAATGACCAATCACCTCTGATGCTTCAGGATCTAATAATCCTTCAGGCTGCGGCCTGGGAGGAAGGGGGACAGCTGACATAAATGTCCATGGATGCTACTGAAAGAGCCAAAGCCATGGGCCTCCTTAAAACCTTGGCTTCTGAGAAAAACAGGATTCTACCTACAGCTCCCCAGTGAGGATGCAGGCATCTGGGGGCACAGTCACAACTGATTCCTGTAGCTACAGACAGACCCAGACTTCATCCCCAAACATCTGTATCCTTACTCGTTTTCCAGAAGGCTGAAGGTACAAAGGGGGATTTTTTTTTCTGCTGTGATTAGCACTACTTTCCATCATTTATAATTTCTGTGATTTAGTTTTCCCAAGGGATAGGTTCAGCAGCTCTCTGTCATGCTACTAAACATCAGTAAGAGTTGTCTGTAAACTTCAAGTGCAGGGCTGGATTCAATTTGTGATGCTTGGTGATGTCCACAGCGATGTGTGTCACTGCAGTATTTTTGCACATGTATCCCACTGGAATGTAACACAGGAGCTTTCAGCACTCCTAACCATGAGCACTGGCTGAACAACAAACCAGAAGCAGGAAAGAGAAGCAGTTTCTTGATTCTGCAACATTTCAACTATCCTCACTTTTCTTATATGCTTCCTTCCTTTCCTTAAAGGATGTGGAGTGCCAGGATCAGATGGCAAAGCAAGCTTGAGGGCCAGGGACACATCTGACTAGCAGAGCATGCAATGCCAGGGTACAGTTTGAAATCTGGTGGCATGGAATTGGGTTTGGGCACTTCAGTCTGATTGCCAAATGCTGCCCAGGAGAGCTGGCAGTGGTTGCTAAAGGCTGCCAGACGTCTCTCTGTGCTGCTGATCAGGTAACGAGTGATATCACCAGCATCCCAGCAACATATCTGGCTTCAGAGAGGAAAAAGAGAATTTTCCTCCAACATCTTTTAGTTGCAAGAGGCTGGGACAGACGCCTTTCCCCCCCATTTACCAGAATTGTCCAACCTTATTCCCAGACCAGAGTGTGTTCCTATAAGTGTTCGTTTTGAAACTTCTTTACAACAACCAAGTAAGCAAAATTCCACACATCTTTGAAAGTGCATAAGCAACCATAATTGAGACCTTTAGTAATTGCACAAGGAGAACTCCCTTTTAGTGAAGTTCTCCAATCTCTTAGAATCTCTATCTAGTTTGCATTTCCCTCGTTTTAAAACCATAATTATTGGCCAGTACCTGTATTCAGTGGTTCAAATATGTGCTTTGTGAAGGAAATGCAGTTTTTCTTTGTGGTTTACCTTAGAAAAAGTTACTTCCAACTTGCTCTCTGAACTCTAAGGACACCAACCTTCTGCATATGCTCTCCTGATGCTGCCTGCACAGCATTTGGCTTCTTGTTGAATTCCTGCTTCACCCATTGCTCTAGGAACACATTCTGTTTCATGGTGAACACATATGTGGCATACGCAGTCAGTAAAAGGAGGCTTTCCCACCAATCAATGACACTGTCTAGGAAAAACAGGATGAGCATCAGTAAGTCTACAATGTAGAATGAGATGTCTCTAAATAAGGGCCACCATGTCAAGTGAAGTATCTCCCTTGAGAAGAGGGCACAGGTGCCAATGACAAAGAGGATATTAAACACTGCTGAGCCCACAATGGTACCGATGCCAACATTGCTGTGTGAGATGAAGACACCTATGAGGGAGGTGAAGAGTTCTGGTGCTGATCCACCTGCTGCCATGAAGGTGGCTCCAGCCACATCTTCAGAGATCTGCAACTTCTCAGTGATCACTCCCAAAGCAGGCACAAAATACTCATCACACACTATGGCCAAGGCCACAAAAACATACATTATGCCAAAGATGTGAAGTACAACCCACCCTTGCCTGCGTTCTTCCACACTGAATAGGTCCTGGGGATATTCTCCTTTGGACTCATAGGGTGGTTTTTCATCTGGGGAACTTTCACTGGCATTTTCTTGCTGTGGTGTCGTGTCCACTGATGTAGTGACTGGCACAGCTGGCTCAGGATCCACATAGATACAGTGCCTTATTTTGGGTGCTGTGGCATTGCCTCTTACAGCAGTCTTGTTGCTGGAGAGGTCCCTGGAGGTCACTTTGACAGGTTCTGTGGGTTGGGGTACTCTCTGTGATTCTGGAAGGACAGAGGGGCTGAACTGGAGCTGGCAGAAAGAGAGGACCAACACTATGGCAAGCAAGAAAAAGATTCGGTTCCTCTGTAGCCGCCTCCTCTGTGGTAAATGCATTTCCTAAAGGTTCAAAACTCAGAATTCAGTGTCCAGAAGCCACTGAAGACTTCACTTGGTCAGCAGTTTGCTGATCTGGAGCATCAGGAGTGGAACTGCACAGCACAATTTCTAGCTGATCTGGAGCATCAGAACTGGAACTGCATGGCACAAAATAGGGAATCCTGCAAAAGAAAATCTGGTGTGAAAAACAAAGTACTATAACTTTCCACAATTAGAGCAGCAAGACTCCACTGACTGCTTTTCTACTCTTCATTGAAAAAGAAATTAAATTAGTAAAGAGACTGATCCAGGTTTCAGTCTATTTTTTTATATATGAGTGTAGGCTATACTGATTAATTGTCATAGGTTTGGCTTAATAAAGAGGAGTTGGCTGAGACAGTCCAATCCAAGTTGAATTCTGATCCCAGAAAATGCCCATATCCAGGAGCTGTTAAGGATTGTGCTTTTACTGCAGTCCAATTGTTATTCTGTAATATTATTAACTGGATCAATGTTCTGCAGGAGGAGAAGATAAGGCTTCTGTCCAGGAATCAACTTTAAATTGTTAAATGATGCTCTGAAGACAAGAGCAAGCTGTTCAAAATTCCCTCCTAAACCAGTTATTCACCAAAATAACCTCAGCAGGAGGATGGAAACTGGTTTAGAGTTCCCAGTGATGCTGCTCCATGGCTTTCCAGCCTTTCACTCCCCAGGAAACCATCCGAGGAAGGGTGAGTTTTTTCCTTCAGTTTGAGCAGAGCACAAGATGTGGTTCTAGTAAAACTGGGGGTGCTGAGCAACCATTTGTTTCTATGACTACATCTTTTCAGGACTTTCTGTGGAAATCAGAACTGGCAAAGTGGAATTGTAATCATACCTTTTATTAGGGGGTAATTAGCATATCTTGCATAATTATGTGAACAGCATTTAGAAAGGGAGAGAAATTGTAAATGCCAGAGTGACAGTGCCTGCAGCTGTGACAGCATAGAGACAGGGGTTTGGGGCTGGACAGAATTTACCCTTCAGCACTGCTTGAATGTTTTACCTTAAATGGACATTCTTCATTGATTATTTTTTCCCCCAGAGTGGGCATGTGACATTATTCTTTAGCTGGATGTGAATCATAGTTTTCTAAACCATTCACAGATAAGCTCTTCATGCAAGTTACCACACACTTACCCTCTTGCATAACACCCAGGCAAGTTATCAGCCCAAATTTCTTGCAAAACAGGAAACGTTAATTTAAATAATTGGGAGGATCACTAAGGCAACAGTAATAGAGGGTCATGGGAGTACCTAGATAAACAGATGAAACAAGCTTTGCTTTTCATATGTAAAAAGAACATAAACATGCATGTGGCAGAACTTCATGATAGGTATAACAAATTACACATTATGAGAAAATCACTCTCCCTAACAAAGAAAGGAGAGTTAAGAGGATGGCACAGAGAGAACACAGATGTATGCACACAATCCTATTCAAATACTGGTTTTACTTCTCCTCTCCAAAATGAGCTGTTGAAAAGTCTCTTTGAGAACAGAAAGACAACCGAAGCTAGGATCAGTTCTAAGAGCTCTCCAACCTTCCACAATTCCTGACCAGAGGAATTGTTTCTCTAGTCTTGTAAGTCTAGGTCAGCTCCTGATAAACTCCTGTCTCAGTCACACGAGATCCAATGCAATCAAACAAACTTCCCCAGCCTACCTTCCAAAGGTTTGTCCAGGAGGAAGGGGAGTTCTGGGGCTTGAGTGTAGTGCTGGAAACTTCTTTGGTACTGAACAGCCAGATGGGAGATGCTGTTGCAGAAAGATGCAGTTTTTCACAATGTCTCCTCTGCTGGTAGAGTCCTGAAACAAGAGCAGGTCAGGTGTGAAGGACATGTTAGTGGGGGAATAGCCAATCCAATTTAATACCCACAGCCCCTAAGAAGATTAAATAGTATTGTATAGATTTGGGTCTATCTCTGAAGCCAATACCTTTGTCTGTTATCACAGGTTATTCTCAATGTGAGGGCAGGTGATTATCCCCTTCACAAACTACTGGATTGAAGCAGTAGCCCTGGGCAGGGATCACCCTCACAGCACCAGCAGGGGGTAAATCACACATAGAAACACTTTTAAACAAGGTACATGGAGCTGCATTTTGAAGCATCTCCTATGGCTGACAGGCCAGATGCTGGACAAGCATCTCTGCTGGCCTTTGCCACAGAATATATCTACTTTGCAATGCCAGAGGGAGGTTTAAAACTTGTTGTCTCCTGGAAAAGTTCCTCAGGCCTTGTGCCAGGAGCACCGAGGCAGAGGGAGGGAGCAGGGACCTGCTGGGCACAGCAACCTGGGGATGGTGCTTGTGACCCTTCTGTGGCACTGATATGGTGCAGCACCACAGGGTAGGAATTAAGAACATCCCTGGCCAAGGATTTAACAGCCACAACAATCTAATAATCAGATTTATCACAGGGGAATTAGAAAATTATGATTTGATTTTGGGTCCTTCATGCCAAGAAGGACACTGAGGGGCTGGAGCGTGTCGAGGGAAGGGAACTGAGCTGGGGAAGGGTCTGGAGCCCCAGGAGCAGCTGAGAGAGCTGGGAAAGGGGCTCAGCCTGGAGAAAATGAGGCTCAGGGGGAACCTCGTGGCTCTGCACAACTCCCTGCAGGGAGCAGCCAGGGGGAAACAGAGACAGGACAAGAAGAAATGGCCTCAAGTTGCACCAGAGGAGGTTTAGGTTGGATATTAGGGAAACTTTCTTCACTGAAAGGCTTCTCCAGCATTGGAACAGGCTACCCAGGGCAGTAGTGGGGTCCCCATCCCTGGAAGGATTTTAAAGCTGTGTGGATGTGGCACCTGGGTTTATGGTGGCCTTGGCAGTGCTGGGGGAGTAGTAGGACTTGATGAACTTGGAGGGCTTTTCCAGGTACAAGATTCCGTGACTCTATGATAATTTTAAAGCAAGCTGTTGTCTGAACACACCATTTCAGGAATACATAAGTTTTTCACTGGAGTTTATTGCCTCTTGCCCCACCTCACTCCCACACGTATAGAACTGGGAGAAGGAGCCGCACTGCCCAGCCCAGATGCTTATTCATAAACCCTTCTCCACGCATAGCGGTTTATTTTATATGGGCACCGCATTCCCACAGCACGGAAATCCAACATTCCCGCTTCCCGTCGGGTGTCAGCCCTCGTGGGCTGCCTGAGGCGCGGCCTTTCCCGCCCGGGCCGCGCGTTCCGGGGGGACGCTTGCCATGACGGACGCATGGCGGCGCGGCGGGCCGGGGATGTGCAACAGCATTTCCCTTCCGCCGCCCTCCTCCCTGCCCGCTGCCGCCGCGCAGCCCGGGCCGTGCCGGGAGCGCTCCGGGGAGAGGCCCCGCTGAGGGCGAAGGGTTGTAGGGAGGGCTGGATCCCTGCCGGACCGCCCTCGGAGCGGCGGGGCTGCGCCCTTTCCCCTGCGAGGCTCAGCTCCTGCCGTCTCCAGGCCTTGCTCTGTACCTGGCTGGAAATGCTGTGTGGGGTTCACTGTGCATTCACTTGATCTGTGCTCAGTCCCACATTTTCAGGGGGAAAAGGGTAATTGTCGCTTCTCCACGGGGTGAGCGTGAAGTGGCTCCACAACTACAGCTTTGGTAATGGTTTGTGCCTTTTCTTCCCGCTGCAGGCAGGTGATCCCGGCTGATCCCGTCCGTGAGGGCGGCGGAGGAGCAGCTCGCCATGCCCACGGTGGTGGTGATGGACGTGTCGCTGTCCATGACACGGCCAGTGTCGGTGGAGGGCTCCGAGGAGTACCAGCGCAAGCACCTTGCTGCCCACGGGCTGACCATGCTCTTCGAGCACATGGCCACCAACTACAAGCTGGAGTTCACGGCCTTGGTTGTGTTTTCATCCCTCTGGGAGCTGATGGTGCCATTCACAAGAGACTACAACACGCTCCAGGTAGGGGGTGTGAACACGAAAGTAGTAAACCGTCAAAATCTAAAAAAAATATCAGCCAATTGCGCCACCAAAGCAGGGTGAATTTGTGTGATTTGGTATCATCCAGGCACAACGTCTTGAATTGAGTGGGTTTTCCTTATTTTAAGGGTAGGTGAAATCAGTGTGTTTGAAACATTTTGCTATTTTGCAAATTGTACTTCTGCAGATGAGCACTGGAGTGTGACTAGTTGACTTCAAACTGGGATGGAGTTAAAAAGGGGATGGAGGAAAGGGCTGTCTGATTAAGTTCTACCAGTGGTTCTGATGTCCCTGTTTTTATGTATAGTTGTTGCTTTGCTCCTGATAAATGATGCAGCTGACAGCACCATTTAGAAAGGCTTTGAGTCAAGTGATTTGGTAGAAAGACGGTACTGATGAGAGTGTGTAGCAGTCAGAACAGTGTGTGAGAGTAAGTGATTTTAGGCCACAGATGTGGTGGGAAGTTGGGAGGAGGAAATGGGAAGGAGAAGGTCCAAGAGGGAATTTGCAGTAAGGCACTGGAGCCTCTGAATCCAGTAAAAAATGTACATTTATATCTAACCCTCATATTTAGGAGGAAATGACACATTGCTGTCACAAGACACCATTGTTTAGATTTGTTCATTGGACAAAGAGATTTTAAAAGCTATTCTCTGTTACATTTGCAGTTTAGCAGGTGAGTGCCAGTGCACCCTCTCTGATTTATTTGCACTTCCCTAAGTGGAGGAGGAGTTTGAGCTGTTCTTGCACCTGCAAGGATTTTCTCAGCTAAATGTTTCCCGTTAGACGTTGCCTTAGGTTTTCAGTTTTTTAAGACATGCAAAGGTGTTTTTTCACTTTTAAAGAGCTGTGTTCATATTACAGTTCCTTCCAAGTCAGCTGTCATTGCCTCATTATCTCATTCCTAATTTCTTACACCTTTCTCCCTTTTTTTTCCTTTGTGTCACAATGGAGTTGTGTTACCTGCAGGGCAAAGGTGCTGCCTTAGCACAGAGCCGTGAGTGATTGTTGGATGCCTTCTGGCAAGGATATTCCCCCAGCAATGACTGTGGTGTTTGTCTTTACAGGAAGCCCTGAGTAACATGGATGATTATGACAAGACCTGTTTGGAGTCAGCACTGCTGGGGGTTTGCAATATTGTCCAGCAGGAATGGGGGGCAGCAATTCCTTGCCAGGTATGGCTGATTTCACTGTTTTAAGTTGTCTGCATATTTAGTTATTCCTGGCAGGGAGATTGGAACTTGGTGATCCAACCCAAACCATGCTGTGATTGATGCTACGCCTGTGAGTTGCAGATAGAAATGTAAATGTAATTTGGAAGCTTGCAATACTCTCAGGCATGCTGGTGCTGCAAAAACACAAAGAATTAGTATTTTGGCTAAATCTGGAATATGAACAGAAGGTGATCTTTATAAAAATATTCAGCAGCAGGAAAAAATGAGACCGTTTCCTGCCCAACGTGTCACTGTAGTGCAGTGGATTATAAAATACGGCTCAGGAGCACTGTTTTGCAGGCCTGGTGTTTGATCTGGATGCAATCTGCTGTCCCAGGAGCCTCACTCCATTTGGAAAGGGTGTAGTCACGCATCCAGGAACCTCTCCCCTCCAGTCCTTGATGGTTTCCAGGGCTTGTAACAATTCCAGCTCTCAACCAACAGCATGGGGCTGCACTGAGTGTGTTTTGATCTGACTTCTTTCCCAAATGAGTCATTTGCCATGCAGCTGCTCACACACTCTGTTCAGCCCTCAAAGCTCTCAGCCTTCCAAATCTGCTGCCTCTTATGGCAGAGTTTGCTTTTAACCCTCGGTTTTCTGAGATGCTTGGTTTAAGTTCAGTAATTTTGCAGCTCAGTGATCTGGGAAGATGCCTGAAGCAATATTCCTTAAGGAGAAAAAGGGTAGAGGCTTATTGCTTAGGCAATGCTTCATCATCTAATGCAGATAAAAGGCACCTTGGGACAGCAAAAAACATTCAAAGTAAAGAACAAGAAAGATACAAAAACCAAGCAGAGATAGACCTCAACATCTTGGTCTCTCATTTGTGTCACGGCTCATTTTACTGGCACTTCAGGTGCTGGGGTGGTGAAGAGCACTGGGGAATGTACTGTGCAGTCCTGGAGTAGTGGAAAACATCACTGGTGAGCAACAGTTCTGAAGAGACTGCGAGAGAGAGGATGAAGAGCAAACACAAATCTGGATGTAGCAATTACACATGGAGTTCCAATTGTATTTGATTTTCCTTACCTAGCAACCAGAAATTCTGCTTACTATTGCCATGCAGCATCGAAGGAACAGCTCTTTTACTCCTCTGGAAGTGACTGGGTCACAGCTGAGTGTAAATAATCCCATTATTCAGTGTAATTTATTAGGTTTCCACAAGGATTGACTCTGGATGTGCAATTGAATGAAAAAGTGTGTATTCTTGCTATAGTAATTCTGCTGCAAAATGTGAGCATACTGCAGCTGTATTTGTAAAGAACAAAGATCATTAATACTACCCTTTTTAAGGTTTCTGTGGCTTGTGGTGGAAGTTGAGTTGCTCTCCAAATTCTGCAGAAGAAATAGCTTTATCTTCCATCTGAAAATAAACCTGGGATTCTTGAGTCCAACAGCATCAGGCTGTTTTTTGGCTGTGTAGTCACTGTGCTTCTAGTGTACACTTAAAAATGAAATGTATGAAGTCCAAATTTTAGTGCAACTGCCTGACGCCAAGAAAATGCTTATTTGCCATGCACACAGTGTAAATCACGAGGATTCATCTTCAGTTTCTCAGTTATATGGGTTTTTTTCTGGAAATTTTACTCACAGTTCTTTGACCAGCTCAGTGGAGGAATTCTGGTGGGAGCAGGGATTTTCAGCAGGAGCACATGTTGCAGGAAGGCTCCTGCAGTGTATGGGTGTTCACGTGCCCCCTGCAGCTGGAAGTATCTCACCTGTCCCCTGTCACTGCAGATTGTCCTGGTCACCGACGGCTGCCTGGGCATCGGCAGAGGCTCCCTGCGCCACTCCCTGGCCACTCACAGCCAGCGCAGCGAAAGCAACAGGTTCCCACTGCCCTTCCCGTTCCCATCCAAGCTCTATGTCATGTGCATGGCCAATCTGGAAGAGGTGATGTGTTATTATGGTGTCTTTGTTGCATTGGATAATTGTTGGTCTTCTCTGAACTAACGACCAGGTCAGCACAAAACATGTGTTGATGTTCTTGGGCTTAAGGTTGAGTTGACATTTTGGTGCTTAGTTTTTGGGTGAAAGATAATTTAAGGTTTATTACTGAACTATTATTATCTACTGCTACTGCATTATTATAATAATCTTTATAAATAATGTCAGTTTCTCCCTGGGGAATATTATGGAATTTTAATTACTCAGTTTATATTATTACTGTATTAATTACATTGAATGCTTTTGGGGCTGTTCTTAATCTACAATTAAATTCTTAAATAAATGACTTGTGTTGCAAAGATGCTCAACACTTAAAACACAGTAGCTGTATGTAGCAATGTGAGAGGGCAAAACTAAAGTCTCCAAGCCCATGTTCATACTAGCGTCCCTCAGTTTGGAAGGAAAGGTGTCAGTTTTCTTCCTCCTTTCTTTCTCTTGCAAATTTCAATCCCAGCTTTAAAAACCTTAACAGGAGTTAGAATTCTGCAGCATAAGCACTGCTTAAAAAGAAGTCTATTTGACTAATATTCTTTAGATTAGTTTTTATTAATAGCATTGCTTTTGATTTGACACTTTTATTCTTGTGTCCTTCACAGAAGGTTTTTCTGCTTAGGTATCAATTAGATATCTCAACTTCATGGTGTCTGTCAAGGGTGATCCTTTTGATTAAGCTGGTGGGTCAAAGCACTGTTTATATATGAAAATAACTGGGAAAATATCTAAAATAAATCTTCTATTTCTAATAAGTAATAAGAGAACATTGCTTGGGAGACAAAGAGTGTTGGGTTATTTGGAAAGGAGAGAGATAACAAAAAATCGTGGGAGCATCCAGTCAGATGCTTTTTGCTGTGTTGTGTATATTTTCATTGAAAATACTGGTTAGTACAAAAGAGGATAAAAAGAACACTCAACAAAAATATTTCCCTTTATTTTTTTGCAGCTTCAAAGCACAGATTCCTTAGACTGCCTGGAACGGCTCATTGATTTAAATAATGGGGAAGGGCAAATTTTCACCATTGATGGCCCCCTGTGTCTGAAGAATGTGCAGTCCATGTTTGGGTGAGTACACTTGTAGATAACAGGCCTTTGGGAATGTTCCCAGTTAGTATCTTGAAAGGAAAACAAATATAAGAAATGTGGTGATATGAGATGTTCTAATTAAACATTTTTTTTATTATTTTATGATCATGTTGACTGTAATTTCATCTTGGCCTTCACTGGTTATGGTCAATACTTATTTTAGTCATTGTAACCAAACCATAGCATCTGTTTAGGCTTGGCAGATAGAAGACAGTAATTTCCATAATTACTGTTCATTTGCCATCAGTGGGATAGTGCTGTTTTGTTTCATAATTTAGCAATACTACAACTATTGAATTAACTGTAGTTAGAAACTGTTTGGGAGCTAAGTTAGTGTGCTTTAGACAAACTATTTTCATTTGATACATATTATGTTTTCCTTAATAACTGTGTTTTAGAAAGCTAATAGACCTGGCTTATACACCATTCCATGCTGTCCTCAAGTGTGGCCACTTAACATCTGATGTGCAAGTATTTCCCAGACCAGAGCCTTTCATTATAGATGAGGAAATAGACCCCATTCCTAAAGCAATTAATACAGGTAACAAATCTTTGATTGCTTTTTTACTAAAATCTGTTTGTTTTCTGCCCTTTCACTACCACTTCTCATCCTGTGTAGTTATTGCTTCATCCACTTTGTCTCTGCAAGGATTAATCACTGGCTGTGTAATTTTTTGGTGTATGTGTGACACCAGGGGACAAAAATATCATCCTACTTCATCCTTGTGTGCCTGGCAAAAGGACTAGAGTAGCATAGAGGCACTTTCAGAGCTCAGGGTGCCAATTTCTAGAGGTAGAGACCGGAAGACAGCCACAGGCTGCTTTCTATGAACACCCTCATAAGCTTCAGGGAGGAAAAATTATTTTTAAAAACAGCTGTGCAAAGAAAAACCTTCCCAGCCCTCCCATTAGTGGACACAGCTCCCATGAGCAGCAGGTATTTGGTTTTTCTCCTTTGGAATTTAGAAGACAACAATGAATTGTGTACAGTGTAAAAAATATCAAGGCGCCCAATTCTGTAATTGTCAGCAGCCCAGCTTGTGGGCAGCAGTATGTGTGTGCTGAAAGTCATGTTCTCATTTTCAAAAGTTGTGTGTTTTATGTATTTATAACTTATTTCTAAACACCTTTACACCATTTGAGTTTGGGTTCTCGTGTACTACCTTTTGTCATTGCTTCATAAAACCTCATGGTGTAAGAAGTGGTTATGTTAAATTGGCTCTGAATGCCTTTCAGCTGTTTCCAAATATGACTTAAACTGTCTTGAATCTGATTAAAATCTGTTGTTTTCTTGCAGATCTAGAAATTGTTGGGTTTGTAGATATTGCTGACATTTCCAGCCCTCCTGTCTTGTCCAGACACTTGGTACTGCCCATTGCACTTAACAGAGGTGAGCAAGTTGGGTTTATTTCAGCAAAAACTACTGTAAGCTTCCCTTGTAATGTGGTTTAGACTGGAAGCACAGGGTTTCTGCTTTATCAAAATACAAGATATCATATTTGTGTGAATGCATTAAAATTAAAACCTTGACCACAAGCTCTTTATTTTGCATAGTGTGTTCTTTGGGAAGTTCATAGAGGGACCAGGGTCCTAACAGCATCATTATTAATACAACATGCTAAACTTACAGTTTGGAATAATAATGAGCCATGAAATGCGTGGTGCAAGATGAATATTTAATGTTATTGAGTACAATGCAGTGGAATATTTATGTATCATTATTGTGCCACTTTGCCCAAGCAGTTCATTCTGCAGCTGTTTGTTCTACAAAAGTATTAATTAACTCTTGCAGGCAGACAGTAAAGGGTGGTGGCATGGAAACAGAGCTCATGTGTTTGAATTTATTCTCTTGTTCTCTCTTTGTTTGCTTTTATTCTTCCCCAGAAGGGGATGAGGTGGGACCCGGGATCACAGATGACACCGAAGATGAGAATTCAGCTAATCAGATTGCTGGGAAAATCCCCAACTTCTGTGTTTTATTACATGGCAGCCTGAAAGTGGAAGGCATGGTGGCTCTCGTCCAATTGGGGTATGGAGCTGGATGTCTGCCTGAAAAATGTCTTACTTTGCTCATTTAGACTTTATTTATAAATTATACTTATTTATATCTGTATTCTGTGCAGAACTCTGCAATGCTAGACAAAGCTGTACATTTTTAATTGCAGATTTGTTTCTGTCAGTACAAATTGCAAACATTGAGCCTCCACACAGGGAGAGGGAGGCACATTCTAGGCAGAGAGGTGGAAGTTTTTCGGCCTTTGTAGATTTGCTCTTTCCCCCAGGCCAGAGTGGTATGGAATGCTTTATTCACAAGCTGATAGCAAGAAGAAATCAAACCTCATGATGTCACTCTTTGAACCTGGTCCTGAGCCCCTCCCTTGGCTGGGGAAGATGGCACAGCTTGGCCCCATTTCAGGTACTGGTCACTCCTCTGAATAACTCTTACACATTCAGTGTTGTGAGAATGATCTTGCAAATTCTTAGTTGCTGAGTCTGTATTTTCTTTTTTCTCCCAGATGCAAAAGAAAATCCTTATGGAGAGGATGACAATAAGAGCCCTTTCCCTTTGCAGCCCAAGAACAAGCGCAGCTATGCTCAGAATGTCACTGTCTGGATCAAACCCAGTGGCCTCCAGGTAATGATCCAGGTTCTGTTGCTTTACCTGGAGTAGCAGGAACCATCTTAGCAGGAATTGCAGTCTGTGCATGTCTTGCCCATTTAATGTAATTGCTTTATTGCTTTTCTTTCATTTTTATAAACACTGCCTCTTTACAATGTCATGATTAAAATGCAATCAGAAAGCATAGCTTGTTTAATGAGAGTTGTGTATCCAGTGGAGCATCTGGCTTGGTTTATTGGATTTAGTATAATTACCAGTTATGTTTCAGCCTTTGTGAGTTGCAGTCTTGTCAATGGTCAGGACAATTTATCCATAAAGAGTTGGGGGTTGTTCTGCAGCTTCCCCTGGAAGCTGCCAAGATTTTTCTAATTTTTTCCCCTCTTTTCTGCAGACAGATGTACAGAAGATCTTGAGAAATGCAAGGAAACTCCCTGAAAAAACACAAACCTTCTATAAAGTGAGTAACATTCCAGGCTGGCCTAAGTTTGATCCATAGTGATGGTGGTGCATTTAAAAGAGGAACCACACTGTGTGTTCTGCGTGGGCTTGTAGTGCTCTGCAAAAACTTACAGACTGGTTGGGTCAAACAAGGGGGTCTGATTCCCATGGTCTGGTTCCATGCTCTGCCACCACATTTTCTGGCAGGGGGGTAGAGATGTGTCATGTTTACAAGTGTCCCTCATGACCCCTGCTACTTCCATGGTGAACTTCTATGCTGTTTTCCAGGCAGAAATAAACTGAGGGATTAGAGAGGAATGGGAACACCGATGTCATTCTGAGTCTGAAAATGTCTCCTCCATTTTATCTACAAATAAAGCAGAGAAACACAAAACTCCAGGCACATTTGGCCACACCATTATAATCCATAACCAGACTGTAGCTGGAGGTAATTATTGCTATTGCAAGCTTAGTGCTGAAGCAGTTTGGTATTGCAGCCTCCAGAGACTTCAAGAATGAATACCCTGCCTAAGTGCACATAAGCACTGTTCAGTTTAGAGGGAAAAAAAATCAATGTATCTGCATTTTACTGGACACAGTGGTTAAAGACAGCAGTCAATCAGTCAGTGAAGCTTAAATGGAGCCCTGCTGGGACACAGACAAAGCAGGCAGGTACAATAGCTGAAGGCACAGAAGGAAGAAGTGGAGAGGTATGGGAAAGGATGAAGGGAAAACCACTGTTTAGTTGTGCCACTATCATCATTGTCAGCCCTGAAGCATTTTCTATCTGTGAGCAGCTGGGCAGTCTCCAGCAGCTGCAGTGTAACGTCACCTTTACAAACAGATATAAGAAACCCACATTTGGTATCAAGGCTTGAAGTGGCTTTAAAAGGGGTTTTGTGTCTTTGCAGGAGCTGAATCGTTTACGTAAGGCAGCTCTGGCCTTCGGCTTCCTGGAGCTGCTGAAGGGCGTGGCAGACATGCTGGAGCGGGAGTGCACCCTGCTCCCCGACACCGCACACCCTGACGCTGCCTTCCAGCTCACACACGCAGCCCAGCAGCTCAAAGTGGCAAGTACTGGAGCCTCAGAATATGCTGCCTATGATCATAACATTGCTCCTCTGCAGACAGATTTTTCCAGTAGCAGCACTGAGAGAATGTGAAGTCTCCATTTTGGGAGCTTCTCTAGCTTAAGGCTCAAGTGGTTCAAATTTTCTTCTGTTTACTTTTTAGGGCCTGTTCAATCACTGTTTGAAGAACTTCCTATCCAAATGGGGAAGTTTTGCATCAGTGCTCTCTAAACAAACGTAGCTCGTTTGTGGTGGCTTTAGTCAGACCTGGAAACTGTGGAAAGTGTCCCAAAGCCAATGATGGTGTTGTATGATGGGTGGAAGTTATTTGGTACATGCAAGGAGAAAAAAAATGCCATTGTAGGCAGCTCTTGGCTTTTGGCCTCCCCAAAGTGCAGTTACTACATAACTGAACTTGCTGGTAAAAGTATCCCAAAAGGCAGCTGCTACATTTTAAACATCAACTTGATTAGTCCAAAGAAAAAGTGTGAGACGCACCCTGCAAGATCACATACAGAGCTATTTTGGGGTGTTGGCCCTGACCTTATGCCCAACTTGACAGTATGTACTGAGTGTTATCACTTGCATTGCAGTGCTTATGCTTGTGAAAGTAACTTCATCTTGGGACACATGGTTTTTTATTTGCATAATACAAATAAAGAGTAATTCTTAATGAAAATTTAAGTTAGATTTGTTCCATTTTCATAGCAACCAGGCTGGGGGCCCAAAACACTGACCTGGTGAAGGCTCAGCTCCCAGCTGTTTATCACAAGTGAAATACCAAATTATACAAAGTCTCAGAAAGTTGTATAATTTGAAGGAACAAACAACTTAACTGAAGCAAAATTTGGTTGTAAATCTTTATTAATAGAAACACATTCTTTCTGAAGGACTAAAATTCAGTAGTGTAAGATCTATGACAGCTTGCACTAGGTACCACAATTTCACTGATGAATACATACGGATTTCATAAGAGAAGTTTAAATGCCCAGTGGAGAAATTAAAATATGAAAGAAGTGATCCTTGCTGTGATCCTTGCTGTTCTGTTACTCAGCTAATTCAACATTTTCACATATTTCAAACATAGGTACAATGTGTGCTAAGTGAAATATTGTGTAAGTAGTGCTCGACTCTCCTGAGTAAAGTAGGCTGTGCTTCTCCCAAAGAGAAGTTGTATCACGGCTCTTGTTGACAGAACACAATTTGTGAAATGCAGCGTGGAGCTTGTACTGCTTCTTTGTTAAAGTCTCCTTGTAACACTATTTCCTTTCCTCTGCAGTAACAAGCACTGGGTCCATATCACAAACCTTCTGGTGTTTGTTACTTATATATAAAATAATTTTTGGAGGGTTCATATCGTTTTACAGTAGAAACAGATAAATAGTAACATGGCACTAAGCTAATCTCAGTTTCAGTGTCTGTACTGGATTGCTGGCATTGCTCTGCAGTGCCCTGGGGCAGTGGCAGTTGGGAAACAACCTGTTCATAACCACAGTATAGTTTAAACTTTCTGTACATTTCAAAACTGGATTAAAGAGGCCAGAGGAATCTGGGATTAGCTACGGGAGGCTCGGTGTGAAGAAGGACATGCTGAAATAAAGTCAGCTGAGCCAAAGGTTTCCAGGTGAGACAGCAGATGACCTGAAATGTGGGGGGAGCTTCTCTTTGGTGGTGGTGGTGGTGGTTAAAGCAAGCAAAGAAAGAGAAAAGGGTCCTTCAAACCCTGTGTGGGATCTCCCTTACTATGACTTGATATGTGCTATCTAAATAATACAGTTTATTTGCCTCACTGTTCCATCTCACCAGGGGCCAGTCAAACCATACACACCAACTTCTCTGCTGCACCCCTAAATACAGGTAGAAAAGCGATTTTGCTGCCTTACTGAAGGCTATAAATACAGGAGCCACAGCCCTGCTAGGATGGATCAGAGGGGCCCCATCTCCCATGAGAGTTCCACGTTCTCTCTTTGCATGGGTGGGATGGAGTTCTGTTGGGGTTCACATGCCAGGGGAAAGCTGGTACCTACATTCCCTTGATTTGTTATGTTTCAGTGCTTGCTCAACCAACCAGGAAAGCATTTCTGCCCTCCGTGGCAGTTTCCTTTCCCTAATGAGTGGATAGATGTGTTGCTACAGGAATACACATTGGTGTGGTCCACACAGAGCTCCTATTCTGTTAAGGCTCAACTAGAAACAGACTAAGTTGGTAGCATTTAAATCAGCATTAGCTACTTCCAGTTTTAATTCTGCACCGTTAATAATGCTGCAGAAAAAAAGAGGGGTATGTGCTGAGCAAGTTTATCCTAGTGGTTGATAAACACACAAACACTGCACAGTGGTCTCCAACTGTGCCTCCTCCTGCCATCAAGATGCATCCCAGGAACAGCACAGGCCAGCTAAGAGCATATCCCAACATCAGAAGCCCTATCTGCATGCAATATTGAAAGAGCAAATCTCCAATTAAAAGATAAAACACTATTTCTAGTTAGTGCTGCTCCACTGATTATAAGCATATCATATGCAGATAATAGGATTTCTTTCTAATATGCTGGTTGACAGGATACAAGTTTAAATGTCCAGTGGTAAATGCCATGCATAGATGATGGAAAGGGAACAAAATCCAGTATAAGGGAATGGTACCTGAATTCACTATGAAATCATGAAATCTAGCGTGGTCATTTCATTTTACAAAATTCTTTGCCTTACAGTGGGTAAAATCGTAAGAATTAAAGGCTTATCTTGTCCTCAAGTGAGATAAGAAAAGCATTGCAGTCCTCCTTCACTTCATCTTTCTCTTCTTTGGTCCAAGGTGCTGTTTCCTTTGCTTGTAGAGGTGACGGAAGTTTACAAATATCCCTGGAAAAGAATGAAGCGTTTAGGTAGGATGTCATTGCATCTCTTTAATGCTAAATGGCTGTACTGGATTTAAAAAGCAATAACAGAACCCAACCAACCCAACCACCACACAACAAAATAAAATATTTAGGGGTGAGTATAGCAGTGAAAGCTTATGCAAGTCTTTTATCGCTGGGTGAGGCAGGAGTTGCTGCACAGGCTGTTTGGTAAAGGGTTGCTCAGAAGGTTGGTTTGTCACCTTTAAGAAGTTGTGACACCAGCTGTGCAGAGCAAAGGAGGCTGAACAAGGTATTTCAGTGTGAAACTCGATTGAAGGGTGGCTTTAAGCAATGTCTGTGAGCAGGAGAAATCTAGTGAAAGCTCAGTTTAAAATTCCAGGTTAGATTTTGATGAGCTGTGGTTACTCAGAGTACCGGGTGTGGGTACGAGGAAGTTAAATTGTGTTTACAAATGTAACACCAAAAACTACACATGTATCAAGCAGCTTTTATTCTTTAAATATGCTATTTAAAGAGACTTCTATATTGTTTCCTGGAAAAAACATGACTTCATGTTGCATTTGTGATTATACTTCAATGTTTAACTAAATTGCTTTAATTTGAAATTTTGTTTAGACTGCCACTCAATCATTCCAAAGCTCAAATACCCCATAACAGGTGAAACTAAATATGCTATGGTTATAAATGCATGTAAAAATTATTCTTTTAACAAGTTTACGCTGCTAATTTGTTACCAAGATCACCTTTTTGGAGGGCTAATCAGAGCTCATTGGAGGTGCATTCCCCTCCATGACTGACAAATTTACATGAACAATCCACAAGGATAATGCTTAACCTCAAGTAATGTTGTGTTGCCATGGTCCCCAGATGCAGAAATTTAATTTTCTTTGAAAAATCAAGTTATTCAGGGGAAACTGGCCTTTTTATTTCAATACTGAGAAATACAATTAAAGACTTACCTAAAAACAAGGCTATAAGATATATTTGAAGCACAAATGGAAACTGGATTGTGACGTTCAGCGGATTTGGCAATCCCAGACTAAATTTCCCTGTTTCACTGAAGATTGGAATGGATTGAACGATACAGACAGCTGAAAGCAGAAGGTCACCATCATTACCAAGCACAGATAAAATATACAATTACCCAGCCCACACCAACTATTTCAGCATAGTCCCTTCTTATTTGCCAGCTCTGATTAATGACGGCAATTTTGAAGGTGTTGAACATGCAATAGGGTGAGAAGCACCTGGCTGAGGGGGTGCAGCAGTGAGCCTGCCTGGTGAGACACTGTTCTCACGCACAGCTGCAGCTCCGGGGGCCTGTGCCAGCAGGATTTGCCATCCAGAAATACCCCCAGCAATGAAAGAGGCACAGTCCTCCCCCTGCTCGGCATTGGGCAACGCCCAAAGCTCCTCCTAGCTCACAGACATGGGTTTGCAACACAGGAATAAGCCCCTGCCTGTCCTCTGCAGTGATTTACAAGATAACATCAAGACCTGGGAGCTGGTGTGAACGCAGGCCAGGCTGAGCAAGTCAGGCCCAGCAGACAAAGCTCTGGGTCAGTAGAGGGAAGTGAGCACAGGCATCCTGTGCAGCTTGTTCTTGTTCCACTCGTTCATGCAACCTTTTGTTTCCTTTACTTCCCCCTCCAGAAAGAGAGTCTTTCCTCCAAAAGGAAGACTTCTTTTCACATCAAATTGAAAATATTTGATTCAGTGTGAAAGACAAAATGCTTATATTTGGTTCACCTCAAAGCAAATCTATTTATCTGTTGTTCTTATTTTATTATTTTAAGTCCAGCTGCCAAAAAAGAGATTGAGTTATTTGTCCAGCCTCAAATTCATTATTTAGTAAACTGTGTTTTAAGGAGATACCTTCTGCCAAGCCCCCTAAGGGGTAGAGGGGGATCCAGACAGTGTAACGGAGCCAGGTGAGTGGTTTCCATTCAATTCCAATGCAGGAAAGCATGTAATAGGGGTACCTACAGCCAGTGCAGTGTGAGAAGAAACAAACAGTTTAAAATGGAAACTACTACTAGGAATTAGTCTTGTGTATATACACTGTGTGGTCCACACAATTCCCAAAGCACACAAGAATATTCAAAACATTGTCCATGTGGATGATGATGGACACACGGTTGTTGGGCAGTTGACAGAGCTCAGGCCATTATTCTGAACACAGGGATGAAGGCAACTGCCTGGTTGCCTAATAAACCTTTCAAAATAACTTCTTTTCAAAGATAAAGACCTCATTTAACAATGGAAATTCAAAGCAACAAACCCCTCAGCGAATAAAGCAACAGGGCAGTATTACTTTAAGGCTCCAGCCCTGCCTCAGCTTTTGGCAGATCAAGGAAGGCTGTGACAGTCCATGACTTAAAGAGCTTTTACCCTGTAGGATCAATGCACTGGTGCCACTCTTCTAAAAAATACAAAGATCAAAACTTCCTTCATAGAGTTCTTGAGAACAACAACGTTGTTCTGTGCACACCTGGTAGGAGGAAAATCCCACCAACCTGAACAGCTCAGTGATACTCCAGAAATAAAATATGAAGAACACCACAGGTTTGCTCTGCATTTCCTCCAAGCTTCCAAGGATAACAAACAAAACGAAGTTTCTTCCAAATACCTGTTAAAGAAAAACATATTAAGGAACATTCACGCTTCATCAAAAGAAAGGGCAAGTCCTTGCTGTCAGAAACATATCTGCTCTTCACACATCTGAGCACGTAACTAATGCACAGCTGAGCTGTGACCTGCTTCTTACAAGTAGGCATCTTGCTCTGTATTTAGGTACAATCCAAGGGACCCAGTCTTAAATCATCCATCCTCGTTTTTAGGCACAACACCACAACCAGAATAAAAAGGGAACCAGCACCAAATCAAAATCATGTACTTTTCATCAACTTCTTGCTTTGCTGTCCTGCACTCTCTTACCCAGGTGATGGAAGGAGATAGACAGCCTGCCACAGCCAAGACTGGGAAGCATGGATTCCTGCCTCTTGAATAAGAAATCCTCTTGTCCAGTTTCAGTGAAATTGCATCACTCATTTTAGGAGAATCTCAACAATTGGGTAAAATAAACATTTACTTTAAACATAAGTGCAAGGAGAATTTAAAAATATTACCTGCACTACAGCAGGTATCAGTGGTGATCTGACCAGTCCTATTATTGAATTCATGATCTCCATTAATGCCAGGGTCTGACAGAAATACATCATATCAGAAATAGTGTGAAATGTGTCATAGAAGGAATCTGTAAGACACAAGAAACCAACCATTTTACAGAAAAAATTAATTTCCATGCTCAGGAAGCTGGTGCAGCAGCACAGCTTGTGATAACAGGATTCTAGCTCTATTTGAGAAAAACATGATGCATAATTACATAAGTTCTTTGTAAGCCTTATCTTGAACTCACAGCAGTTGGGCCAGAAACACTGCTCCATTTCACACACAGAAGGATCAAGAGCTATTTCAGTAATTGCTTTACCAAAAAAGCAATAGTGCTGTACCTCAACAGAATGGATTGTTCTTGCTTCAAAAACAAAATATTCTGTCCAGATCATTTTCAAAAAACATTAACACTGCAGTGAGCAAGACATTTTTCTTCAGCTGATTTTGTTAGAAGTGATCCTGGCAGAGCACAAGTATCATTCACAGAGTGCACAGCTGTGATTTACAAGGGGACAGTATTTTCCTGCCCTTGACACTTTGATGACCTGTGAAAGGCTTTCATTGTGCTCTTTGGCAATGCATTCATGGTTTTGTTCCTAAATATGTCTCCCTTTAGAATTTGCTATTTAAAAAGTCTTAAAAACAACACTGAAAATCAACTCAAACCCTCCAATATAAATAAAATAGTGTTCATTACTTGCCTTTTCCTAAGATGAACAGTCGTACTGTCATGTTCACAAAAATCCAAGAGAATCCCAAAAACTGTACAAGGTTATACATGATTAAGTATCCCTTCTTCAGGTGTTTGAAAGCTAAAATCAATAATAAACACATCAGGTGAGCAGAGTACAATGGTAATAGAGCTGCAAACCAGGCTTTCTGAGAATAAAGCTTACAAGGAAAAGGGAAGTTATTGATTGTGATAAAAGCATTGTTGGGTGCACTGGGGGTTCTGCTTTTGCCATCATCTGCCAGAACTCAATTCTTGCTACTCAGATTTTTGACATTGCTTGGAAACTTCATTCAATTTTTATTAAATTTCTAATAGCTCACAATACAAAGATCCCCCTCCAAGACACATCAAGCCACTGAAAACTGCTCATTAAGAGCTGAGGTTCACAAAGAGTGAACAAACTTTCTAAATCCCACTTTACCCGCTAAAAAGATGCAGTTACTTACGATCCTTTGGGACTCTGGATTCTATTTTCATTTTGTTAATCTTTTCTTCTTCCTTAAGATGAAGGATAAGGTTTTAAAGACTTACTGTAATTAGCAGCGATTTGTTAACTATACTACTGCAAAGCTAGTGGGTTTAAAACTCAGCCAAGCAGCCAGTAGCTAGAAGTTTTAAATTTTCACCAGCTTAAAAAAGCACATTCATCATCTAGAAATTATAGTACAGTAAAAGCCAGAGGGTGTTAACTAGTTATCTTGCCTTCACCACATGTTTTGTTATAGTAATTAGATGCTTTTGCTGAAAAAGCCTCTGCTTTCTGTGTTAATTCTCAGTTATTACTGTGCTGTTTCTTACATGACCCACCAGCAACCTGAAGGGAACAGAGAACATCCAGCCCAGGCTCTCTGCCTGCCCTTCCCACTGCTCATGGCTCCTGGCACTGCAGTGCCCCTCTCTGCTCCATGCTAAGCTCATGGCTGCAGAGGGGAACAAGGCAGTGTTTGTTGTAAAAGGGATTTGCAGGAATGTGGTCTGTTCAAGTCTTTTCCAAGTCAGTCTTGTACCTCCCCACCACAGTAAGCTGCTCAAGCTCACCAGATGGTGAGAATGCACCAGCAGGGCCAGCCCAGTGGCTCAGAAAAGCCTTAGAAATCCTGTCTTCCCAGACAGACAATGCCCAGGACTCACTCCTTTGGGCTCCACACTGCAGAGTGGTGTGATCCTCTGTGGATCAGGACACCAGGCAAGGGGTACATGCAAGGAGCCAGCACACAGCCTCCAGTTCCAATTCTAACCAGAAATGTCCCAATTTCTGAATTCTTGCTCACAATTTGAACCACTTAAACAACTCTATATAAAACAGCAGTAACAATCAGCCTGCCAGGCAACTCCTGGTAAATGAAGAATGCAGGTTCTGGCACAGAAGAACAGCTGTCCTTGCTTTGCTGTCCTTGCACAAGCCACAGGTGCCCACAGGACTGACCTTCTCCTTCAGCTCCATTTCAGCATCCGATTCGTCCAACCAGCGGTCAAAGTCGGGCGCCAGGAAGAGCGGGCGCTTTTCTTGCTTGGTAAGCCTCTCCCACCAGTTACTCTCTTTCTTCTGCACTGTGATATTCAGCTGCCTTTGGGTCACCCTGCACACAGGCTGGGGCAGACACAGGAGCATGCTTCAGCAAAAGTCCTAAGAAACAAGCTCTGAGACTGAGTTGATACCCAAGTTCCCGTTATCTTAAGGAGGCAGGGATGACACAACTGCTGCAGCACAAACATCTCTCTGCCACCCAAGGCACAGAAACAAAGGGCAGTCCAGTTGAAGATGGCAGCTGTGATGGTTGCAGGACTTGATGAGCACCCTGTCCATATCCTCTGCATCCCACCACAGAGATAGCAAAAATCTCAGCACCAGCCTTCCCAGGCAGAATTCCTGATCTTGCTTTAGACCTTTTGCACTTAGTACTGTAAGCCACCCACCTCCTCTAGCAAGCAGTAAAAATAACACTGCCAGCAGCCATATGTACATGTCTAAACAGGGGACCCCATGTGACACCTTCTGCAGCAAGAGGAGAAGCTAAGAGCCTTAGGAAACACCTGGAGATAAGGTGAGCTGATGGACTGGGCAGTGTGATCACTGCCATCCCACAAGGCCTCTCCACCTGCATAGTGATAGCCCAGAACCTCTCCATCCTTACAGCCCACAGCACTGTCACCTTGGAGCCCACGGCAGTGTCACCTTGGATCCCACCCTTCTGCAACCACCACAGCTGCTCTGCATGGCACTGCCTCTCAGACCTGCTGAAACTGCTGCATGAGCACGTTACAGCAGCTCTGCTCTGTCAAGGCTGGCTGGATGCTCCTCAGACATGTGAAGGCTACAGATGTAATTTACAGCTACTACACCTCGTCCTTGTCTGCCAAGAGGCTCTATCTCATTGCTGGCCAGCCTGGCACCAGCAAGGGGAACTCAGGGTGTACATCAAAATTGTGATACTTCCTGGTCCTGACCATCTGTAGTTACACAGAGTTCAGTCTGTTCTCCAGTCCCTCCACAGTGACTCAGACTGATGACTTTTGGAAGGAGGCTGCTCTGCAGAGGCAAGGACTTGCCTTCCAGGCCTGGCTCACAGCAGAGCCCATGTCTGCCAGCACAAGAGACAGGCACCTCTCTCACACTGTGGGCCAGGCAGATGACAAGGCAGTGACCAGACCTTGGAACCAAGAGCTCTTCACTGTCTGCCACTCCACACCTGGCAGGAGCTACACCAGAAATGTGCCTGCAGACAGAGCCTTGAAATTTGCCCTCCGATGGTCTCGTTCCCTGTTCAAAGAGCAGAGGTGCAGGGTGACTCCTGGTCTGACTGTAGCTATCCCAAACTCAGCCAGGAATATGCAGCACAAATCCTGCCCCAGGAGCAAAGCCCAAGTTCTCCTGTGCCCCTACAGCCACCTGTGAATAACACAGAGGGACAGCTCTTAGAGCAAAGCTCCTTCCGCTCAGACTGCAACAGGAATTAAGGGAAGACTTCTCTGACAGGAGCCACAACATCACAACCTAAGAAATCTGCACATGCCAGAAACATGAACTCTCCTGACTCTCTTCTTTTGTCCAGCTACAGAAGAAGCCAGAAAACATCACACTTGACTGCACAATGTTCCCCTGATCTCCAGTCAAGGTTGCATCAGACAAGGTGTTGCCAGATTCTCCCATTTTTTTGCTGATTTAAATCCTTTAAAAATTTACAACTGCTGTCTAACATGTGATACAAGCATCTACTAAAGCTGGTCCATGCGAGCACCAGCTCCAGTGAGGTGATTTGCATGAAGACAAGACCATGCACAGAGGACTGCCACAGAGCTGGCTGTTACAGAGTTACCAGGAAAATTTAAACAGTATATTGGGAACTTTATACACAACCATTTTCCTTTCAAGTTTTTCAAAAATTACTTTTTCTTTGCAAGCATTAGAAAAGTAAAAATACCTACTTTAGGCTCAACTGGCTCGAGGAACTCAATCTCAAATTCATAGATGTTGTCTCCTTTGGCACCGTGACCCTGGGCTAAAAGACAAGAACTGACAGTCAATGTGAGGTTCCACACACTCCACCTGCAAAGGATGTTTTGTACACAGAAATATTCAGCACTTATTCACAGCACCTTCTTCCTGCCTTCCTGGGAGGCAAGATGAAACCACACAGTAACAAGGAAGACTCCAAAACATTGCTTGGAGGAGCAGATGCAGTAGTCAGCAGCTAAACCTGCTGCAAGTCTGCACCATGCTGCAAAAGGGTCCCTGCTGCAGGAAGGCAGCAAGTGAAATTCACAAAAGAGGGACTTAAAAGGCTGCTCATGGATAACTCAAATCCAGCTGAAAATCTCCTGCCTTTGGGGGAGCCAGCCTCTGCATGATGGAGCACCCAGGGAGATGGGTGCTGCTGGGTGTATAGGAGGGTGATGTGGGGACTCCCTCCCAACAGCAGGAGGGCACTTTCAGGGTTCATTTATCGTCTCCCACATTGATCCTGTCCCTGTAAGGACTCCCAAACCGTGCAACTGTGTTTAATTTCCACCCTTCCACACCGTAAACTGATCCCAGTTGAGAACATGATGTGCAACACCCTCCTATCAAATGGCCTGGCTGTGGCTCACCAGGGAGGCAGCAGCTCCTAATGAGGCATCTTTAAAAAATCCACCAAATAAAAGAGAAAACCCAATAAAACCAGTGACAGCACATACTCAGCACTACCCAGCCATGCTAACCAGCACCAGCTCCATGGTGCTGGAATGTGCAGCTGTCCAGCTGCAAAAAAACCCCATCTTTCAGGGTGAGATCTGCTTTAGTTTCCAAATGGAGCACTAGTTCCTGATGTGGAGGCTTGATAACAAGTGCACACAAAGTCTTTGTGAAAGGAAAAATTTCTGTGAATTATCTCCAGGGTTTGGCTGGCCCGGAATGGGAAGGATGTATGGAAATTCCACTGGTATTTAAATATGGGGAGGTTGGGGTTTTCTTGTTAGATAAGATAGGGCCTGTTGTGGTTACCAGGGCCGGAACACAGAGGGCTGTGGGTGGGAGTGTGGCGGATCTGAACATGCCCAGCACAGTGGCTCCTGCGACTGACAGGAACCAGGCACCCCACGGTGGGGACAACTGGGACAGTGACAGCCCCGGGTGGGGGTCAGGCTGAGATCCTCCCCCCTCCGATGGAGCCCCTACCTCTGAAGTGCAAGACATTGTCGGTGATGGTGATGTCCGGGTTCTGCGGAGGGAGAACACGCATTAGTTGGCAGCTCACACACCCGCGGGGGTCAGTGCACCCACCTGGGCGCTCCCGCCGGCCCCGAGCCTGCACAGCCCTCCCCGGACCCCCGCGCCCCGCTGCGAGACCCCCTCGGCTGCCGCTGCCCTGGAGGGGATCCGCAGGTGACTTCCCCTCGGGTGTCCCGCCGGTGAGTCTGTCCAGGGGCCCTGCAGGTGATTTCCCTCCGACGGTCCCCCAGGTGAGTCTCCCTCCACACCCAATCACCCACAGGTGTCCCCGCCCGGCGTCCCCCAGGTGTCACCCCGCGAGTGACCGCAGGTGTCCCCTCCCAGGTGTCCCCAGGTCGGCGTGCCCCCCGTCCCCTGCAGGTGAGTCCCCCCGGGTGTCCCACACGTCCCCGCCGTGTCGCGGCCGTACCCGGACATCGCTGAGGTCCACGCGCAGGAAGAGCTCGCGGTGCCGCTGTGCCCAGTGCACGTGCGGCCGCAGGCTGGGCCCCGCCATCGTCCCGGCCCGCACCGGCCCGCGGCGCCCCCGCGCCTGCGCACACCGACCCCCGCTGGGCGGCGCCCCCGCGCCTGCGCGGGCCGCTGGGGGTGGGCGGGGTGGCCATAGTTCCTCAGCGCCTCTGTCGGCATTATCGCTCACAGTCGTTGAATCGCAGCGTCGTCTGGGGTGGGAAAACCCTCCAGGGTCCATTATAACTGTTTCCCGGCACTGCCGAGATCACCACTAAGGCATGCTCTC
This sequence comes from Lanius collurio, assembly GCA_020086605.1. Taxonomy (NCBI): domain Eukaryota; kingdom Metazoa; phylum Chordata; class Aves; order Passeriformes; family Laniidae; genus Lanius; species Lanius collurio. The sequence continues at coordinate 7,975,783 of JACBWW010000021.1, forward strand.
ACATCTACGCGGCTTTGAAATCCCTCCGGTATGGGGACTCCACCACTGCTGCGGGCAGCCTGTGCCAGTTTTTAACAGCCCTTTCTGTAAAGATGTTTTTGCTAATATCCAAACTAAACCTTTCCTGGCACGACTTAAGGCCGTTTCCCTTGTCCCGTGGCCTGTTACCTGGTGGAAGATACCAGCCACATCTCAGCCATGACAGAAGAAGCTGATAAGAAGGTTGTCCAGAGGGGCTGTGTCTGCCTCATCCCTGGAAGTGTCCAAGGCCAGGATGGATGGGGCTTGGAGCAACCTGATTGAGGTGGTCTCTCCCCCTGGTTGCAACTGGATGAGCTTTAAGGTCCCTTCCAAGTCACACTATTCTGTGATTCTATGATATTAAGGCTAAAAAAAGATAGCATTTACTTCAGTGTTGTTTCCAAAAAGGCCAACTCTCGCTCCCTCAGGAGCTTACATAAGGGCCTCTCACCCATGGCCATCCTCATTCCAACAGCAAATCCATCCTCCCTCCAACCCATCTTGGCACAACCTCTCTCTCCCAGCCTCAGGGTCTTCCATGAGAATCTCTGGTGTGGAGACACCAGGTCCGTGCCCCAGCCTGCCCCTGGATGGAGGATTCCCAACCTCTGCCAGCTCCTGGTGCTGTGAAGCTACTGCAGAAGGTCAGGTGAGCTGTAGCAATGGTCCCCAGGAGGCTCTATTTCAGAACACAAACCCCACAGGCCCTTTGGGGAAGTATATGGGGAAAACCAGCCCTCAGGTCCCAGTGTGACCCAGAGCTTCCACCTGCATGTGCATTTAGGAAGGAGCACCTGCAGAGAAGCTATTTTTTCTGGTTTCTAGGGCGTCAAAAAAGATTTTCCTTTGAAAAAATGGACTGTTCTTTGCAAAAGGAAATTCAAGGGTATAGAAACATTTGGCTGGAGGCACACAGCTCTGGAGCCTGGGGGTGTTTTGGGGGTTCACTGCACTGGAGCCTGGGTGTGCCCTAGGTTTAACACTCATTATGACAGCTGGGAATTTCTTTCCGCTGTGGGAAGCATATCAGTGTGGAGGTGGTAGCAGGTTTTGGGCAGGGAAAAAAAGCGATTTTTGAAACTGCAGGGTCTTTGTGCACTGGGAGGTCGCATGACTTGACTCCCGTGCATGGTGTAGTGTGTGTGTTTGTCCCAGTCCCTGTGCAAGGGGTCCCTGTGTTCCATGTCCCGGTCCCCGTGCCCGCGTGGATGTTGCACCCTCGCCTTTGGTCCTCCCGGCCAGCAGGCGGCGCCATCGCCGGTAGGCGCGGTGCCCGTGGCCGCTCCTGGAAGCGGAAGCGGTAGCAGCGGCCCGGCGGGGCGGTTCGGCAGCAGCGCCGCTGCGGAGCGCCGTGAGTAGGGGGAGATGCCGGGAATCGGGTAGGGGGCCCCGCTCCGGAGAGGACCCCTGGGGGCCTTGGGACTCCTGCGGTGGGCGGGAGGAGGGGGCTTGACCCGGGGCGGCCGGGCCTTCCGCCCCCGGCCAGGCCTGGCCGCCGCCCCGGCCGTAGAGGGACCCCCAGGATCTGCCTGCCGCCACTCCGGGATCTGTCCCTGGCCTTAGGGGCGCCTCGGCATCTGCCCCTGGCCGTGGAGGCTCCCCCAGGATGTGTCCCTGGCTGTGGAGGCTCCTTCGAGACCTACTCCTGGCCGGGGAGAGCCTACCGCGATCTGCTCCCGGCCTTGGAGGCACCCCCCGAGGTCCTCTCCTGGCTGTAGAGGGACCCCCCCGAAGTACTCTCCCGGCTGTGGAGGGTTCCCCGGGATCTATCCCCGGTCGTGGAGGAACCCCCGAGATCTGACCGGCCGTGGAGGGACCCCTGGGATCTGCCCCCGGCCGTGAAGGAGCCCCCGGGAGTATCACCCCGGGACGACATTCCCGTACCGGGTGGCCGTTCCCACTGCTATTGGCTCCTTAACGTCTGCTGCTCTTCGGTTTTTATCCCTTTTCCTGCGAGAAGTAGGTCGGGTTAAGAAATAGCAGTGTCTGGGGGTAGGTGGGGAAAGGAGGTTTTTTCTTTGTTGGAATTCTGCAGGTTAAACGAGATGTGCGGTTCAGATTTGAAGGTTCATTGTCAATTCCTGACGCCGTCTCCGGCACAGCACTGCTCTGTGCATACCTTGGACCCTCCTTCCAGCTGGACAGGGCTCTTTTGTTCTGGATTTTTTTGCTGTAAATAGTGTGGGCGGAAGAAGGATCTGTGTTTATTTGGTTTGTGTTGCCAAAGGTGAAACTAAAGTATTTTTGTTAAGATGGGTTTGTGTCAAGGTGCAGATCATATCTTTTTCATTCCTCTGTGGACGTGTCTCAGCTGCTCTGTAGAGCCATAGGAGAGCCAGTCCATCAGAGAGCTCTGCCAGCTACCCAAGCCTGTGCCTTGAGTTCTAGTGATCCTTCAGTGCCTGTTTGCTCGAGGGAAATGCTTTATTTAGGCTATATTAGTGTTTGTCAGGCTCAAGCCGGCATGCTCTGCCCTAGCAGCGTGCACAACATTTGTGCAGTCTTTCCATGCTATATATAGACACCCCCTCCCTCCCTTTGAGGTCTGACAATCCTACACCTTGGGCTCTCCAGGAATGAGCTATGTGACAGGAGTTTATAGCTTGGATCCTTTTGGAGCTGCCCTCAGCTCTGGGATTTACAGTGAGAGGACTTGGTTTCCACTTGCCAGATGTCTGGGCTGATAATGTGCTCATCTATACTTTGTAAAGCACAGCTGACTGCAGGAAGAGATATCTGCTGAATTAACAACCTGTTGGGCAGATAGGACTTGTGTTGCAGATAAATGTTTGGGAAATGCTTTTTTCACTGTGTGCCCTTCTTGTACTTGTAACTGGAACAATATAATAGTGTTGATCACTGCTAGACCCTTCTGGGCTTAGTTTGAAAGGAGATACAAACAAACCCAAGAAGTTATGGGAGAATAATGGGAATAAGGACATGAGGTGCCTAAGCCTGTTGTGTGGCCTGATGGTTCCAGATCAGCTGATCCAGATGAGGTGTTATTTCTGCTAAGCAGCTGTTTGTCCCAGCTCTTCCTCCACTCCTAATTATCCCCTGTTCTAATATCAGTGTAGTGAGGTGATATTTGTGCAGGTCTTGGGGGCAAAGAAACAGGCAAGGGCTTAAAGGGGAAGAACTTATGCACTTCATGAACTGAGTGGTTGGTATATGTGGACATGGGAAACACAACAATAAATCTGTAGCTTCATGAAGTCTTTAGTCCCATTCTGAAATGCTGAGTGGTGCCAGCCTGTTTTCCAGAGCAGAAATATCTTTCCTAGTCCTCTTCCTTCTGCTGTGGGTTTTATTCACCACATGAAATGATGGTTTTCTTAAAGCAATTTTGCTGTGGGGTGTATTCAGAGTGTGCAGTAAGAGTTTGCTGGAGCTGAAGCTCTGCTGTTCTGTTTTTTCCAGAAACATGCAACATGGCAGCAGCCATGGAAACTGAACAGCCGGGCCTGGAAATCTTTGAGACTGCAGGTCATGAGGAGCAGGTCCCGAGAGAGGAGCAGCCAAAACTGGAACCTTTCTATGTAGAGAGGCATTCCTGGAGCCAGCTTCGGAAACTGCTCACAGATACACGGAAGTATCATGGATACATGATGGCAAAAGCCCCTCATGACTTCACGTTTGTGAAGAAAAATGATCCCGAAGGACCTCATTCCGATAGGATCTACTATCTGGGTAGGCTGGCTGTGACAGTATCACTGCAGGGCTGTTTGGGATTGACTGTTCCTGACAGCTGGGTGTTCCTGGTAGTGAAATCAAAAGGGATTCCAAGCCACACTGGCTGGTCAAAAGTCATGATTGTGATCGTAATACCTCATTAAAACTTATGATGTTATCTCCCATGGGAGTGGCATGGTTGGAGGTGACCCATTAGGCCTGGAAAAGAACTCGCAAGTGTCCTTTGGGGCATGTTCCCAAGCTGGAAGTCTGTTCAGTCCCTTTTCTTTCACCCCAAGTATATACTCTCTGCAAAAGCTATGCAGGTTCATCTCCTTTCTCTTATTACAGACGTTGAGTGGGACCTTGTTCTCCTTCAAAGTTTTCTTCCAAAGCAGAGATTTTAAGTGTAATTTTGAAAGTCCTTTGTGCCTCAGCTACCAATGGAGCAGGTTTTCCAGGAATCCTGTGGGGAATGAATAGCAGTGTAGGTCAGGGGCAGCTTAGAGAATAAATACTTTTCTTAACATTTTTGGTCTTAATAATAAAAAACTTTATGTAGTTTGTTGTTCTTGGATTCAGTGCCTCACTTGTGCATTGTTTCACTAATTAATGTTCACTTGATAGAAGTGATTTAGCATCATAAGTGATACTGTGAGCAACCCTCTGAGTGGCTTTTTGGAGCAGGCCTTGTAGTAAAGGAATGCTTTTGTCAAGAGCTGCGGTAGCTGAACATAAATCCATGAAACCTGGATTAGGGAGAGAAGCAATGGCTGAAGCAGAGGCCTAGGAGCCGGAGCCATGTTAATAGCCCCACTGCTTGCCACTTAGGCTACTTGCTTAAGCTCAGGTTTGTGATTCACAGACTCTTTGCATGTGCTGTGCAGTGACATAGTCAGAAAACTGCTGCTCTTTTTCCCCTGTTCAGAGGATGAGGGTCATAATCCTTGGATGATGCTGTGTTCAAGCACATCATGGGTGGATTGAGGTTGATTCCCCTGGGATGAGCTCTGGTTTCCCAAGTGCCACTTCCTGAGTTATAGATCAGGCTTGGCCTTCCCTGGAGCACACTTGGGTCCCTCTGGGCTGATCCTTATGTGCCTGGGCAGGAGCCTTCAGAAACCTGAATGAGGTTTCATTGACTGAGGAGAGACTTTCAGTGACTGAGGGAGAGGAGCAGGAAAGGGGTGTTCAAACCTCCCTAAAGGTCTGTTACCTTTGAAGCACAGGCTATGTATCCCAGACAGGGGAACTGGCACAGAAACCCTCCTTGATTTATAAAGCTTATGGAATAAAAGGGCAGTAAGAAAACACAGAGTGCTTCAGACAGCATGGGGTAAGCCTGGGTGTCATGGTTCTCTGCCTTCTCTGTGACTTGTGTATCTGTGAAGCAAGGAACTCCCAGAGCAAGGCTGCAGTGCAGAGACCGTTAGACCTTCTGACAGGAAGGGCCTGAGAAACTGTTCTTGGACATCCTTTGAGAGTGTTTGTATTATTAACAGAAAGCTAATACCTTTTTTTTTTCTCCTCACTTTCACTATAGCAATGTCTGGGGAGAACAGGGAGAATACACTCTTCTATTCTGAAATTCCCAAAACCATAAACAAAGCTGCCGTCTTGCTGCTTTCTTGGAAGCCTCTTCTGGATCTTTTTCCGGTGGGTCCTGATTTTTTTCTTTCTTCAAGCACGTGGGATTTGGGGTTTTCATCTTGAAAATTTGAAATTTATTGTCTTAAAAGTTTGAAGATTCTTCTTGTACATGCTAGTCCTGCAGCCATCCCAAAATGAAGCACAGCTTTCTCCTCAGTGTTTGGAGTTCAGTCCTCTCTGTGTGCTGGATGATTCCTTTGCTGGCAGAGATTGCAAGTGCTAATTTGCATCAAGTTCTGTGCTGTGAGATCCTGGGGATTGCTGCAGGAGCCTGGAGTCTCCAATCACTTCCCTGTCTTGCAGGGGAAGTGATGATTCCCCAAGGATCAGTCAGTGGCTCCATGACTCATGCTAGAGCAGAGGATCCCTTTCCTACTCACTGGGATGTGGATTCCCTTTTCCCTGCTGCACATAGCAAGCCTGCACCATTCCATCCCGTTCACCATGGCAGGCTGGAGGAGGTGGGACAAACCCCACATGGAATGAGGTGTATTTTTCCCCGTGTTATTTACCACGGCTGTCAGCCAGACATAAAACTCCGGCTGTGCTCTCCTCCCACCAGACCAGTCACTGCATGGCTGGGAAAGTGAGCAAAGCCTCTCCTGCTTTTTCTAGAAATAACAGACCTTCAGTCTGAGCTTTCTTACACCAGGGAATATTGGAAATAATGCTGGCCTTGCTATGGATGGAGTGGCTGTCAGTTTACATTGCGTGGGGTCTGATCATGGCCTGCACCTACCAGTGCAGAGGCAAAGCCAGAGCTGGCTTCCAGCTGGCAGCAGGATTACGGAGGAGGAGGATGTCTGCTCAGCCATCTCCTCCTGAAAGCAGGGTAAGAATGCAGAGCAGAGGTGTTAATTGGGCTTCTCTGCCCGTTTTCAGGCCATCCTGGACTATGGGATGTACTCCCGGGAAGAGGAGCTGCTGCGGGAGAGGAAGCGGATCGGCACTGTTGGGATTGCCTCCTACGATTACCACCGAGAGAGCGGCACCTTCCTGTTCCAGGCGGGGAGTGGGATTTATCATGTGAAAGATGGAGGCCCCCATGGATTCACCGTGAGTTTACTCATCTGTCTCTCTGCAGGACTTTGCTCTGGCAAGAACCTCCTTTGGCTTGGAGTGAGAACAAAGAGCTGATTATCAGTAGTTATTATCAGTAGCACTGGCACAGGAAGTGACCTTGATAACACTGGAAACAGAGTTATCCACAAGGGTGCATTTCCATGATTGTAGAAACTCAGATGCAGGTCTACAAGCAATGGTGAAATGGTGGCAGCAAGGCAGGACACCAGATTTGTTCGATTTTTCATGACTAGCAGTGTCCATAAAAAGCAACAAAAGGCTCCATGCTCTTCCACAGAGTCAGACGTCACATTAGAGACAGTTTTTTATCCCCAGGCTGCAGTTTCCTGGTCACTTCCATAGTCAGTGCTGGATGTGTTACACCATTTTTGCACCATTTGACTGTACAGCTTGCAGAACAAGCAGCCTTCACTCTGCTGAAGCTGGCCTTCAAAGCTGAAAAAATTTACTGTTATTATAATAAATGCCTGGTGTTTGTCTAACCCTGTTGTCAGGGGTAATTTACTGTATCTTGAGTTTTGGAGGACAAGGTTGCATGTTCTGCCAGCCCCTTTTAGGGTGCTGTTTTTAAGAGTGTGCCAGGCTTCTCTACGCAAGCTGCCCTCTGATTTGGGGCTGATCCTCAGCTCTGGGGAAAGAGGCCTGGTGGGACCTTGGTAGAGGCACAACTTTCCCTATAAAACATCTGCATGGTATTTTTCTGTGTGTGAAATGGATAGATTCCTCTCTAAACTTGTATTTGAAGTCAGTGTCCACACTGCTGTGGTCTTCTGAAAATTCAGATTACTCGGTGGATGTGTTCCTGTGTTATGTCTTACTGTGCTTCTCCTTTTTTTTTTTTTTTTATTCCAAACAGCAACAGCCTTTAAGACCCATTCTAGTAGAGACCAGTTGTCCAAATATCCGGATGGATCCCAAGCTTTGTCCAGCTGATCCAAATTGGATTGCATTTATCCATTGCAATGACATTTGGATATCTAATATAGAATCCAGGGAAGAAAGGAGGCTGACATTTGTGCACAATGGTAATGCATCCTGAATTAAATTCCTGTACCTCCTCTGCACTTATTCTTGCTAGACTGCATTAAGCAATGGCACTAAAGGTTCTCCTGAAATGAGGGTAATGGCCACTGTTTGTTCCACCTTGTTTGTTACGTTGTGTGTTCGTCCTGTAGTGCAGATATGGGATGATTCTTTTCCCTGCACTGGGCAATCTGGCAGAATGTGTTGTTCCTTGGATACATATGGAAGGGCTCTTCTGAAACACAGCACACTGCTTTTCTGTGGAACAGCCTTTTTTGTGTGGAGGAGCTGTGGGTGGAATAGAGCTGGAGGAAAGTTTCTTTCGGTGAAATCAGGCTGCAGAGACTTTTAGAAACAATTTAGGCAGTTTCTGAATAGCACTGGGGCTTCTGCTGGCCCCTTATACTCAATAACTTAGGTTCTCACTGCTTACCCTCTCCAATTCTTTTTAGGCATTTATCCTGGAAGAAGGAAAATGGGAAATTGTGGATAAAACACTTTAAAAATCAATTGCATTTTGTATTTAAACTATATAATCTGAATTTTAGTCAATTGAAATTTCTGACACTTTATAATAATGCTTTAGACTATTTAAATGCTAAATATTAAAATATTATGTAAGTATAGTAAAAATAAACTGTAGCAATGACTCCTTCTCAGATGATAATTATTTATGGAGCGCTGCTAAGTTACCTCCAGGGTAACAGGAAAAATATTGAAGCCCTATGAATATGTCATCATGTTGAGATGTTATATAAGTCTGTTACTTTTGGTTCATACAGTGAATGAAATACTGATGCTTTCATTTTTCTGAATGTTCATGTTTTCAGTTTCAGTTGTTAAGAAAGGTTTGGGGTTTTGATTTTCTTAAAAGTTGTAGTTCCAATTCACTGAACTCGGGTAGAGAACATTTTCTTTCTTTGACTGAGAGCCTGATTCTGTACAAGTAAGGAGAGAGAATGGCTTTCCTTTCCTAAAAGCTGCCATGTCAGAGAGGGTTAAATCCTCCCTAAGTATATGAACAGAGAAGGCTGGAAGCAGAAAACAAATCTGCTGAGAAGTCAGATTTATTATCACGTAATTATTCCCTGGGGGTTAACTTGGGCTGTGTTTGGGATAATGCAGAACTGGTTTGATTCTGCAGCACATCATGAACTAATTCTTTGGTGTCTTTTTTTAGAACTGGCCAATGTTGAGGAGGATCCAAAATCTGCTGGTGTGGCTACTTTTGTGCTGCAGGAGGAGTTTGACAGATACACTGGCTACTGGTGGTGCCCAAAGGCACAACAGAGTAAGTGTGGGGATCCAGCCTGTCTGACAGGCCCTGTCCAGTGCAGAGCTCTCTATTCCTCCTACTTATCGTTGTGGAAATTGGGAATGGCCTCCTTTGGAGCTGCCTGCAGCAGGGACCGGTTACAGGGGCCTTGTGAGCACTAGGTGGGGAGAGACTTCCCCTCTCACAGCAGTGGTGGGAGTTGTAAGAGTCTCAGTGTTTTGCTTAATGAAACATGAATCTCAGGCTTTGTTGGGTTTTTCTTCATCTTTCCAATCTGCTTGTGCTCCTGAAAGAATATTGATGCCTGCAATAGCTGATAATTCTGTTCTGTAATTTTGTAATGTTAATTCATTTACAGCACTGGATGGGGGTAAAGTTCTTCAAATTCTTTATGAAGAAAACGATGAGTCAGAGGTAGAAATTATCCATGTCACATCACCCATGCTGGAGACAAGACGAACAGATTCCTTCCGGTACCCCAAAACTGGTGAGACTCTGAAACCTTACATCCCTGTTTCTGGAAGACACCTATTTTATTCCATGTGCCTGGCAGCAGTGACTCTCCAAGCTTAGAGCAGAGAGGTGTTGAGTTGTCTGTGAATTGGTGTCCAGGTGGTGCAAATGTGTTTGCAGAAGCTGCTCTGGAGGCTGGATGAGTCACTGGTGAGTGTGTTGATACTGCAGCCGTGTGGTTACTGGGGGCTCTGGGGTCAGGAGTTGACAGAAACCCTCTCACTGTCACTGTTTGAGCCACTCTCTGGGATCCTGGCAGACCTGAGTTGTTGAGGAGTTGATTCTCATTACAGTCCTGTGTTTCTGAGGGAACAGTTTCAGAATTACAGCCTTTTGGGATTTTGGAAGGGTTTCTGTTTAGCTGCTGGCACTGCCCTGGCAGTTCACGTTCTGGAGGACTCTGATCTCCAGGATTGCTGTTGGACTTTGAACAGCAAACCTGTCCTGCTGCAGCCTGCCAGGAAAACTACCTGTGGTCACATTTGCAGACAGTGGATGATCTGGAGGCTTCAGCAGTGAAGGGCTGTCTTGAAGTGGAGTGTCACTGGAAGCAGGGAAGTGGGATTTAAGCAGGCCTGCTGAGGGCTGATTCACTGTCAGGTATGGGGCAAGTTTAAACAGTTCAACCCTTCTGAGATGTACCTGCTGTCACAGCGGGACACATTGCTCCAGTAACAGTGGTTTGCTCTCTTTCCTCACTCCTGAAATCATCATTTTTTGGAGAAATACCTTCTGTTTGGCTGACATTCACAAGCTGCAGAATTCATTCAGATCTTGTAGATTCTCCAATTCACTGGAAAAGCTTTCTGCTTTTCCTGATGTACTACTTGTATCTAGGAGAGAGAAGGGCTCAGTGTGAGGCTGGGAAGAAAGGTGACATCTCGTGTTTTTTTGGTGCTTGTGAACACTCAAATTTCTGAGAGTGTTTTGCCATGGCTCTATTCAATGCAAAGGAAACAAGCTAATGAAAGCCCAAATACCTTAAACAATATGTAGCTTTATTATCATAATGGCACTAGTGATGGCAATAGGTTTTTAGGTGTTTAATTTTCACCGATGCTTTTTAGCACTGGATCAGTTTCTATGTACCACCTTGGAATAACAGCCAAACTGTGAACCAAAGCTTACTTTGCTATTCCATTCATTCCTGAGCATTTACTTCCACCCTGTAAATGCATCCACTGCTTGTGGGAGAGAAGACTGACTGTTACAGTAGTGTGGTTCTTGGTCTGTTTGCAGGATTACATCCTCTAAATCTCCTCACACTTGCAGTTTCTTTTTTCCCTGCCTGGTTCTGTGCTGTCTCTCACACATGCAGGGAGGCTATTTGATCAAAGAGCATTCTGCCGTTTGCCTTTTCCAGTCCTGTATGAATAACACCACAATAATGCACAGCAAACAATTGGTGCCTGACTGCTAACATCTGTTTTTATAGGTACAGCAAATCCAAAGGTCACTTTCAAGATCTCCGAAGTGACAATCAATGCAGAAGGCAGAGTAAGTCTATATTCTGTTTGCTTGCCAAATTAATATAATTGCTATGATTTTTTTTTTTTTTGTAAAATTCATTTTTCAGTTCTGTACAAAGAAACTTTCCTGGTTGTGGTGGTTTCCTGGCTTCTCTCGAGGCAGTGCCCTTGGCTCATTCCTGTGCAGATACTCAGTGTGCAGCAGTATTTCTCAAGGCTGTGCTTTCCTTTGCTACCACTGGTGTGTGAACTCAGCTGCAGAATGGAGTATTGTAGGTGTGGGTGGTTAGACCTTCTTATGTGACTGATCTCTTGATTGGCTGCAGACATTGGGAAAACTGGATTGCAAATACAGTATATCACCTTACTAAAATATGAACATATGGAAAGAGATGAACTTTGCTTTTGCCTTGGGATTTTTTAAACAGATGGAGAAATTTTCACAGCCCAGTCCAAGATCTTTGGACAGATGGGAAATGAATCTTATCAAACAGATACATTAACAGCCATAAATTATTGGAATTCTCCCAACTCTTGAGCTACTTCAGCCATCAGCAGTCACCTGCTAGGATAGTGATGCTGGTGTCAGCCAGGAAAGGCAGGGAAAGCCTTCAGGATGCTTTGAGTAGCGCTGGGACTTGTTCCTGGTCCCAGCAGGGGCAGCACTGCATATCATGAATTAGAACCACATTGATAACTGGGTGTCATGCAGGATGTTCAGCACCTATCCATGAAAATCCTACAAAACAGTTCAGTACAAATTACCTCCCCTTAACAGGGGAGAGCTGAGAATTCAAATGAGTTGTGCAAGATGAATGATGAGTTTGTGAGCAGCATCCAGATTTCTCTGGTTCCAGCCCTGGCTGTACTGGCAGTGTGCAGCTCTCCTGCCGTGCTGGGGTCTGGCTGCGGATTCTGTTCAGTCCCCTGTGTTGCAAAGGCTGAACGATCTAAATTGCATGAGCTGCACAGAAAAAGTCTTCTGTGTCCAGGCTCTCGTCGTGCATGAAAAACTGGTTGTGGGGGTTCATCTCAGTGTCACTGAATTGCTGCTTTGTCAACAGATTGCAGATGTTGTGGATAAAGAGCTAGTTCAGCCCTTCGAGATCCTCTTTGAAGGAGTAGAGTACATTGCTAGAGCTGGGTGGACGCCAGAAGGAAAATAGTGCGTATGTTAATCCTGTCTCTGCTCAGAGGGTTTGGGGTCATACAGTCAGAAGCAGATTGTAGTGGTCTCTGTCTTCTTCCAGCTTAAGCCTGCTTTCACTTTTACATTGCTACCAACTTGTTTGTGCAAAGGGCACCATTTTTCCAAAAACCAAACCAGAGCCCTCCTTGTGTCTTTCTCTGCTCCCTGGCCCTACTGCTTTGGGTTTGGGCACTCGCAGCCTTTGATGTGTGTGTCCTCTCAGCATCCCTGTGAGAGAGAGTGCAGTGCTATTATCCCCATTTTACAGATGGGGAACTGAAGCCCAGAGAGGTTAAGTGCCTTGCCATGGTCACGCAGGAAGTCTGTGGCTGAGGAGAGAAATGAGCCCAGGTCCCCCAGGCCCTAGGCTAGCGCCCTAACCACTGGACCATCCTTGCTGACCAGACTTACTGATCAGAAAACCTGCTGTAAGTGCTACTTACATTTGCATGTCATTTTAACCCTGTAGATGATGTAGTACAGTGTTTCTAACTCACCAGAAGCTTCTCCGAAAGGGTATTTCACTGAAAGGGTTGTCCAGCCCTGGCACAGGCTGCCCAGGGTGGCGGTGGAATCACCATCCCTGGAGGGACTTTAAAGCTGTGTAGATGTGGCACTTGGGGACATGGTTAGTGGTGGGCTTGGCAGTGCTGGAGGAGTGGTTGGACTCAACGATCTTAAGAGTCTTTTCCAACCCTAATGATTCCATGGTTTTCCAGAATTGCACTCCTCCAGTTTTTGAATCTAAAGATGGCTTTCACTTTTTTAATTTCTTTCCCATCCAAATGTGGAAGAAATCCAGGGACACATTTGCTACTTTATCCTGTTTTTTGAAGGATTATTGTTGGAGGTACATGTAAAGCCATCAGAATATGCCAGGGGCTGCTGCTGGTCCCTTTAGGTGCCAGTGTTACTCTCTGCCAGGTGTATATCTAAAAATAGTATTTTCACAAGCATCCTGAAATTTCAGTTGAAATTTTTCTGCTTCATTATTCCCTCTGATTTTTCTCTTCTTTTTCTCCCTTGAAGCACAATTCAAATCGGGGAGGACAGAATGAGTTAAACTTTTGAACTCACAGTGCTTATGCAATATTAAAATGAAGCAAAATAGGTTCTTATGTTATGGAAGAAATTTGTTTATGTGGGTGAAATTTTGCACGTGACTTAATCTGGAATTGAATATTCTTGACTCCCTCAAAATTCCTAGTGCTACTGAGTGCCTGCTGAGATTTTTAGACTTGTGTCATACTCATGGTTGCATGTTATTTTCTCTAATATCTGTGTCCTCAACAGCATCTGGTCCATCTTGCTGGATCGCTCCCAAACTCGGCTTCAGATAGTCCTGATCCCTCCTGCATTATTCATCCCCACAGAAGATGATGCAATGGAAAGACAGAAACTTATTGATGCTGTACCAGATTCTGTTACACCTTTCATTATTTATGAAGAAACGACAGACATCTGGATAAATGTAAGAATTTGAATTTCAGCCTTCTCTGACTCTGTAGCACTCGAGCAACGTTGGTGTTACTGTGCTGCCAAGGACAGTGATCCCATCGTGCAAGTTCTGTGCATATTCAGGGTTTCCTGCTGTGAAAAACAGGATGTAGAGAGCAGATTTGGGATGTGAAAACAGGGCTTTTTTGCTTGAGTCTGTGCAGTGCTCAGAGCCAGGAGCAGAGCCCAGGGCTCTGGTGTTCCTAGGCAGTCCCTTGCCCACAATGTCACTGGCACTCTTCAGCTTCTTGGCAATTGTTAGCACCAGCAGTGCCACCAGATGAAATATTTTCCAGGCAACAAAGATCTATCAAGATGACACTGGGTAAACAAGTCCTGAGAGTCAGCTAACAGGCACTGAACCCCTCTTGAACTACATTTGGTCTGGTGAAACAGGTTAAGGGTGTGATGTTCTGGGAGGTGAAATGCAGGGCCTGTGCTGAGAGCAGTCATGGGCGTGGCCTGGTCACTGCTGTAAACTCTGCCTGTCCTCACACTGCTGCTCATAAAGATCCATGTCTCTGCAGTGACATCCCGTTGCATGTGTGTCTGGGAGCTTTAATCACTGGCACGTAGTTGAATCTTTCAGCAGACAGCATTTGCACAAAATCTTCCAGTGAATGGTCCCTTTACAGCAAGAGCTCTCTATGATACTACATTCCTTAGTAAGTGTTTGGTTTCAGGATGGTGCAGTGAGTTTCGCTTTCTCCATTATTTTTACTGGCTGAAGTGATTTTTGACTAGCAGCTCATACTGTGAAGATAAATGCTCCCAGGTCCTCCAAAGATTGTCCCTTGAAGCAAGAGCTGGCATGTTGATGAGTGGGAAGATGATGTCAGCTCATCCTTCTTTAAATAATCCTTTACTTGTAGGCAGCACAGGACAGAGGTCTGCAGAGGTGGACCCACCTCTGTGTCTAAGATAGAAGGGCAGGTGCAGAAAAGCTTAATTAGTTTGGTGACCAGGATATAGACTGGCAGAAAGCTGGAGCTATGGGGATGTGGCACTGACTGCATACCCCCCTGGTTCCAAGTGTAACTGGTTCTCCCAGTAAGGGAGGGTGCTGCACCCAGTTAGCCTGGACTGTGTGGTCTGTATTAAGCAGCAAGAGGAGCATATTTTGTGTGACTGCAGTGCCAGAGTCCTACTGATAACATTAATCCACTGGTCTGTCTCCTCAGATCCATGATATCTTCCATGTCTTCCCTCAAACCCATGAAGATGAGATAGAGTTCATTTTTGCCTCCGAGTGCAAGACAGGCTTCCGGCACCTGTATAAGGTCACCTCAGTTCTGAAGGAGAGCAAGTACAAACGGTCCTGTGGAGGCCTCCCTGCTCCGAGTAAGGGGAATTATTCTTGTGCTTTAACTGGGCATTTGTTGCCAACCAGTGAGGAAATAAACATCCTTCCAGGTGGCAGGAATTATTGTCTCATTGGAAACTTCTGCTGTTGTCCAGGGAAGCACTTCAGTGTATAGTCATTCCTCTGGAAATTGTACAGGGGTTATTCTGTTTTCAGCATGCCTTAGTTTTAACCCTGATCCTTCCTTATGGACTAAAGGGAAACGTTTCCAAAAACCAGATGGGAAACAAGCTCCCTGTGATACTGTGAGACATATTTGTCTTTTCCTCCTCACTGCTAGAACTTGGTGTTGCTCAGATGCTGGAAATCACTGTGTACAAAGCTCCTAGAGTGTTTTTTTCCACAGCATGTGTTCTTTAATTCACAATTTCATGCTGTGATACTTAATTTACTTAGTGTGTGTTGAAGGCACCTACTGAACTCTTTATGTACCAAAAATACACCTAATTTTACTAGAGGTCCTAGTTCCATGCAACTGTTGTGGGTCTTTTTTCCACATGTCATTGTATCTGGAGTTGATTAGATTTCTCTGAATGCATCTGACTTCTTTTTCATGCTAAATCTCCCTCATTCTAAGGGAAATGAAATAATCTTATAAAAGCAGAATTCTTGCAAAATTTTCCATTTCTGACATCTCATATTTCTGTTGCCTTCCCATTGTTCAGTATAAAACCTTTATTTCTACGCAAGTGACAGAATACTTTTAGAAATAAAAATCTCTGTACATTGGCTATTTGCAGGTGACTTCAAGTGCCTCATCAAAGAGGAGATAGCAATTACCAGTGGGGAATGGGAAGTGCTTGGCAGACATGGATCCAATGTAAGTCTTGCTCTTGCTTCATGGATATCCAGCCACACACGCAGGGAGATGATCCCTTGGAGGGATCAGCATAAACCTATTAATCCAGTATGGTTGTAGCCAAAATACACAGTATTTCTGTTTGGTGTAACTTGTAAGCTTGCACAAGGAGGGAAGGAATGGTCCCCAAACTGCTGCTCTTCTAGCTCTGAGCTGGATGAATTCTTTGATCATTTGAATTAAATAAACTGACACAGTTGAGGACAGTAAGAACAGTTATTTGGTTTATCCCTTGCAGATTGCTGGGCTCCACCTCAACCTTATGGAAGTGGAGCAGGAGGGATGTGGGGGAGACTTTGAGGTGGTAGAACTAGGTATTTAGGGGTACGCTGTTTGTTTTGTTCCTGACAGATCTATGTGGATGAAACCAAAAAACTGGTGTACTTTCAAGGCACAAAAGACTCACCTCTGGAGCATCACTTGTACGTTGTTAACTACGAGAACCCCGGGGAAGTGAAGCGTCTGACAGAACGTGGTTACTCACACGCCTGCTGTGTCAGCCAGGTACCTGTGCCTGCCAGGGCTGGCTGGGCTCCTTTGCCTTAGCCCAGGCTTATCCTGTCGCTCAGCAGACAGGGCAGTGTTTATATAGAACAAAAGCAGATTTTAGGCTGTGTTGTGCCCTCCTGTATGTTGTACAGTTAGTGTGTAAAACCACCCTGGAAATCAGACTTGACATCCTGATTCCATTGCTCTCCAGCTCACTTCAGGGAAAAGGAGCTGGGATGAATTGTTTGAAACTCTTTGAGCCTGACTCTCTGACTGCAGTGGACTAGAGACCAATCACCAGATGAGATGAGCCTGGGCAGCATTGGGTGGAGTTCTAGGAATCCAGCTGGGAATTCATGACCCAGAAGAGGGTCTGTGACAAGCTCCTCATGCCACTCTTGGATTTGCAGGTGTATCTTTGGGTTTGGAGTGTTAAGGACTGTAGTGTTTCAGAAGCAAAAGTGCTCAGATTTCTGGTTTAATTAAGCATCTTCTGAAAGATCTAAATGCAAAAAGAAATTATCACTTGCTTGTACTTCTGCACCGAGGAGTTCAAGGCATGTTCTTTTTCTCCCCAGGACTGTGACATGTTCATCAGCAAGTACAGTAATCAGAAGAACCCCCACTGTGTGTCACTGTACAGGCTGACAGGATCGGAAAATGATGCAGCTCATAGGACTAAGGAATTCTGGGCTACCATTTTAGATTCAGCAGGTAATGACATGGATGAGGAACAGGAAAAGGACAAGCAGGATCAATGGATGAAAGATATCCCACTGTATGCTTGCTTGAGATTTGCTGTTTTGACTGACCAGTCTTGTCTCTGAAACTCAGGCTTGTGTGAGGAGTTCTGTGAAGTACAGGAGGGACATTTTCAGCTCAGCAACAAATGGATATAAACAGACCATGAAGGAATTTAAAGTGGAAATTACCAAGTTTCTCCTGCCAGTTTTAGTTCAGGGAGGGATTTAAGTGCACTCACTTGCTCTGTATGATGTGCTTGCTAAAGAGTGTGTTCCTGGGGAGGGAGGTGCATTCTTAAATAGTGTATGCTGCTGCCTACTCATGTCTTTATGAGACAGCTCTTGGGCTATAATCTTCCACTGGATTTCTGTTCCCTTTCATTTCTCCTTACCTGAGGCATGCTCCATGTCCTGTGCTTTCTGTGTGTTAATATAGCGAATCCTAAATGGGATTAGGAAGGGATGGTGTAGTGGTTTGGTTCAGATTATCTCTTACTTACTTATTTTACCTCTGTGACATAAGAATTAGGAGAAAACAAAACAGGCAGGACATCTGTAATGGCTGTGTCAGGAGGGAAGATTTACTGTTGTTCACAGGAGAGCAGGGATGGGAATGTGATAGGGCTCAGGAAGCTCACCTAGGGCTGGACCATTCCCTGGATCCAGCCACAACCACTGGAAAGCATGGGAGACCTTTACTGGGATTGCAGTGAGAATGGTGACAGGGCAGTGGTCAAGCAGAGCTGTGTTACTCATCCATTCCTGTTTAAACCAGGCTCTCTGTTCCCTCCCATGGCAGGTCCTCTTCCTGATTACATTCCCCCTGAAGTGTTCTCCTTTGAGAGCTCCACGGGGTTTACACTGTATGGAATGATGTACAAACCCCACAACCTGGAGCCTGGGAAGAAGTACCCCACAGTGCTCTTCATCTATGGAGGCCCTCAGGTGAGTTAGTGAGCAGTGGGCTGGGCTGGCAGGGGTTGCTCCTTGGCTCTCCTGCAGGAACAGTTCCTGCTCTGTGCTGAGGGCAGCAGATGGCATTTTGCCTGTTTGGTAAGTATGTGCTTGGCCAAAGGTGCTGTAAGGGTTCATGATCTCCAGGTCATGGATCCAGGCACTGCCACTTGTCTGAGGACAGATATGGAGTAGCAGAGTTGGAACTGGGAGAAAAGGGAATCAGGTAGTCCTTGTTCCCAGTTCTGTCTCCTTCTCCTCTCCAGTTGCCTTGTTGGACCTCTGTTCAGCTCTTCATGCCTATGACACAGAATGTGTCTTGTTTTACTGGGGAAAGAGTTTATTGCATAGCAGGGAGAAGGAATCTTACAGCAGGGAGCAGGGATCTTGAAAACTTTACATTCTAAAATTGTATAAAGCATTTAAAGGTAAATATAAATAAAATCTGAAACTGGATTAAGAGGTGACATCTGGATTCTGTGCTGCTCTTGTATTCCAGGTACAGCTGGTCAACAACCGGTTTAAAGGAATCAAGTACTTTCGACTGAACACTTTGGCCTCTTTAGGCTATGTTGTCGTTGTCATTGACAATAGGGGCTCCTGCCACCGAGGGCTGAAGTTTGAAGGAGCTTTTAAATACAAAATGGTAAGTGGACTCTGAGTCTGGCTCTGTTCTCAGCCAAAGATGGGTTTGAGTCCCAGTGTTACCAGTGCTGAAGCACTATTTTGGCACAGGTTCCCAGCACTGCCTGTGTGACACTTCCGGGATTTGGGGACAGGAAGTATGTATAGGTGAGAGTTGAGGGAGGAAAGATACTTGATGTGGGAAAGATAAAATGTCATGGTTTCAGGCTGTGAACCAGCTGCAGCCTGACACAGGGTAGTTCATAAGGAGGCTGTGACTCCTGAGAGATAGAATTTGCAGCTCACATGAAGCAGGACAGTTGCATTCTGAGCATGGATCACTCTTGAGCACCAAAGCTCTGAAGGTGGTTACCTTGGGTGATCCTGAGAACATAACACTGGCCTGTAACTAACTTTGCCTCTGCCCTCCCAGGGACAGATAGAAATAGATGACCAGGTGGAAGGGCTGCAGTATTTGGCATCGCAGTACGACTTCATTGACTTGGAGCGTGTTGGCATTCACGGCTGGTCCTACGGAGGCTATCTCTCCCTAATGGCTTTAACACAGAGGTCAGATATCTTCAGGGTATGTTCATGCATTGAGTACTTACTCTGGTGGTGCAGACAGAATTTTTCCTTTAATAGTGTGACTTCCATGGGTAATAACAGCACAAAGACCTCAGAGCTTGCTCTAGACAAGTTAACACACAAGCGCAATGGCTGTTTTCTTCAAAACTCTTCTATTTGGGTGACTTCAGAGAGAACTTGCTTTTCTAGCAACTGTTGGACTATTGAGCTTGCAATGACTTACACTGTGCTGGTGTAGCTCTACCTATCTCAGGTCACCTGTGCTGAAGGTACCTTAGGTAGTGTCAGCTGCTGCCCACTTTGTGCCAGCTGAGCTCTTTGTGTTGTGAACCAGGTAAGGGAAACAATCCTGGTGAAAAACAACACCTTCTCATTCTCCCTGTTTTTGGCCCTGAGAGAGTAGTTCCTCTGCAGACTGATCTATGCCAGATCAAATTGCCCATGCTGCTGCATAGCAGTGTGTTTTAAAGCAGCCAGAAGGGCAGTCTGGGGATGGGGAGAGGTACTGGAAAGAGGTTCTTGTGCCTGCCTGACTTTAGACCACTATTATAAACAGCCAGACTGCCTTTGGGTAGATATGTGGGAAGAGCTGGCAATTGCCCTTGAGATGTGTTTCGTTCTTTGCGGCTACTCTTGCTTTCTTTAAGTCCAACCTTAATATTACTGAGAGGTTTAGTAATTATTTGTCTCAGTCCTTAACAATTGTTGTATTTTTACCTTTACAAACACCTGCCTTGCAAAGGGGCATTGGGGTCTTGTGGTGGTTTTCTTTTGTTATGGGTCTTTTTTTTCCACAAGCCTCTCAGCAAGCTGGTAGTAGCTATGCCGGGTAGTTTGCTGAGTCTTAGGGAGCTGTTTCTGTTAGGCATGCAAATGGACTCAAACCCACAGAACCCCACAGAATGCACTTCAGTCAGCAGCCGTTGCAGGTGGTGTGTTTAAAGTTGCTTTCAATTTACCTGTAGGCTCTTCCTGGTTTCCAGCACGTGTGGGTCGTAGCTGAGCTGTGCTGTGTCTGAACTGGGGCAGGGACAGCAGGGATTGCTCTGCTTGTTCCACAGTTACAGTGAGATGAAGCTGTGGGAGGGAGGGACGTGGCCAGGTCAGGGGGCATTGTTGTCACTCGCCTCTCTGTGGCACTGGCAGGTGGCCATAGCCGGAGCCCCCGTCACGCTGTGGATTTTCTATGACACGGGCTACACAGAGCGCTACATGGGCCACCCAGAGCACAACGAGCAGGGCTACTACCTGGGATCCGTGGCCATGCAGGCTGAGAAGTTTCCTTCTGAGTAAGTTTGCTTCTGGCTCTTGTCTTTTATTTTTCCTACCAGGAAAGTTCAAGCCCCATAGACACATTTTTATATCCCTGTTCTTGGTATTTCTGGAATCACAGATGCTAGCATTAAATAATAATTTGAAAAACCCCAATACCCAACACTAATAAACTTAATACTCAAATGAACATTTGTATAATTACAGACCATTTCATGTAAGCCCTTTTATAGTAGCTGGAATTAAAGACTTTTATGTCTAAAGAAATTACAAACATATCTTCAATTTGATTAGCACTTCAGATCCACATTAAGCTAAACAAAAATTAATTCATTGGGATCTTTTTGTGTGTTCTGAGGCTCTCTCAACACAGCAGAGCAAGCTGGGGCCATGGGCTTTCTTGCCAAAGAGCTGACAATCGAGGTTTACGGCTTTGTATTGTGCAAGCTAGGGGAGCATTGCTGAGAATAAGTAAGATATTCAGATAAAAGGTCTGACTGTAATAGGCATGTGCAGGAAGAACTTTTAGAGGAGCAAGGAACAGGTTTGAGAAATGTGTCTATCCAGAGCAGTTTACAACTGAAATCACTGCCTTCAATACAAATATTTTTTTCTGAGGAGTGTTTTTGTAGGGATGCGTGTGGACTGTGAAATGATTTGGATTCTGTCTAGAACTGTTCATCTCTTGTTTTTACCAGACCAAACCGTTTGCTACTGCTACATGGATTCCTGGATGAGAACGTTCACTTTGCACACACCAGTATTTTGCTCAGCTTTTTGGTGAGAGCTGGGAAACCCTATGACCTACAGGTAAGGCCAGAACCAGGGCGTAAAGGTGATGAGTCTGTCTTGGAGGAGTCCAGAACTGGAACTTGTACCATGGTT
Source organism: Lanius collurio (assembly GCA_020086605.1). NCBI lineage: Eukaryota > Metazoa > Chordata > Aves > Passeriformes > Laniidae > Lanius > Lanius collurio. Next base: position 7,996,953 of record JACBWW010000021.1, read on the forward strand.
GTGCTGGACAGCTTGGAATTCTAAGATAAAATTGTAGCATTTGAGCCAAGCATTTTTTTAATGTTAATATTTTAATATTATTTAAATAAAGTAACAAAAAGAAAAATTGGGCAAATAAGCAGTTAAGGCTGTTCCTGAGGAGAACTGCAGCTGGAAGGCAGTGCAACAGCATTCATATAGCATGGAACAGGGCTCTGCATTTAATTAAACCCTGCTGGCTCAGTGCAGGTGGAGCCCTGGGATCCCACACCACACAGCAGAACTGGGAATGTGCTCTGGCCAGGAGCTGCCTCTGCTCAGCCAGGCTGATCCCCTCCAGCACAGCAGGATCACAGTGGGTTCTCCTGGGCTCAGACAATGGAGGATGAGGAGTGTTAGTTCAGGTGCAGAGTTAATGCAGGGACATTCCCTGGACATTTGGAATGTGGCCCTGGGACTGGTTTAAATGTTGGCACCTGCAGCTCCTCTGGATATTTACGACTTTATTTTACATTTCAGATCTACCCTCAGGAGAGACACAGCATCAGGGTCCCTGAGTCAGGGGAGCACTACGAACTGCACCTGCTGTATTACCTGCAGGAGAACCTGGGCTCTCGCATTGCTGCCATGAAGGCCATGTGACTGACCTCAGAACTCTGCTCCACAGCTGCTCTCCGGACAGGGAGGTGTAGGAAACTAGAGAAAATAGGATGGAACATTGCTTTCTGGTGCCTGCACATGTACACACCCGTACACACCCTCACAGACACTTTTTTTAGAAGTAAATTTGGTGCCATACAGGAAATTAAAGTACAGTGATCTAATAACTTTAAGCTGTAAATAAAAACCAATGTCTGTGGTATAATACAGTACCATGGGTGTTCTCTTGGGGGACAAGCTGAAACTGAAAATGATGTACTTCTGTAGCACCAGTTCTTCATTTTTTAAAATCATTATGGCATAATTGATGTATTTTTACAGTGTGTTCCTTGGTATCTTACTACATAATACTGGATGATTTACTCACTACACAGCAACAGTTTACCTGAATGGTTACAACTTTTATTAATTTTAAATGCTATCATATAGCTTTTATGCTTTGTGAAAGGGATGTGTCTCACTCCTTAGAAGCTGGTCACAAGTTGGACACATCCCTCGTCTAGATGTTAATTGTTTTTTAAGAAGAAAGACTTTTAAGCTGCCTCTTAATATATTTGAAGTTTGGATTCAGATCAGTTAATGCCAGATTCTTTGATTCCTTCTCCCCTAGGATAAATCATTCTCTTTTCTTCCAGCAGCTTGAGAACCTATCCTGATTGTACTTGATTTCAGTGGAGAAGTGAATTGATTCTTTACTGTGATATGGGCATAACAATCTTTTATTCTGAGGTGCAAACTAACTTAAGTTAAAAAACTGAAACTGTAAACTTTCAAACAAGCTTCAAAGTGCATCCCGTTGAGATTTTTCCCTGATGTTCACTCTGGAGCTGGGTTTGCAATACTCCTTCCTTACCCTCACATCAGCATGATACAGGCATATGCATCCTGTTACAATTTAGAAATTCAGTACTCTGATTCCAAGGTCTGCAGAGGATGTGTGGGGAGACCTTATATGTGAGGTAACATGAGCTTTCTATTGAACTTCCTCATGTATGAGGGGCTATTTCCCAGGCTCGTGCCCTGTCCAGTCCCCTGTTCCTGGGTCCTTTCTAGCACTACTGTGCATGATGCTGATGCTGATGATGCTGTCTTAGAAAACCCCCTTCTGTACAGCTTCAGGTAACCCTCAAGGAATTGCAGTCCCAGTTGTGTTTTTGCTACCAAGGTTTTAACTAAGCAGCAGGCTTGGCTGAAAAGCGTAAGTGTGTGAAGGCACTTTTAAATGGCAATAGGTAATTTAGGATAGAAATCCATAGAAAAGTATTCTCTTTAATCCAGAAAATTCTCCCCTTGGGACGTGCCTCTGACACTCTGATAAGTTTTAACGGTTTTCTTAGAAACCCAAGAACTTCCTTTTCTTTCTGTTTTGGTGCTAGAGAGAAGCAGAGCATGATTTTCTTTTCATCTGCTGAAAATCTGGAATCACTCTAAGTGTTTACACTCTTAGAACTCCACATGTTGTAACCTTGTACTTTCCTTGATTTTGTACTGTTCAGCTTGATCCCAGAACTCTGGGATTTAACATAGTCTGGCTGTATCAGATCAAACCGCATCGTTTTTCAGTTAAACTGCTGGGCATGTGCACCAAAGCGAGGGGAGCTGGGGCAGTTACATGGTTGTAAAAGCCATGTGTGAGAACATGATCTGGTTTTTGGGATACGAAAAGGAGCCAAAGCCAACAGGCTGCAGGGAGTGTTTCCTCCGCAGTGGGGAGCCTTGGTTCGAGCTGTTTGTTGGTTCTCAGATCGCAGTGATTACAAGTGCATCGGTTAAAACACCATTAGCGGGTCAGTAGTGGGTTGATTTTGGGAAGGACGTGGCACGGAAGGAGCCCAGCTCCAGGAATGTCTTCTTTTAGAGGTTAATTGTGGCTGAGCAAAGGCAGCATCCCTGGGGACTGTTACAGTCAGCACTGAGAGAGGAGCACATGTGCAACACAACAGTAGGGAGAGACAAAAATAAGCTGTTCCTCTGGAATTCCATTGTGTTCCCAACGTGTTTATGCTGTATTATATATACATATATCTATATCTGTTCATAGATACATATATGTATAAAATTACCCATGGATAGTATTCACCTTCTCCAAGGTTGTTTATATTTTGTTCAATATTAAATTAACTTGTTTTTTTGGGGGTGTTTTTGTTCTTTTTCTAGAGGTGATTACCTTTGAATGTAAATGTATATGATTTTTAAGACAAAATTGATCCTTTTGTGTAAAAAACAGAACAAAAATGGCCTTCATCAAACACTTCTTTTTTTTGGGAATTGAAGAACTAAACATTATGTGAGTAAGACAGGCTTGATTTGGATTTGAGGCAGGATGTGATTATAAGTGCTGACATATAATTCTTAATAATGCATCCTTCCACTGCTTTAAATATATACATCAAAAAGCTATTAAAGTACAACATACTGTAACTGCTCTGTTTTGCAACATAAATTATGTATTCTTTCCTACCACTTTCTTTTCTTTTTACTGTAGATAAGCACTTTAAGACCCCGTGCTCTCTTATCCTGTGAAAATGCTGGAAGGATTTATCACCAGAGTTACGTAGTTCTTGCAAAAGAGATGCCTTAGATGAAGTCTGATTCCAACTAATTTCCCAGTGAAGAAAGGCAAAACCCTGTTGTGGTCGAGACTGCAGAGGTAGGAAGGTGTTAGTGCTGAGGGACTTTGCATCATTATTTTTTGGGGGGAGCGGTATTCCTGCACATTTTATGGTGATGTGTTGGTCTGGCCAAGGACCAGGACAAGGCTATACCTTACAGTTCTGGAGATGGGAATGTCACTCGAGGAGGTTTCCAGCCTGTTTGATATTTGGGATTGTATTTCATCACCTCCTGCATGTTAAAAAATTTCTTGGTTAATTTGAGTTTTAAGCAGAACAAGTGAGATCCTGGTGGGGGCAGGGGAGGTTATGGAGCAAAAAAGGTGTGAGGAGGAGCCTTTGCTGTGGCTCCCAAGCCAGAGGTTGGTATGTCCCTGTGGAGGCCACTCTGCCTTCTAGGGGTGTTGTGCCCAGCAGGAACCCTGCTCTGAGCAGGACTGAGCCTTCCTTGCATGGTGGATATTTAGTTGCACAGGTGTCTTTGAGATGAATGTTTTTGTGTGTTTAAGAATATATATGAAATATGGGGATCTGAGTGCTGAGATACCTAAGTTGTTGTGTGTTGGTGCCTGCAGTTTCCTCTCTTTTGAGGTGGTTGGGATTGCTTGTGCTTGTTCCTGGTGGAAGCACATTCTTTCCACCCATTTTAATGCAGCTTCCAGTGATACCTCTCGAGTGTGGGATGTGCAAAGCTGTTGGGTTTCACCCCCACCTCCCTTTGTTCTCAGTGATCTCTTTTTATTCAGAACACAGTAAAATTAGTATCTACCCAGAAGTGCTTAATTTTTACAAACTCAATGGAAAAATGAGCTCAAAGCACCGAGCAAAGCTTTGAAAATAACTAACTTCATTATATTAGAATGGAAAATGCATTCCCTACTTACTAGTGGCATTTGGAAATGGGCTATGGAAAAAATTTCTGAGTGGGATGGTGTAGTAATGCTTTAACCCTGGAGCACCTGCGTCTGAACTTGGGTGGGAAATTACGGAGAATTCTCATACTGCGAGTTCCAGCCCATATTCCCTGCCAGGAGAAGTGGGTTGTGTTCCTGCTGTGTGTGTCAGTGTGTCCGGCTGTTCCACTGCTGCCATGATCCCCAACCCCTGCCGAGGCAATAACAGAGTCTGAGTCAGTGAAACATCGGCCCGGTGAGGCCCCTGCCTTGGGCTGCCTATTCACTTGAGTGCTGGAACCCTGCAGGGACTTTCTGTGTGCCCCTTCAGAAGGGGAAGAGAGCTCTTCCTGCAGTTTTTACTTGGCTCTTCTGTGCAGTAGAAGTTCAGGTGTTTAATTTGAGAACATGAAGTGCCTGCTGTTTGCGTTAACAAAATTGCATGTCTCACTCCAGTGGGTTTATTGGGCTCCCTCCCTCCCCCCTCCCGAGCTCCATGGCTTTTAATCATGTAAAGTGGAGACATTAGTTTTGCTGCGTTTTATTACAAAACCTTTGTTGCAATAAAGATGCTGCTAAATGAATTAAATGTTGGGTTTTCTTCCACCCTGTTTTCAACTGTCTCTTTCCTTGATTTAGGAGAGCTTGTGTGTAATTAAATCTCTGCCCTCATTGCGCTGTGGAAAGCAGCAGTGATGTGTGTTTTGATGCACGTCAGGTGTTCTGCAAAAGCATCTGCCATGTTTCCTGTCCCTTGCGGTTTGGGAGATGGATAACATCAGGAAAATCAGGCTTTTCCTTGGCACAGCTATGCTCCCTCTCCTGAGTGTTTCCGTGTGAATACTGTTAGCAGCTCTTGGCAGCCACCAGCCGGAGCTGTCACACCGGGGACTGCAGGGCACAGCCTTGCCCAGGTGGGACAAGTGCCACAGGGGAGGAGGTGGCCCTGGTGCCCCGGCAGAGGAACCTGTGTGAATGGAATGGGCAGTACAAGAGAAGAGATGTCCCTTCATGCAGTCACCTTGTGCTCAGCCTCCTGTTTGTCTCTCTGAGCACAATGGGCTTTGCAGGCACCCCAGTCCCATGTAGTGCCATCCCAGAAGGTCCGGGGGAGGCTCAAGGCAGTTGCAATTAATGTTTTTACTCATCTCTGATTTTTCACCCACAGAGAAGCACCCCCTGTTCAGGATGGGGGAAATGCTGGCCTGTGCTCTGCCCTCTTCCTATACAAGGTTCCCAGTTTGCAATCCTTTGTGTATATCCATGGAGGCGTCTGAGACCTGAGAGAAAGGAGCGAAGATTTAGCCAAGTCCTTTCAGGCTAAAGTCATGGTATATTTTTAGTGTTTGGGGTCACAGTACTGGTCTGGGACAGGATAACAGGAAGATCTTTCCTGGAAGAACTTACAGCCTGGGCACAATTAACCCTCTTATCATCTTATGGGATTAATAACAAAACTACAAATGGCAGCTGGGATTAAAGGCCTGTGTTTTCCTCCCCAGCATCAAGTCTTCTCAGGATAATCATTTTCCAGACTGCCCTGCCAACAGACCTATGGAGAACCAGTGCTGGTTCACTCAAGCTCCTCAGCACAGGCCTGCAACACCATTGGGCTGGCCCTACAGGGCTGCACGTTTCTCAGGGAATTCCCAAGGTCAGGATTTCCTCTCTTAAAAGCAAACAGCAACAGACTGCTCCAAGGCAAAAACCAGCAGCAGGGAAATGATGAACCAACAGCAGCAAGGTAGGAACCTGTGGGAGGAAGAAGTGGTGGTGCAGGGCTGGGACTGCATTCCCTCCCTCAGCTCTTGGAGCCATGCTGTTTCCTTCCTGCTGGAAGAAAAGCTCTTTTGCTTTTCCAACAAAGATAGTTTGAACAATTTGCTTTCACCATTGCCCTCCCTCTTCTCCTTTCTATTCTACTTGCAATTTCCTTAGAAATAGATGAGTAAATACCATGTACGTTTGTGTGGGAGCTGTGGTGGCTTGTGGTTTTATGATTTCCCCCCCAGCTGTGATTCATTGCTTTTTACATTTTTTAATCTATTCCCCCACACCCCCTCCTGCTCTCCCTGTCTCCATGCAGCCCAGCAGCTGTCGTTATCAGTGAAATGACTTGACATTATTTTGCTGTACTTTGTTTCTATTCATTGATTTGTTGAATGAAAACTATTTATCTGGCACTGACACGCAAGATTGGAGCCTTTCAAGAAGAGGCAACTCTGCAGTATAATTTTGCTCCAAAATGAGCTGAGCAAGAGCTCTGTGTTAAACCCCACTGATATCCCTGGCCCCATGATGGAGCAGAAGCAGCGGCTGCACAGGTTACAGAGGTGGTGTATAGGAAAAGCATCTTTCCTTATCCTGCCTGCCTCCTGGGAAGCCCTGCTGGGCTCTTGCCAGAGGCAAATGAGGGATTTCTCTAAGGCTGGGGATGCAGGAAGGTGCAGGAGGGGAGGCAGGTGCTGGGCAGCAGGTGTGCAGTATCTGACTGGGGCTCCCAACATCAGAAGGATGTGGAGTAAGTCCAGAAGAGGCCATGGAGATGGTTAGAGAAGCTGTGGCTGCCCTATCCCTGGAAGTGTTCAAGGCCAGGTTGGATGGGCTTGGAGCAATCTAGGATAGTGGAAGGTGTCCCTGCCCAAGGCAGGGGGATGGAATGAGATGATGTCTACAGTTCCTTCCAAACAAAACAGTCTTTGATTCTGTGATTCCTTGATTTTGTCTGGGTGCAGATGAATTGTTCCCTTCAGCATGATGAGCACAGCAGTGCTGGAGCAAAATCCAGACTTGCTCCTTTGCCTCCTGTCTTCTCCAATCCCCTGTGAGTTGCCCCCCATTTCAATATCGGGCATCTGGCAAAAACCACATTCTGGATCCCTCCTGTGGTCCATTAAGCCTGGAGAGAGGGTTGCACATCTCCAAAAACAGATGCCAGTGGCTGCTGTGATTTTAGTTTAAAAAAGCCGTGGGGACTGTCACCTCAAATGCCAGAAGCTGGTTCCCTGCCAGCGCTGCTCAGAAAAATCCCACCTCCCTGGCTCCATCAATACTATCCCACAGCTTGAAGGACAGGTTTTGCCTAGGGAATACACTCTTCTTTGAGGGAATCAGGATCTCTTTTTCCCACAGAGCCCTGGCTCCTTTCTTTCGGCACAATCAGCCCTCTTGCAGTTTTTCGTGCCTTTTCTTCCACCGCTTTCCCACATTCTTTTCACACCTTCATGAATATTCAGAGAGCATTGGCCATATGAAGCTATTGAGAGCTCTTGTTAACACTCCTCCTAATGACATGCACCTTCAATAGAAAACAAAAACACAGATAAGAGCTTGTTAGCGCAGACCCTTGTTCCCCACCTAACAAGGTTTCCATTGACTCGGACACTTGTGGTGACACATTGCTTGCTCTCACTGTTGCCTCTTTTGATTTGCGACTGGCTTTTACCGAGGGTTTTTTTCCTTCTAATTTTTTTTCCTTCCTTTTTTCCCCTTTTAAGATTTTTTTTATTGTGCGGTTTTAAGCTAATTAAGAAAAAGGTCAGGTTCCCCGAACAATGAGGAGCGGTGGTACAATGCGCCCCGGGAGCGGCGTGCGCGCAGCCCCGAGCGGCGGGCGAGGGCCGGGCTCCGGCGCCGCGCGCCTGGGAAAGTTGTGCCACGAGTGGCACAGGAAGAGCCGAGCTCGGGTCAAGAGGTGATTAAGGCTTGGCGAGAGGCTCTGAAAAGGGGCAGAGACCACCCGCCGCGGTTCCCAAGGGCTCCCCGCGTCCCAGCCTGGCTGGACATCCGCGGTGGCCAAAACACTGTCCCCAAGGCCAGGCCATGGGGTGACTCTTCCTAAACATGACCAGGCTTCTGTGAGATGCTCCTAGTGATGCTGCTCCCAATTTATGGCCTGTGTACACGGAGAGCAGAGTCCCATAGCCACATCCCCAGTGGCACTGTCTGCCGCGGGACTTCTCCCTCGGACTGGAATCCCATCCGGCTTTGGCAACTCTTTTTTCCCTCCTCCAGTTGTGCTTCGCCTCCCTCCCGCCGTCACGGAGATCTGCCAGGCTTTCATTAGCTGGGCCCACCCATTCGATACCATGAGATGCCTGGCTTCTTGTTGGGGTTTTTTGGCCACACCTCATTATTCCTGCTATTATTAGGCTCTCGAGGCGTTATTTGTCATCTTGTCAAGGCCCTAGAGTTTCTATGGATACTGGTCCCCTTAGTGGCCATACTATCAATTAAGACAGCTCCATGTCTGAACTCTTCCAGGGGACTTTGTGAAGATCCACAGATAATTTCCCTGATTTCCCTGCAGTTCTCTGTTCCTTATGTAGATGCCTTTTCTGTAAGGACTGCTCTGTCAGAGCTCAATGTATTCGGGTTTTTCAAGCATCAAAAGGCAGGATTACCTACTTGGCTAATAGAATTAGCTAGAGGGTGATGGGGTTAATAATAAACTACCAGATTATATATATATACATATATGTATATGTATTTATGACAGGCTGTAATAAATAAACAATGAGATAACCATCACGGTGATGTAAGTAAAAGCACCAGCAGCAAAACCTGCTATGGAGTAAAAATATATATGCTTTATTATGCTTTTTTTTGGACTCTCTGAGAAGAGAAAAAAGCCTCTCTTTTTTCCCTCTTTGTGCTCAGCTTAAGGACAGACAACTGTGCAAAGCTCAGAGGATGCTGGGCATTTATTCTGAAAATAAGACTGCTGAAAGTTTCCAAATAGAGCAATTTAAACTTGTTTTCCTTATGAAAAGCAGCATAAACAAGCAAAATGAAAAGCATAGCGTTTCCAGTGGGAAAATTAAACAGAGGAAGATCATGCTGGGTTGATCAGGACTTTACTGGGAACAGGCTGAGCACAGGAGCAGCTTTGCTGAGCACCTGGCAGTTTCTCACTCTCCTCTCCCTGTTTCTTGAACACTCAGTATGTTTCCATCGATAAATTTGCTTCACCTACTGATTTTTGTTTCATGGGCATTCTGTCTCCATGCCTGTACCAGTTCATTTTTTGCTCTCCATATGCAGGTGAGCAGGACAAGGCCGTGTTTCTGGAACTCCCCCACTCTCAGCCAGCCACTTCATTTTTCTGTGTCTGTAACCATAAAATGTAGATATTTAATGATTTCTCAGAAGTTTCAGGAGGTTTTCAGCCAGAGGGAGGCTGAGCACTGTTTGCGTTTATTCTCTGGTGAGAATTAGTATCTGGGGGCAGGAGGCAGCAGGGGAAAAGGCTTTGATTTGGATTTGAGTTTTGGCTGGTGATTATGATTCTTTATATGCTCTAAACCAGTTTATCTCTCCCTAGGTGGATGTGTGCTGCCAGCAGTGCGATAATATCCATTGAGGGCCGCCCAGAGGTACAAGGAATAAACTCATCCGTTATTAGCTAATACAGGAAAGTGATTCGATATGGGTCTCAGAAGCTGGAGTAGATAAATAGGATGATAAATGTTGGCATTAGCAGACGTGACTGACTCCTCTGTCTCTGTGATTTGGTAGTGCCCAGTAATTAAATAGTTGGAGTTTAATGTATTTTAAAGTAGAGCTGCAGCCTGTAAATCACGGAGATTATGCTCTTCCCTGCTGTGCACTCTCTGGGTCGGGAGGAATTCCCATTCCTGTGCCGCAGCTGTCCACGGCTCTGGCTGGGTATTGCATCAGTCGGGACCAGGAAAGGCAGCACCGGCCTTGCTGCTGGCCTTGAGCAGTAAACACATTCCCAGAGCCTTTCCATCCCAGCAGGGCACGTTCTCCAGCCCTGGAAGGATCCCAGCCTGTGTCCTCTCCATTGTGGGTTATCTCTTCTGTTCTGGATGAAGCAGCTTCGTGCCCACGGACACATGCAAACACACCCCAGACCACTGCAGAGCCTAAATTCCAGGGGGCAAAGCATCCCAGGGGATGATTTCCTCCCCAAACCTGTGCTGTGTCACTGTAGGGGCATCAACCCCTTGGGCTGGTTTTGCTTTCAGGCATGATTTTCAGGATTATTGTTTTCAGTTATTCCAATTTCATCATCGTATTTCACAGGAAGATTTATTTGCACCTACTATGACCTTGTACTAAATTAAAATGGTTGTCTTTTTTTATATATAGGTTGTCCAAGAAGGAAACCCAACCCTTTCCAATGCTGCTTGAAACTGTATCGAACTAAAAGTTACTTTTTCTCTATATACAGAACTATTTTTGTTTCTCATCCTTTATTGGCCAGACCTAACTCTTTGGCTGGAGCTTGGTTGTATTACGCTGTTTCCCCATCAGCAAAGGACAAATTTAAACATTTCCATGAAATTCAGCCATTTTATACCTTTTAAAACCATATCTGGATTAGTTCAGGCTTTTACTCAGAAATTTCTCTGTGATAACTGGCCACACATTCAGACAGGGCTTTACCAGATCCCTGCTATGATGACATGGAAATGCTGTCTGGAACCACAGCTAGGATAAAATCTGTCCCTGCTCTTCCTGCATATAATTATTTTTAATAAAATCTATTTGTACCTCAAATTATTTCATCTTCCAAACATTTTGTAATTAAACAATTAATTTTGCTGTACCATTGCAAGTTACAGTCTCTTGAGGTCTGCCTGCTGCTCTGCACAGAGTGGTGGTGAGGAACTTTCCTCTGGGGGAAGGATGAAAATGAGTTCTGTTTTAGCTAAAATAGGTGTTTCTTTACTCTTTTTATGAGCAGAAGCTGATGATTGTCAACCCACAACCTGAAGCAGCAACTAATACTGCTTTCAGCAAGATCAGCAGCAGCTTAATGACAGATGAGCAGGAATTATTGGAGAGGAGTTCTGTTTTGGAAAGCGTAAGGTATAACCTTCCCCACTGGGCTTTGCAGGGAGTTGGATCATCTGTTAATCATCCCTTGTTTTTTCCATACATGGTTGCTGTTTTCCTTCCAGACTACTTTTAGCCTGCCTGTTCCAGGTACAACTGTGATGCACGACCCACACAAACCTAGGGGACTTCACCCTGTGAAGGGTGGCGTGGGAGGTGCCATTGGAAGCTGAAGGACAGGGGGACCTTCAGACTCTTCTGGCTCTGTTGTGGGCTGTGGTAGGGCTAAGGATCAACCCCCTTTTCCAGGTCCCACTTTAACCCCCTTCTTTCCACACCGTTGTGCCTCCCTGTGCCCCATCCTTTGAACAGAGGCTGTTATTTAGTTGCCCATGGACCAAAGGGATAAGCTCTTGCTGAGATTTAGAATGAAAAAATATGTGAGCTTGTAGCTGTTGGACCAGAGAGGCTGTTTGGATATGAGCATGGAGCCATGGGAAAAAGATATTGGTAAGTGTTGGTATAGAGCTGGCAGAGCTACCCAACAACTGCTGGAAGATTTTCTTATGATGAAACATCTCTGGAAGAATGAATTCCTAGCCCTGGGTGACCTACAGTCTTAAGTGTTGAGGATGAATGAAAATGCCCAAATCCTCTCATTCTTGCAGCTGGAAGTTAGTTTTCCTCCTGTCTGGTCCTCTACTAAGCAGAGTCCCTTGTCCTTGCAGCTAATGGCACCTTTGGTTGCTAAAGTTATTTTAGCATGAATAGATGTGACTCAAAGGAGAGTAGTGTGTGGAAAGCAGTAAAAGCCACCTGGTCTGATACAAAGGGATTTTTTTTTAGCCAAGTGAAGTGGTAAATGGAAAATGCAGCTGGATATAGACAAATGCAAAATTATAATTATGGGCAGCAAATGGAAAGAGCGTGGAAAACAGCAGGAGCACATCAAAAGTGGAACAGCCAGAGGGGAGGCAAGAGGTACTGCAAAAATCCTTCAGAGTGATCCAGATCACCCTGGATGGAATGGAACAAAGTGCACCCAGACCCTGTTGTACACCAGCAAAGGAGCCAGGGGGGCTGCAGAGGTTTCCCATGTCGACAGCCAGCCCATGGCTTAGCAGCAGGGACAGTGAATGTGGCTGTGTCTGAGGAACTGCTCCACACAGTATCTTTGCTCTGGCACCTCTTTTAAAGTAGAAATGATGGGTCATTACTGCAAATTTGCTGAGTTAATTCGTTGGGTTTGTGTGTGTGGAGTGGCAAACAGGAAAGTAAAGGGGTCCAGGTTTGCCTGCAGCCATCTTTTATGGTCCAAGGAGCCAATTTTCTGTGTAACTGTAATAAATCACAGCGACAGACACACAGCATGGCTCTGTCTTTATATAATTATTCCATAAATCGCCCCATTTTCTCCCCCAGAAAGGCCTCCCAGTCCCTTCTCTTTGCTGGAGCAGGTTGTTATCCTGAACACAATAAGAGAAATGCATTTGAAGAACTTACTTTGTAAGCAAAAGGTAAAGAGAGGGAGCCTGCTCCTGTTTCCATCTCATGGCTGTTTGCTCCAAGGGGATTTGCCAAGCAAGGGAAACAATGTTACAGCTCAGGAAATCGAGCATGAACTTCAGGACTGAAGGGAAAGCATGACTGAAAAGCTAATCAACACAGAGCTGAGGTGCCAAGGAAGCAGCAGGTGTGGGCACTGCCAAGCAGAGCCCAGCTCCTCCTTTACTCCACTCTACCTTCCACTGGGCTGCGGCTTGGAAGTGCCTCCTGCATTCCCTGGAATTAGCTCTCATGATGAATTTTGAAGTCCCTCACCATGGTGACAAAAGGAAGCTTTGGCATCTCCAAGCTGTCACTGTGCAAGTGGCATTTTAGTCACTGCTGTGGACAGTGCAAACTCAGTCCAGCAAAGTCACCTTGATGAGCAGTGCCTTCCAAACCATCCCAGCTCTTTCCTGCTCAGATTTGCTTCTGAGAAGCTTTTAATTCTCTTCTTATTCCTTTTCCATCCTCATCCCCTGACTAACTCCAGATTCAGGCTGCTTAGCTGGATGGCACTGACCAGGGCAAGTTCTGCCTGCAAGAAGTCAGATAAACTGTTCTCCTGTGAGCACTCAGTTTTAAAACCCCCACAATTTGTGTACAGCGGGACTATGGGGACCTCTTGGCTTGGGTGGTGTTTTGATAACTGAGCTTGTGTTGTTTCTCTCTCCCCCTGCCCTTAAAAAGAAGATACTTTTTAAAAATACAGCAAGTGGGAAAGAAAAAAAAATAAGACCTTTTTCCAACAAGGATATAAAACTTCCATCAAATCGGCTGTGTCACTAGAGACCCAAAGCGAATAAGTTGATCTTACAGATGTATAAAAAACTCATTTATTAGGTTTTTATTTTAGGAGTTGGTGGTATTAATTAGATTGATATGGCCCATGAATCACTTGATTTGGCTGAGCCCTCAGATACTTGTAATTTAAATTAATACAAGTACAGCTTAATTAATCTGATTAAATCCTAGGACAAGCAAGGCAGTGTTTGCAGCATCCAGAAATACATCACAAGGAAAAGGAGTATTTTAAGGTAAAGCAGCTTCTTCACTGGAGGGTCAGTTTTGCTCAGCTGGTGAATCAGGGGACAAGAGTAGAACTAGAGAAGATGCAACCAAAAACTCTTGCTCTGCCCTGAGACCTGGCAGTTGGGCAGAGCTCATTGCAGATTCTGGGCCCAGTGAGGGGCTGAACTTCACAAATTCATGGCAACTGCTTTCGTTTCAGGGACTCCTGATCATTTTTCATCCTTTGGCAGCAATAAATGAATTCTTAGAAAGTGAGTTTAAGACATTGGTGATCATAAGCCACAGTTTGATCTCTGTTGTGGTCACAATCTTGATTTTTTACTCCCTTCAGTGCTACTGAGAAAATACAACATTTCTTTCCAGGACGGAATAGTCCATGAATTGGTTCTTCCTTGCTTAAGGGACTGAGACTTTTCCAGGCACGAGCTGCCATGTTCCCCAGGCCAGGAGCAGACCTGGACAGGAAACGGAGCAGGCAGAGGTGGAGGTGAGCTGACATGTCCCACCTGAGACTTACCTGCTCTGCCATTCTCGTGCCATCCCGAGTATTCCTTCTCGGGGATGCTTCTGAGTAGTGGATGGTGATTTTATTGTGACTTGCCTCTAGAGAAGATGGAATGCTCCCTCCTGTGGGACATACTTTGCAGGGTGCTTTTGCAGAGGTGTGCCCATCTGCTTCTCAGCATTGACAGTTCCTAAACCTTTTCCAGGTGGATAACACCTGACACTCAAACAATGTTTCCATCTTTTTTTTTTCCAGAATGCTCTGTGCTTACAGCTCTCAAAATTGATGTTCCAAGTCTGTACAGCCCAGGCAGTTCCTGAGTAGCCTTTTCCCAACACTCCTGCTAATTTACCTTAGTCTGAGTGAGCTCCCTTATGGATAGGAGTGGAATTCAGACCCTGTGGTCCACCCTAGCCTTGGTTCCTCTGTTGTCCACAAGCTGTCCATGTGGGGTGGAGGTGCAAGGCTGGTATTTACAGCAGCTCCCTAGAATCTGAATGAAAACCCCTTTCAAGGCTCCCATGGTATGTTTAGCAGCAAAGCACCAGCCCAGGGCTCCTACAGCCGCAGGTTGTTTCCGTTAGAGTGTGGACGCCATAAAATATGTTTTCTTTAAAAGCAGGAGATAATGCTGTTACAGCAGTTGGATTAATCTAATATTCTCCTTCATCTTCAAAAGAGAATTGCCTAAATAGCCAGAGAGAGGCACATTTTATGAGTCCTTCTTAAGGGCTATCAATCAAACCTTCCAAGAAAGGCACTGATGCCCTTTTGCTCACGAGAGGGAAATTGGATTCCCCACGGCTTTGCTTTCAGTCTGCTGTAGCCTTGCCGTGTAATCGCTGCATCGCAAAGGGTCTGGCCATCATTTTCTTCTACTGGTCTGAAGAAAAAACCTACATGGAGGAAACCTGTAAGAAGAGAGGGAAAACAGCCCAATTAAAGGCAATGATCTCTTAGCTCTCTGCCCTCTCTCCTGCCTGGATGAGGCAGATGTAAAACAATAGCTTTATTTGTGCAAGTTTTAATTGGGTAGTTCAAAGGAAGCAGCGGAGGCTCTTTTGATCTCTTGGTGTGTTTGAATGCCACGTTGCAACGGTGCCTGCTGGCCACGGCAGTGACCTCTTGTGTTAATTAGTGTTTATCTGAAATCGAATTAGCTCACAATTGGGAGAAAACAGCGAAAAGCAGGGGATAAGCAGAGATTTGTGCAGTTCTCAGTTAGAGGTAAAAGCAGGTCTGCTGAAGTTGATGTTAAAATAACTCAGAGAACATTACATTTTTGCTTTGTTTTTCTAACACTCTTGGTCAGATGGTCCCATTTCTCTTCCTAATACCCTGTGCTGCCTTCATCTTTGCTGAGTCTGCTGGTCCGCGCCGCTCATTGGAACTTAAACCATAAACCAACACCGAACAATGATGCATTATTTATAGAAGACCGAAGGCTGTGAGGTTGACAATAGTGCAAAGCTTCTCTTTCTTGTGGTCAGTAATCCATAAATAAATACATCATCTATTTAGGTTTGCAGAATTGTCTGATGGATGGGAATAGCCTGCATTATACAACAAGGGCACCAAGGACCTTGTGAAAGCCACCACCTGCTTTTTGGACAAATTGGCTGTTTCTGAATAAACTCTTGATGGAAACAGGCGGTGTGAGAGCTGCCCAGTCACCTTTCTGGTGCTCATCTAGGAACTCTCTTGAAAGTAAAGGGAAATAGGGCTTAGAAATGCATAAAAGCATCAGGTTGTCTGAGTGAAGTATTAGCAAGGACAGAATTTTATAGCTAAAAGTATCTCGCTGGACAGGTATATAATTCTGAGCAGACAATAGCCAGGGTTGTGGAAATCAAACATCTGTCCAAACATCCATGAACATCTGCAGGCCTTCAGGGTGTTGGACTGGCTGAAATCCCATCCTGAGGATCCAGATCCTAATGTTTTTCAAGTGTAGGAATGGTTTTATTCCAACCTTGCTTTTCACTCCTAAGCTGGCTTCACGTGTCAGCAGACTGGACTTTGCTGCTTGCCCCTGCAATGATCTCATCACTGTGGGGCAAGGCACCCCAAAAATGCCATGATGGCACTTATTCTGTGTCCTTGGGCGTACAGCGCTATATTTTCTGGGATTAGCCACAAGAGGGTGGCATGAGGATGTGCACCAGGCAACCTCCCTGCTTTGCCGCATGGCATTTTATAGCCAGCTCTGTAGATCCAATAAAACTTCAGAACAGATCCTTATTTTTGGCACATGAACACATTTCCCACTACAAATGAGCCTGCCGGGTGTTTCTGATGGCAGCCCTGACAGAGCATATTCCTTGATGTTACATGTGTTCTTTATGCCTAAAGCATAGTGGGTACCATAGCATCATATAAAATTTAGACTATTTAGGATCAAAACTTTTATTGGTCCTTGGTAATTGCTGTAGGGAGAAGTCCACAGGTGTTGTTTATGAGAAAATATTATTTTTCCTAGTCCTATGTGTTTACAAGACAGTGATGTTCCACATGACTGCTTTATAACACATTGGGATGGTTCTAGTAGGTTTTTATTTGGTTGTAGCTGACAGTGAATGAGCTGGTTAACAAACACACACAAAAACAACTCAATGACAGCAAGGGAGAATAACTGAAATGAAACAGATTCATTTCATTCAAAATCTCAGCCTGGATTGTCTTGATGTGTTTTTTTCTGAATTGGACTGTCAGCAACCCAACCCATTTCACTTGTCTCAAATGATCACAGAATTCCAGAATGGTTTTGGTTGGAAAGGACCTTATAGATCATCTCATTCCAACCCCTGCCATGGGCAGGAGCACCTTCCACTAGATCAGGTTGCTCAAAGCTCCATCCACCTACCCTGGTCTTGGACACTTCCAGGGATGGGGCAGCCACAGCTTCTCTGGATAACCTATGTCAGGGCCTCACCACCCTCACAGGGAAGATTTTTTTCCAAATATCTAACTTAAACCTACTCTCTTTTAGTATGAAGCCACTCTCCCTCATCCTGTCATTCCATGTTCATTTTAGAAGTCCCTCCCTTACCTTTCTTTCACACCTTCAGAATCAGTCGATGTGTCTTTGTGTAAGGCAAATTCACATTTGATTTTGCAAAGCCTCATCTCACCTGGCTGACAAGTCCCAGAATGAGCAAGAACCACAACACCAGGACATCCAGGCAGCAATACAAATCAAAAAGACATAAAAACCCACTCCAGGTTTGAAGTGCAAAGCTTTGTAAATGCTGGAGTTTTTTTACCTTACTTTAACACGATCGTTTTCCAAGGCAGAGGGATGATGTTGGTACTTAGAATCCACCCTGTCCTCATTCCTGCTCCATAGCCCGGCACTGCCTGTCATAACTCCCCTGTCTTGGATCCATGCATGTTTCTTCTGGGTGTGAGTCTCTGCTCACCCGTGGCTCTGGCTGTGAGACCAGGGCCCTTGCATGCAGAAATCCCTTTTGCCATGAACATATTTTAAATACAAGCTTCCAAATCTCATTATGTGCTGCCTTTTCCATTCGTTTTCCTCCTAACAATGCACCTGCCAATA
The DNA here is from genome assembly GCA_020086605.1 of Lanius collurio. Lineage (NCBI taxonomy): Eukaryota > Metazoa > Chordata > Aves > Passeriformes > Laniidae > Lanius > Lanius collurio. Next base: position 8,014,542 of record JACBWW010000021.1, read on the forward strand.
TCTGCCCCTGAGCTCCATTTAAAGCAGCATTTTCCATAGTTAATGTCACACTCTTGCTCCCAATCTATCTTTGGCAACTGCTGACTGCCTGCAGCACGACCAGAGGAAGAAGGAAAGCCCTCCCTGGGTATAACAATAACACAACACCCTTTCCTGGAAGAATGATGAGATAAGCTGTGTAATAAATATTTATAAGAGCAAGCATAATGAAATGGATGTGTAAGATGCTGAGTCTCCCTTAGGGTTTGGTCATCACATGTTTTTTTCCTCTTCTTTTTTCCCTCTGATACAGAATTGTCCTGATGTCCCTGGGTTGTTGAGCAAATTGCTCATTGTGTTGCTCACTTACACAATGCATGTTATTATGTACAACCAGCTGCTCCTGTTTGGCATTGCTCACGCATACGGAACAGGAGGCTACCGTCACTTTCCTCGTCTGGAAGTCAACGTTCCCTCCAGCGTTGAAGTTGCTGCCAGACCAGAAGAAGTCTGGGAACAAAGTGAGTCCTGGTGGTAAAGGTCCCTGAGAGACTCTGTTTCTGGGAAGACCAAGGTTTAAATCTTGCAGTGAGTTTGAGCTGATCCAGCTTTGTACTGCTATTGAAAACTTCCTCATGTCTCTGTCTATCCCCACTGCTTTCCTTGTGCTGGCACTAACTCCTGAGTGATTGCACAGGGAGCTGGAGCAGGGCCCTGATTTTGTTGTTAATGTTGTCACCAATTAAGTTTTCAGCACCATCCTTTCCTCTGTCCAGCTCCAGGCTCATTCAAGCACTAATGCCATCACTAAGGGAAGAGCAGCCAACTCTTCTGGTAATTAGAGCTGCTTAAATCCATCATAAAATGTCAACCTCAGCACTGCAGACACGTCTGTAGTCAGGGATGATCAGAAAATGGAGCAAGGCTATATTTGAGACTGGGAAGTTTAATCCTGCTTGGGAGAGAAAGAACCTAAGATGTCAATTTTCTTGCTCCTCACTGCTTTCTCTCTGAAATAGCTTCCCCCTGTTGTCCAGGTTTCTTTTATTTTAGGGTGTCTTTTCTGGAGCAAGCGTTGTTCTTTACCTGAATTTGTTTAGTAACTTGTACAACTGGATCCTGGTAGTCTGAATCCCACAGCTGCCAGCTGCAAGTGTGTATGTGCTGCTTCGTGTGGGTGTGGGTTTGGATTCAGAGCCGGAGAAGTTCTGGTTCAGATCCCTCTGTAATGTGTTGCTGTGCTCTGAGATCTCTTGCCTGACACCAGCCTTTCAGAAGCATGAATCCTCCCTTGGCTACAAGCTGCCTGCATGGGAAAAACCCTAAAAAATGAGGCTTTTGACCCTTAAAATGGGACTTTGCACCCTAAAAATGTGTCTTTGGATATTCAAAATGACTGCTGAGCTAGATAAATTTATAGCAGCTTTTGCTGGATTCCCCTAGTGGGCTATTATTCCTGGGATCTTATACAAACCAAGACATGTATATGATACACTGTCCATACACCTGACTTACCAAAAAAATTTTGTAGCACAGAAATAACGTCTCTCAAAGGGGGAACAAAAAGCTGAACTACAAACACCTGCCACTTAATGCTGCTGCTCTGCCCGTCGCACTTTCTTCTCTCAGAGTAGCAGAGGTTTGCAGCTATCGAAAGGCAGAAATGCCTCATTGACAAGAATGGGAATGCTGGGGAGTCCTCAGCACATAAATGGGGGTTTTGCTGCCCTAAGTATTCGGGCAGAAACGCCATTGTCAGGGGAGGGAATGTCCCTTCTGTTGGCATGGCCACCTTGTTTTTTATGGACTGATAGCCAGAGAGTTATCTGATCCTTCCCAAATATTCTAAGTGGCCAGGCTGTCCTTCTGTAAGTGCCACAGGGAATCATTTCACCTCTGTGAGCAGACACTGGGACTTGGTGTTGCTCCTGCAGAGCATAGGTGTTGTCAGGATGAAGGAGATGGTGCTCCAGGTGATATTTCTGCTGCCTTCTTAGTTCAGGGGCTGTTTGCCAAGTCATCTTTTTTTTCTTTTCCCCAGGACAGATATTAAAGGAATATATGTTGCAAGCTTGGGTTTGTTGAAATACTGGTTTAATTCCTGTTTCCACAGACATGCAGGAAGACAGAGGGGTGCCACGGAGGAATCAAATAACAGTAAGATCAAGTAGAGAGCTAAGACAGAGGTTAGACCTGGGTTTTTCAAAGCCTGGTATAACCCTGGCCTGCTGACTTGGAGCTTGGTCAACACCTTAACCACAGGCAGGTGCTCTTAACCAAAGTGTGCAATGTTTTGCAGACTGCTAGCAATTTTCCTTATTTATATTATATCAGACTTGCCTGACTGCAAGGTAAAGGTTTTTCCTTGCTTAAAGGGAGGGAGAAATGTCTAGGATTTGAAGAAAAAAGGGCAGGAGTGTGTCTGAAAGAAACCACTGGCAGAGACAAGTAGATATTCCTTTACAGCCTAGTTAGAGCATTTTGACAGCACCCTTAAAACCCTTAAAACCACTTCACACATAAAGGAACAGGTAGGAAGGACTCAGAGAGAAAGCAGGGTTTGTTGATGACGTTAATCTCTACCTACATGCTGGACTAGTGCAGAAGAGAAGGTGGGTATTACTACCCCCTTTTCTTTCTATAGGGAGATGAGATGGTGGAGGAATGGGGTCAGTGGAATGCTGTGGCCTTATTTCACAGTCCTTCCCAGCAAGGTGCACAGTGAGTCCCCACCTGATGCTGGGCAAAGCCCCCCTGCACATCTGTCCAGAGTGGGAGGGTTCTGTTTCCCAGGGCTTGTCTGTACTGGCAGTGCCAAGTATGAACTTAGAGTTGCGTAACTCATGGGAAACCTGCTTCCCACCACACAGCCTTTCTGGTTTCCTTTAAGTTTTTATAGTTCATTATACAAGCTAATAAATAGGAGGGTCTGGATTAAAAAGGTTTCTTTTTTCGTATTCTGCATAGCTGAAGCCCTCTCTGCATTCCACACTGTTGTGATGAAACATCCCTGTGTGCTGGGCAGCTTGATATCCTTTTGGAGGGCAAAGCAGACCCACTCTAGATAAGGCTGACCTTGTGTTTGGTGCCAGGTAAGAAGGACTTGGTGTCACTTGCCCTCAGAACTAAACCTGCACCTGTGGCTTTATGTACAGACATGTGGTGCGAGTTTGTGTCTGGGACTCGGCCAAGCCAAACTGTGAGGCAGCAGCTCTGGACCCCATCTCTCATCTCCTTGCCTCATTTCCACTGCTTGGCTCAGCTGGTGGATAGGGCCTGCCTCTCTCTGCAGCGATGGGGTGTGGACATGCCACACGGTGTATTTTATTTGCTTTATTTTTACAGACGGCTGAGAAGCATAGGCTAACCTTTGAGGACCACTGAACGATATAAACTTGAAGGAGCTGTGCCTCGAAACTGAACCCCAACAAAGCCATGGCGGTGCGGTCACTGTGGCCATGCCGTCACTGGTGTCCGTTTGCCTCCGCTGCCCAGTCGGGTTTGACGCGGTGAGCTCCGGCAGCCCCGACGGGCAGCGGGGCCGGGGGGGCGTCCCCGGCAGTACCGTGAGGGGAGCGCGGCGGCGGGAGCGGCGCGGCGCCCTTCGCGCTCAACCGTGGCAAACCGGGAAAAAACCCTAAAGAGATGGGGGGGGAAGGCTGTGGAATTTTAATTTTAAAGGCCACATAAAATGTTAGAAATGTTTTTGTCTTCCGGAGCTGCTGGCAGGCGGAGGAGCCCCGCACCTGCCCTGTCCACTCCCTCAGGGAACGGGGCTGCTCCCGGGGCCGGCTGAGGCGTCGCCGGGCAGCACCGTGAGGGGAGCGCGGCGGCTGGAGGCGGCCCTCCACGATCACCCGTAGGAAACGCGGAAAAAAATACTAAAGAGATGGAAGAAAAAAATTATTTTAAAAACTCCACATAAAATGTTATAAATGTTTGTGGGTTGGGGAACCGCCGGCGGGCGGAGGAGTTCCGCACCTGCCGTCCCCCACCCTGAGGGAGCGCGGACGCTCCCCCTGTCGCGGGCTGGCAGCAACCTGTTGGTGCGGGCGCTGCCGGGCGGCGGGAGGAGCCCCTCGGAGGGGCGGCCAGGCCGCTGACAAAGGCGGAGCAGCGGCAGCCCAGGGCCGCCCCCGGCAGCGGGGCCCGGCGGGCAGCGCGGGGCTGGGGCCGGGGCGCTCGCACAAGATGGCGGTGGGGCGGCGGGAGAGCGCGCTCCCCTCGTAGATGCGGCCGCGGCGGCCCCTGCTCCCGGCGCCCGGCGGGGCTTACATGGCGCTGGAGGACCTGCTGCTTTGTCTCTGCTTCTCCGCCCTCGCCGTCCTGGCCGTGCAAGGTGGGTGAGGAGGGAGAGGAGGGTGGGAAGGTGTCGGTGCACCCCAGCCGGCGGGCGGCCGCGGTGCCACCTGCCTTCACATGGGTAGCGGGCGGCTCCGCGGGATGCCCTCCCTGGTCGGTCACCCGCTGTACCAGCCTTCCTTCCACTTTAGTGGCCATTTACTCTGGTCGTCCTTTCCCCCCATTTAGTGATCGTCCCGTCCTTCCGTGGCCATTCCCCCCTCTCCCCATCCCCTTTTTCCTTCCGAGACGGACGATAGCTGTGCTCACGGCCCATGCCTAGATGGTGTTTCCTTTGGGGGTCATCATTTGGGGGGTGTCACCCTCACACTTTGAGGTTGACACTCCCCACAAGAACTCGCCTCGATGTCCGGGCTGGGGGCGGGGGGGGGCAGCGGACCAGCAGCAGCAGCAGCATTCCACGGTCTCTGCCTGGACAGCGGCAAGTTTCCGCCAGGGGGACAGTGGCTGTGCCAGGCTGGCGGGGAACGAAGCGCTTGTCCGGCACAGGGTGGCCCAGAGCAGGCCCAAGTGTCCGGCAGGGCCGTGGAGGGAACCCTCGACTTCTCTCCCCTGTTCTGGCCGGCATGGGACACACGGGTGGGCAGATGTCCCATTGGTCAAGGAAGTGACCCAGGAATAGCCACGCTTCTCGCGCTCGTGTTTTGCAATGGTTACGCAAACGACACCGTGCAAGGGCACACGTACGCGGCCGCCGAGCGTGTTGGTGGCTTTCTGTGGTTGCCGTCGAAGTTTGCATTGAGGGTCGGCTGAGCAGTGGACCTTAGGTTGTGGGGTTCCTTCCCTGTGTGTGCACAACCCACAAAAGGTTTTGTTCTCATCCCCGAGAAGGGTTTGGAAAGGTATAGGCTGGCAGAACTGCACCAAGAAGTGTGAGCGTGGACTTGCTCTCGTCTAAAATCCCCCCTAAAGAGGGTATTGTGGTGGAGGAGCCATCTCTATGTCATTGTACATTTTTATTCCTTTTAAAACGCATTCCAGTTCAGCAGAGCATAATAACAGCACGTGGATGGCTGCAGGGTTGTTTTTATTTTCTTTCTTTTTCCTTGGAACATTATGAGCTCCTGTTAGGGGTAGGTTATGATTCGACATAGGTGCAGGTTTACAGAGGCTGTTGTGGAAGTGAATAACGGTCCATGTAAATGGCCCATTGTCACCAGTGAGTATGGGTTTTCCTGGATGGATGGCAGGCTGTGACCCCACCAGCGGCTGAGTGGGTAGGGTGGACTGGGTGGGAGCTGTGTCTCCTGTGTTTTTGAGCAAACAGCTAAGTGGATCCCAAGGCTTGTAATGGATAACAACTATTTAAAAAGAAAAACAACAACAACAAAAAAACAACAAAACAAGCAAACAAAGAGAACAACCAGAAAAAACGGGGGTGGTGGAGTGGATGTTGTTTTTCCAAACCCATTTCAACAAGAAAACTTCACATGCTTTTTGAGAATTTGTAGTTGTGACATCTTGGTGTTTCTTGCAAGCAATTAGGCAACTGATGAAAATTGTTGCTGTTTGTTTTCTAACAATGGGCCACATCTTGTATAGGGAGGCAGTGAGTGCATCTGTACAGTCCCTGGACGTGCTGCTGGGTACGTGTGGATGTGCTTTTCAACAGGTGGGTTTGATTCTGAAAAGAAAAACATGGACTTATTTCAATCTGAAATTAATTTGGCAGAGGGTTGAAATGGTTTTGGGAAAGTCTGCGTTTGATACTGAAGCTGTGTGTATTTTGATCCAAAGTTCAAGCCTCGCTGGGTATGAAGTACCTGGGAGAGAAGTAGAGTGGGAAACCTTCCCCCGCTCTGGGCTTGATGGAAGTAGTGCCAGTGCACACTTGCTGGGGGGGTGATCCAGTGTTTTTGAAAGCCTTCTGCTCTCTGACTTTGAGCCTGTTTTCCCTGCAGTAGCAGGAAAAGGTTTAAGGAAAAAAACAAGCACTAAACAACCCCTTTTCAGTTAACTCCAACAAGGGGGTTGTACTGATTCCTTTCCTTGGGGCTCTCTAGAGGGGACGTGTTGGTGGGAAGTGGGCTGAGCTTTCCATCTGAGGGATCAGCTGAAATCCATCTGGGTTTGTGTAGTTTGGTTTTGTGGTTGAGTTTTCTTGCTTTAGAACAGATTTTCTTTTTCGACATCACCTCACTTGAGTTGTGATTTGTTTTATTCTTCCTGTTGCGTTCGTCTTGGCGGCGTGACCCCGCAGCCGCTGCCTACCGTGAGAGCCCGTGCCGGGGAAGTCGTTGTTCCCATTGTTAGGGATCGCGTGTCCCCGCTGCTGCGGCCGTCTGCGCTTCGCAGGATGTCACCTGCCTGCGGATCCGCCGGCCCTGTAACTGTGGCGTTGCAATGTCACCGGGATGGGCAGTGCAGGGAAGCGGCGTTTCCTACAGCCCCCAAGAAACCGGGGGGCACTGACAGTGCCAAACACCGTGCGTACAGCGCTGGCGAGGCTTTACCTGTATCCCCTTTCCAGAGGCAGAGTTCTCATGCCAGAGCTTGGAGCTTGCTGCCGTTGTGCCGTGGCTGTTGTGACAGCCAGTCTCTCCAAGCCAGGCAGGGGCTGCTCCAGCGTGGGGAATGCTTTTTGCTAGCATTTCTCTGTTTCTCTTCTGGTGTGTAAAGCTGAAGGAGAAACTGCTCTTGGGTTTGGTTCTGGTTTTGTCTCTCCTGTTTTCCCTTGCTTTCTCCTTTTTTTTTTTTTTTTTTTTGGTGCCTTCACTGCCTTGAAGTCCAAAGTGAAGCGCAATAGGCTCATTTTCAGACATATCCCCCTTTTTTGCAGTAGACTTTCTCCTGGCAGCTGTAGCAGGTTTGATCTGCTGTGGGGGCCCCATGGGGGAGGGTGACTGCTGGTGGTACATGACAAAATTTGGAGTGGCACAAGTAAGAACTGGAAAAGAAAATATTTGACAATCTGCCTCTCCCTGGAGATGAAGGGAGATGATTTTCCCTACGTGAAGCCTGATTTGGAGATCGAGGCAGCCTCTGTGGGACAGTACAAGTGTCTCTGCACTTGGGGGCACGAGGGCCTCCCAAGTTTGTGAAGTGCTGGGGTGGACTGTGGGTTACGGGGCATCTCTCCTGAGAGCCCACTGTGATTCCGGGCCGGTTACTTCATCTACTCTAGCAACCTCATGGCCCATCTTTAGCCAAATGTAGCAATGCTTCTCTCTGTCAAAGGTGAAGATGAAATCCATCAGTAAGTATTCAGCACATACGTGATCTTTGTCACTCTAGTGCACAGCTATCCTGAGAGCAGAGTGCTGTGTTTTCCCACAGGTTTGTGATTCCCGATACCATATTGCTTACCAGATGATTTGAATTCTTACCTTCCCTGGAACTGCTTTTCCAAAAGCTGGCTGTTCTCCCAGGGAAAAAATCCAGGTGCTTGTGAACCAGTCTGGGCATTTGCAGCTAAGAGATGATGCTTGCACTATTTACATGCTCCTCTCCTGGTTAAATGGCTTCAAGGCCATTAAGCCTAGTCATGGTTATATAATTAAGATGGGAATTAATATTTAATCTGATTGTAATTTGTTGCTGGAATCCATCCCAAACTGTATCTCTGCGCGAGGTGAGTAGGTACCTGAGGGAAAATTGAGGCCAGTGTTACATGCAGGGTATTTTTTGCATGGACACTGGGAATTACAGGTCTGCCTTAGGTGACAGAGAAACCCTAACCCTTACAAACCCCAAGTGATCATAGTCATTTTGTTATCAGTAGGAAGCAAATGTTTGTTTTATAGTCAGCTGTAATACTAGAGGGGATATGGTAAATCATTGTTATCAGTATTTGCCAAGTGCACCTTGGGCCAAAATCAACTCTGGTGCAATTTTGTTACTTTCTGGAGAAGAACTGGCTCCACTTGACTGCAGTATTTTTAGCTGGTTTTTGATGGTGAAGAGGTATAATTATCCCATCCAGTTGTCTGTCCATCTCCCTTTTCTTTTTCCCAATAATTCCTGGACCTGCTGGTCAGTCATAACTAGTTTGGACATGGACAATTCAGAGTTTTTGAAAAAAAGTGACCAAGTAGAGGAGGGAGATGCAGTTTCTGCATGGACTGAAGGAGAAGCACTGGAAAACCCACCCATGGAGGAACCTGAAGTGCCTCGGTGCAGGAAGAGCTTTGATGAGATCATGAACCTTGTTTGGGTAGAACTGGCCAATCCACTCACAAGACACAAAACTGCAGGAAATCACAATCTCAAGTCCTTGTATTCATTTGTATATTTTTAAAGTATTTTCTGCTGTAAAACATGACTTATACCAGCATTCATGTTATGGGGCTTGGTGTCTGTTTTGCTTTCCTTTTTTTGGGAAAGCACTTCCAAACACAGGATTTGGAGCTGCTGTGACTTTGGCTGTTTTAATTGTCTTTGTGTTGGTCACTTGCTGTCTCTGCCTCAGTTTCCCCACTTGTTTCCACTGAGCAGAGGATGCTGTTACACACTGTAACCATTAAAAACACCATCACTTTTAAGCACTCTTCTTGATTTATTAAATCCCTTGAGTAAGTGACCTCCAAGTGCTGCTTGTGCTTTTCTGACTTTCTGTCGGTGAGAGGATCCACAGCTGATAAAACTGAATTTGCCACCTTCATAGAAAGCAGCATTCAGCCATGTTTTCACAAGCCCTTCTAGAGCTGCCAAATCCTCCACCAACGTGGGGGGAAGTCTGGAGAGCTTCTAATCTGTCTGACTATCACTAGTATGCTGAAGTCATCCTTGAAATACTGTTGAATTTCCTAATTCTGAAGTCCAATGGAGGCTTCAAGAAGAGGAAGAGCTGGTCAGTGCTTCCTTGCAGAAAGGTAAAATTCTTCTGGATCTGCAGCTGCTGAGAAGGGAAATTTGTGGGAGAGCCAAACCAGATGTCTGAGCCTATCCAACATTGTCCTGTTTGCAGGTGTCAGGACACTTTGTCAGTGTGTAGGTCATGGAGCTTCTCCCTTGGATGTGTTTTTGTTCATGTCACTGATGCCCTTTGGTGTCTGTGTTTGAGTCAGAGCCTCTCCTGTTCCTAATCCATATGATCCTGCTGTTGTGATACGGGCTGGCTTTATCTGAGAAGTCCAGCAGCTGCCGTGTCTTATCTCTGTGGGTAATAAACATACTTTGTGGTGGTTATGATAAGCAATTACTGTGTTCCAGGGAAACTTTCATATCAGATGTTCTGAAATTATTTAAAAATCTTTATCAGCATTTTAAACACAATTACCTGATATTGCCTAATTAAATTCAGCTGAGCTATTGAATAACCTGGTTTATTCTATCCTTTCTTGTTTTTCCATGTTTTAATTTTTTTGAGATCTTTCATGAAGTTGTTGAGGACAGGTCATTAATATTAAAGGTGTGTTAATAAAATGTGAGCATCCCCAAGGTTTGCTCTCAACCTAAATTGGTGGGAGAATTAAAATCTAGCATGTGAAGTATTGCATTTGAGCTCAGTCTGCTGTGGACTCTTTCCCTTGTTCTGACTGACTTCTCTGGTCTCATTTCCTGCTTAAGTCTTTGAACCACATTCCCTTTGGAGTTGGGATGGCTTAGCCCTTGTTAAATGTAAGACTTTGGGAAATTAAACAGTTAAAATGGTGCTGGGGTGGCAGAACTTGGTGGAGCAAACCTGGCATGCAGAAGCAATGCCAGGCTGGCAGCAGGAATGTGATAAAGTCCTTGTTCTGTTTCACTGTATGCTGGGAAATGTGCATCCTTGATGATTTCTAAATTGACTGTCAATAGATGATCAAGGTAATTGGTGGGACCAAAAGGTCATTACTTAATGAAATCGATTTCCTATGCCCTGTCAATACACTGAGAGTTTTGGCAAAATCTGACCGTTGGTGCACTCAGGACGTGATAAATCTTCTTTTTTCAGAAGCATCATCAGTGCTTACTGGTTCCAAAATTGCCTCAAGTTTTGCACTTAAGGCAGGACTGTCCTGTCTGTGGCTATTGGCTAGCTGTTGGATACAGCTGCAGAATGGGTGCGTGTATTTTCCAGACAAAACTGGAATTTTCCCATATATTTAAATTAGTCAGGAGTTCACTGATTTTTTTTTTTTTTTTTCTGTGCATGTGAGAAGGCTTTTCTTTTGGAAAGAAGGATGTTTTTCTGGAAATCCTTGTCTATTTCTTGTTTGTTTTTAGCTGATGGTCTAGTGAAAATGTGCTCTTACCTTTCTGGAGTTATCTGTGGTGCTTTAAAGGAATGATGAGCATAGTCCTTCTAATTACATACACTCAGAAGGGACTGAGCGACGTTTGAGCTCATTTTTGTGCCCTGCTGGTCCCACCTGTCTGTCTGACTTGTGGCAACGCCTTGAAAGAGCTTGTAAGAAAGAGACAGGGAGCTTTTCATGGACAGAAAAATAAAACCAAACCAAATCAACCCCTGGGGAGGGCAGAAGATTAGCAGGTGTTCATGCTGATGTCGGGGTTGGGGGGAGTGTTGGCGATCATCATGTGATTTGGGGGTGGGAGCTGCCCCTGTGTGGGAGATAAGGGGCTCGTCGTTGAAGGTTATCTTCAGCAGAGGGGTACAGAGTGTGGCATGGGGTGGTGGAGCTGGGGCTGCTGGCTTGGCCTCATGGTTTTCCTGCTTGATAGGTATTTCCCCGTCACAGAGGCTGGGGCAGCCCTGCTGTTGGAGAATTCGGGCTGTCACAAGAGGGTGATCCTGTCTGTGTGTGACAGGTCTGTGTGGTTTGCAAAGACTCTTCTGAAGGCATGTTATATTGTTCCATAGCAAGGCGTCTTGGCAAAATACACTCAGATAGGATAAAGGGGGAAAAATAATCCCGGGATTTGATCCAACACCATCTCCTTTGCTGACTTGGCAAAAAATTGTTTAGATTCTCCCTCCCAAGAATGGTTTTGTAAACATAATACTGCCTATTAGCCATGTAAATTACTGTCATTGGTGGCAATTGTTGTGATGGAAAGATAAGTATCTTGAAACTCTGGTTTGATTTACCCCTCCTGCCCCCCCAGCTTGCTAACTAGTTGTTTGTGTCAGTGCTGATTGTGGCTTTTGTCAGAGAAATCAAAATATTGATCAAATTTATTTAGCTCTGTGTTCCCTAGGTCACAGTAAAGGCAACTTTTCTTTCTTTTCCTTTGTACTCTTTTTCTCTGTACTGAAAACAAAGGGAACCTTTTCTCAAGAAGATGAGCCATACGTTCCCAAAGTCAAAAGTCATCCGCTTAAAGAGGGTCCTTAGGAGCAGTCTTCCTATCTGGAGGCTTTTCTCAAGAGTCTGTCAGTGGAAAATCTGGCAAGCAGCATTGCCACAAGTACTATTGTGCGGTTTTCTTTATGTGCAAAGTGGGGAGAGATGGACGTTTCTCCCAGCTGCTGGCAGAGAAGAGCTTCCCATTTACTTCATACTTGTGGCTGCTGCCAGGATTTGCTGTTTAGCGGCAGAGGAGTTAAGTGAGGGGTGAAAGGCTTCAGCAACACTTCAGCAACCGGGCATGAGACTGAGCTGTCAGATCATTCTCTGTTTTTTACACCAGTGAAGGCACTTGGGATAGTTCTGTATGTTTAAGGCAAGCAGTGTATTGTGCTGCTTTCTTGTGTACTGTGGGAAACTGAGACATTTCTTATTCCAGGTTTAATGGTTGTGCTTGAGAAAGAGCATCTCTTAAAAAACAACACCCACTTCTGACTTAAACGTTTACTGTGAGTGCTTGTCCATCACAGCCCTTCAGGAGCCTGGTTTGATGTCCTTGCTCAGTGATGTGCACCTTAAGTTTGAGTTTACCCAGCTGGAGTTTGTAGGAGTATGTGAAGACAGGTCCTCCCTGTGAGGATAGGTACACTCACTGAATTTCCTGGCAACCTGCTCTTCACTAAGCTGAGTATAGGCAGGTACTTTTTTCACCTGATTTCCATCCATAATATCAGCCTTCTGTAGTAACAGTACTAAATAAGCCCTCCTTTTCTCACAGTCAGGTGTTTGCTCAGCTGGGGAAATCTCTTACTGCTTCATTTCAGAGCCTGACTTCTTGGATCTGGACCGTGCAAATCCTTAGGGCACCAGTTCCCTCCAGCTCAGTGCAGAGCTGCCATTCAGCCAAGACAGCCAGTGTGGCTTTCCAGATGTGATGGGATCAGAGCCAGCAGAGGGAAAAGTAAAGAAACCTTCAACTCCCAGTGTCTCTTTGTGGAGCAGCCGAGCTGTTGCTGAGGCAGATTTGGGATGTTGCAGGAAGATGCTCACATGCAGGAAACCAAAGGAAGCATCAGGATGAGGCACATCTGTGTAACTTCCATATAGATTTTTAAACAGAAAGGCTAAGTTTGTGTGTAGTATGTGCAGGGCTGTAAATGAAAATTCCTGAATACTTCTTTGGTATTTTAAAATTTGTGAGGTTTAAAAAAATACTGTCCTCATAGGAAATATTTTCTTCTCACCAGAAACTTGTTAGACTACAAATTTGACAGAACTAATTTTTGTAGTATTTTCTAAGTTGAACTAATTGTATGTTTTGGACAGAGGAAGACAAGAGTGTGGCTGTATGTTTTTATATAGATTTCATTTAAAATGTGACTTGGATTATCCTGCTACTTATCTGAGTGATATAAAGGTTTCTGCTGGAAAATGCAAGTGATTATAGGCTGGTGACTAACAAATAATCCTTGGCTAATATGGGTTGGGCTCAATTAATGTTAATCCCTGCTCAACAGTAGTAAAAGTTGGATAAAGGAGATTTTGCAAGGCAGCTGCTGACCTGAACGTGAGAATGATCACACAGCATTCCCTGAAATGAAACTGAGTCTCTGGAAGAGACATCATTCTCATAATTTGTTTCTAACAGTAGAGAAGGAGCTATTCAAAGTGGCCCAAAATTGTCTGGTTATGAAGATGAGGATTTCTCCTGTGCTAGTGTTACGTGCTGAGGCACAAGAGACCTCATTAAAGGAGGAGCAGCAGTAATTAGTCTAGATTAATGGAAATAAATCCGATTTTAGTAAAAAATGAAGTTGGATTCCTTGGTCCAGAACAGCCACCATCAATAGTGCTCATCTTGCAGTCGGATGCACAGAGGCAAAACTCTCCTCACTGTTGAGAAAATTGGACAATCTGGGGTATTTTTGTTGAAATCTCAGTGTAAATCCAGGAGTGGTTTTTAGATGTGTTTTGATGAAATAAGCAGAAGCCCAGAGACAACCAGGGAGAAGCATCACATCCAAGCCTGGACCCCCATTGATCCAGGAGGGCCCTGTAGTGGTGTGACAGTCCCCACAGGAATTCTGCTGCTTGGATACTGTGTGTTGAAAGTGTGTCCTTCACCAACTGGAAGCAGACCCAGGCCTTTTACTGCTTTGTCCTCAAACTGTCATGTTTCAGCTGTCTGCAGCTTTGGAAAACAGAAAGATTTATGTGTTCTGAAGAGAAGCTTGCACTAACAGTGGGTAAATGCACTGTAGATGCTAGAAAGTTAAACAGCCAAATAGGTGTGAGGCATTTTTGAAATAGGCTATGAAATATGTTATCCTCCTGTTGTTATGATAGATGTACGTTTAAGTTTGGAAATGGGAGGGCAGATTTCCACGCATTCTGACCCTCTGTCCTAGCCATGTTCAAAAGTTTGTGTTTCTTCCACCTTCACATGCATCCCTGTAGCCATAGATATGGCTATTATGTTGCAATTTTTCATAACACTATCCCTGAACTGTAAGAGGTCACTTTGCACTTTCAATGGTAACTGAGTTTCCAGATCACAACCAGATACTGTCCTTTCAAACAGGACTAAGTAAGAAGTTAAGCCAGGAGGATTAAAGTCCCAAGGTGGTCAGATCCTTGGTAAGATCATCGCATGTCTAGCTGTGGGCACGCCTTTCATTTAACAGTTTATCATCTCCCACTTTTATCATTTTCTATGTCAAACCTGCCCTCTTATCTGCTATTGTCCCAGCAAGGCTGGCTGGCTGCATTGATAACATACCTGTGGGGTTAGGTGATAACAGAAAGAAGCAGAGCAGGTCTAGGTAAAGCTGGGATGGTCCATGCCTGTGGAGGGAGCTGGTGTCAGACACTGCAGCTGTAGCTGTAGCCAGGCAGTGAAGCCCAGATGGGCTTTGTGACTTCCCGAAGGCCATGCGGTGGGTGGTGAGAGGGCTGTCCCTGGGCAGGCTGGTGCTTTGTCACGACTGCCCACCCTGTCTGTTCTTTGCAAAATTAACTCCTGGCCTAAGCCCCCCTCACCTTTGCCTTGTGTTTGTGTGCTGTGCGGGTGGCGTGTATGTCCTTGTGTCCGCCAAGGAAAGTGACACCTCTCTTGGGGCAACGTGGGCTTGCAGTGGCAGGCGTCTGCACTGAGCTATTAAAACATACTTTTCCATTAGTTCTCTTTGTTGCTGATCTGAATTGTCTTCTTTTCCCCTGTGTGCTGGCTCATTATTTCTTATTAATTCATAGTTTGTGCAATTACCTGGGAAATGCAGGAGAGTTGGCAGGAATTTGACATGCCTGACTTCTCTTCTTGGGAGTAGATGACTTTGTTCCAATGTAGCATGGGAGGGTTGGTTCTTGTCCTGAGTGACAAGTTACACATCCAGGCCTTTCTGCAGGACAGGTTGGCTGTTTGGAGAGAGCTAGAAAGCACAAGGATTAGGGAGAGAGTCTATATGTGTATTTCCTTGTGTACCTGGTAGGACTGAAACCAGAGCTGGTTTTTGACATTCTGTATCTTCTCTGCATTATGGCCCTTTACACCCTGCCCTGAAGACACGCTCCAGATTTGAACCCCAGCCTATCAAGAGCAAACGAGGGAGGCTCTTTGCTTAACTTAAAAAGACAGAATTGTACAATAAATAGTTCTAAACACATGCCAGGAGATTTTGTTTATTGTGAAAGCTTTCAGCGCAGTCTGAGCAGTGCGTGTGTCTTGGGTTGTCATCAAAGTGACATCCATGCAGAAGGGTTCTTTGCCCCTTTTCTCTGAAGACAGTGTTTCAGGTAAGAACAGAGATGTGATCTGGTCTCCTTTTGCAAGGAGAAAGCCAGCTCGCAGCAAGATAAAAGGGCTGCCACTGATTAAAATGTGGCAGTTTGGCTGCTTGTACCTTATGTTTTACTGGCAAATCTGTTGTGCCCCTGGTTTTCCTCTATGAGTGTTCCTCTTTTTAAAAACGGTTGTATTCATGCATTGACTTCCCAGCTGCCAGGAAGGACCTCTTCTTGATGGGAGCTGGACTAAGCTGTTTGCTGGATGACTTCACAGCTAAACTTCAGGCTGTTGGTAAAGCACGAGCTTTACCTGCCCTTCTTCCATTTTTATTTTCAGGTGAACTGCAGAATCTCATTAGCCATGGCAGTGGCAGGGCTTTGAAGATTTCTGACCTAATTATCTCATTTGCACTGCGAGTAGCAGTAAAATCCATGTGCTGTCAAGGGTACTTCGCTGTGGCAACTGTACAGCGGTGGGAGAAAAGGGCCTCGTGCAAGGGCTCTTGCAGAGGCTTTGCTTCCCACAGTGCAGGCTGGCTCGGGCTGCCTGCACATTCCCAGGTGTACAGGTGCTTTCCTGCAAGACCTGGATGGCATGAATGAGGTGTAAGTGAGAAGTTATCACGTTCTGGACTCCATTGAGGCCCTTCAAAGGCCATTTCATGAAGGTCCAGCTTGGAAGGTGGACATATTTCTTTGCCCAGACTGTCAAAGATTAATGTTATGTAGAATCTGCCATTTGACTAAGCCTTGTCTGCAGAGGGGTTGTTCAGTTGTGGTGGGTTAAATATAGCAAGTTTCAGTGGTGAGAGCTGAGATAGGGTGAGGTATTTACACATAATTTCTGAGTCTCTCATAGAGTCAGGTCTCTGTATTTATGCCTGGATATAAGGAATCTTCTGCTATTTGAGTGAAACAGATAAAAATATTAACTCTAGCTATTCCCACCCTGAAACTTCAGTGAAGTGTTGCTACATCTGTCCTAGGCAAGGAACTTGTGAGGCAGACATAGTCTAAGTAACACTAAACTGTGTGTAGCAAGAAGGCAAGAAAAAGGAGTGTGGGAGTATTTGGTGCCTTGATCATCAGTTGAAGGCAGAGGGATGAGAAAGATCTTTGATGATTAATATCTTTGATCTTGAAGATGATGAAAAATTCAGAAACATTAGGATGTGCTCCATCCTGGTATAATTTCTTGTGTCGTTTTGGGTCAGTATCTCTGTGCTTCCTGTACCTTATGGAAACAGTAACAACCATGACCAAAAAGATTCCCAGGGATAGTTTGTTTTCAGGTACTGCAGGTGGCTGTCCTTGGGGGGTCTGTAAGAGCCGTTTTCTCTGACCTCCTCTAAGCTGTTGTTCAGAGTCATCTTCCAAGTTTCTGTGTGGTTGTGGCTCAGTGGAAGGCAGCAGATCAGTTCCTGTGGCAAAATTGGGACCTGTCACAAAAACTTGGCAAAATGCTGGTTCCCCCTGGCATGGCGTGAGGGTCCGAGTGAACCCTCCCAGTACTGATGTGTTGTGAAGCCAGCCAGTCTCTCCAAGGCTACTGCTTATTCCTAGCAACCCTCTCTGTGGCTTGTGTATCCAGGCCACTGATTGCTGAGTAAAACAAGTGTGCAAAGTCAAGTAATCCTTGTACATCTTGAGTATTGCTTTCCCTTTCTGTGGTTCCAGATAGCAGCTGGGAGAAAGTTGGTTTGGAAAACAAAGCTGTTAGGAGCTGTTTGTTTAGACACAAGGCAAAATGAAAGTGGAAAACATAATCTGTCCCCCCTCCGCCTCCCACCTTCTTTTTGTTTAAAATGTCCACATGCTATTTACTTTCAATAAACAAAAGATGTTTCTTATAAGCTGGTGTTTACTAGTAGGGGTATGTGATTTATTAGGAAACAGAAATCCCTGCTAGTTCCTATGTTTTCAAACTGGAGCAAGAGTTCATAATTTTATAGACCTTTCAAGAACAGATTTTCTAAAGCAAACAGTGAGGAACTGTTAAATTATAGCCATGTAAAACAACAGTGTAATAGGGTGATTGCTCAGTAGTAATGGCTTTATTATTCTGTCACAAATAGGAGTGGTTTGGGCTGCTGGGAGATAACGCGGCTTTTCTGAGATAGCTTTGGAGCTGATTCAGAGGAGAAACCCATTTTAGATTCTTTTCCTCATGTTAAGGAGATAAGGAGTGCATGGGTGTTCCCTTACCCCAGCTTTCCTCCAGGATAAGGGAAGGTGCAGCTTCCAGAAAAGTGATGCAGAGTTTTCCTCTAGGGCCTGAGAGCCACCAGAGTCTTACACTGTCCCTCTGAGTTAGACAGGGTGTCACTCCTCCAGCATTTGCTTGGGGTGTCTTTGTGACTTGTTTTCTCTTTAAAGGGAGTAGGAGAGTGGTGCATTCTCCCCAGAGCCATGAGTGGTGGGGGCTGTGTCCGTGCCTCTTCTCAGCCCTGTGTGAGCTCACAAGCCCTGCAGGACTCCCAGGCAGTGCAGTGTGCAGGCCAAGGGCTTTGGGAATGCTGTGGGTGCTGCTGAATTCTTCAAACCCCTGGGCATGAGCAGAAATGTCCTTGGAGTGCCTGCCGCTATTATGTCTGGATCCTGTGGAGTCCCAGATTTGTACCTCATCTACTCCTTGCTTTCCACAGTTTGTCCATGAAGGTTAAGCAAGTTGAGGTGCCAGGTGCCTGGCCTTACCTCTGTCACCTCTGGATGCTGTTGATGGTGAAAATGGCTATTGGAGGATGGTCTGTGCTCCCTCGTGCAGCTCTGCCAGCCTTGGCTGTGCCAGGTGCCGGCACTTTGACACTGCAGGTAGTGAGTGTGAGGCACAAGCAGCTGGGTGCCGCTGGAGCTGGAGCTCCTTCTTTCTCCAGCCTGGCAGTTCCCGTATGCATGAGGATGCCTGCCTAGAGCCTGGGTGGGATCCCTGACAGATGCATGCATGGTGCCCTGGCCCTCCTCCAGCTCTGAGTCATTGCAGTGACCTCTGCTGGGACACTGTGTGTTGAAAGGGACACATCTCCTGTGTTTATTCCTTTCTTTCTCCTGGTTCCCAACTTTTGCCTGGTATATCAGGCTCATTTCTGGCTGCTCTACACATGTGCCTGCTGGAAAACCTTGTAACAGCTTAGTTGGGCTCTTGGAGAAAATTATCTGTGCAAAGAGAGCCATGGTTTGTAATGAAATAGCTTTACAGTGACATACTTCTAGTGCTGCTGTATGTCTCTGCTCATTTTCTGGTTATTCCTGGGCTGAAAATATGGCTCATTAAGACTTCTGAAACAGGATGTAACCTGTAAAGATATTCCTGGGTGTTATTACAAAGTGATTTAATTGATACTGCATTTGGAGACCTACTTCATAGGATCTTTTATCTGAAGTGGAAGTTGAGGAAAGAATTAAGTGTGTACATGTGTGTTTCTGATGGTGAGGATGTAGTGCTGCCATGGAAGGCTGGGAGCTGGAAGACAGCTTGGGAGCTGGACTGGTGCCTGGTGCTGACTGATCAAAGCCACCGGACCGGCTATTTCCATTTCTGATCTTCCCTGCCCTGGGATAACAAGAGAGTCAGAACTGCATGGAAAAGAGTTTTTCCACCTATTTCATTTGAAGCTGGATGCACTAGAGATGTGTTGAACAAATGGACAGTAGCCTTTCTTCTCTCAGGGGACAGCTTTTACATGGATGGGAAGCTACAGATGGGGCCCAAGGCAGAAATGCAAATAGGCAGGGCTGTGATACGAAGCATTTGGCAGCATCGCAGGCTTAAAAGCTTCGTCCCCACGGCTGCTTGATCCTCCTTTCTCAGTTGTGCTGACACAGCTGGTTGTGGGCTGTACTGTGAACTCTGCAAGTGGAGCTTTGACCTCAAAACTGTGGGATTAGGGCCTTTGCTGCTGGCACCGCAAATCTGGCCCAGCCTGGGCCATGCCAGAGCTGCTTCTGAGAAGCCCTCAGAGATGTACTTGCTGTGGTTACAGCTTTGCAGAGAAGAGCAGTAGTGAGCACAAACAGCTAATTAGTTTTTATAACCCTCTTTTGTTTGCTTTTGATGACACGAGTCCTTCACTTGCTTGCCTGGCTCAGTGTGGTGACAATGTCAGCGTGGGTGTGTGACACCAAGCAGGTTAGGTGGGGAGAGTTCAGACAGGTTTGGTTTCAGCATAGATCTTGTCCTCGAGCTGTTCCAGCACTTTCCTGACAGGAAGCAGTCAGTGTCAGAACAGGTTTGGCCCTGAGACTGTGAAAAATATCAGTTTTGAGGGGCAGATCTCCACCGGCAATGAGTTCAGTGGTGGGCTGACTGTTTTTTGTAGATGAAAAGGTCAGATCTGTTGCCTGGGTTATGTAGAAAGGTTTTGTTCTGGAACAGCCTGCTCCTGATGAGCTCCTGTCTCTGCTGAACTGTCAGGCACTGCTCTAAACAGTTTTTCCTACATTTTCCTCATCAGTGAGTGTTGGAGAGGTCACTTTTCCCTACATTTTCCATTGTTGGGTGTTGAAGAACTCACTTTTTAGGTATGCTCATTTAAGGCTGTGAAGTTTTGAGTTTAGAGCAGCAGCTTGGACAGATTTAAAACCTCCCTGGTTTTGAGCCTGCCCTACTTGGAGTTTGGCTTTAAGCACAAGTTTTAACTGAGTCTATTGAAAACATTCTCAGTGAAACACCCTTATTTTTTCTCTCAGAAGCCATTAGCTGTCTTCAAGAAACAATATTTTAATTGAAGCCATGATAAAAGCAGAGCAGCAGCGGTTGTTGTAAAGCTTAATTTATTAAACAGTCTTGTTTTTAATGCAAAAAAATCTGTAAAGAAAAAAAGCTATGCGCTTTAAAACTGTCAAAATAAAACCTACAACTTTGAAGTCTTAAAATACTTTGCTGAATGTTTTTGACTGGTTATATGGAACAGCTGAACTGACTTAACTGGAACAAAATTAGAGGCACAAAGAGGTTTTGTTTCCAGAGTGTATTCTTTGCCTTTTGACAGCACTGTCTGGCTCACACTCCGAGTTAGATATACGGAGCAGGTCGCTGTCAGCTTCCCCCACTTTGGTTAGACTTTCCACATAGCCAACCCCACTGGAACAACAATAATATGCTTATAAAAGAGCAAAAATTACAGGAAGGTTCAGGGGCAAGAGCAGAATTTGAACCTCCCGTAATTGTTGGATTGTTTTTTTTGAAGGCGACTGAGTCTCATATTGATGGTTCCACATGTCAGTGCTGAGTTTGAGGGTACCTCAGGCTAGCAGGGCTTTTCCTGGCTGGGGGATTGATGTTGCATCCCACACAACTAGACCTTCTTAGCATGGTCTTGAAGTAAGAGACTTGTTTTCCATGGAAAGTGCTCTGAAAGTCTCCTAGTGAACTCTTCCCATGTACTCAGCAGCTTTCATCACTGAAAGGGTGAGAGGATTTCTGTGCACATGGGGTATCCCTGGCTTGGTATTGGCACCCCGACTCTGGGAGGTGCTCACTGTTCTTTGTCATTCCTGGCTATTTGCATGAAAACAGCCTCTCTGATAAGTCTGTCTTCTTTTGGGGAAGGGCAGACAGCAGGATGAGATGAGCAGCTGAGAAACAGGGCTCTTGTTTCCATGCAAATATCATATAAAGAACAAAAGCAGGGGGGAGAAGCGTGTGCAGAGATGAGGTCTGCCAGCAGAAAAGCTCCAGAGTTGTTTTCCATGAGTAGCATCAAGTCCATGTGAATGTAATTTTTACACTGTTGTGGCTGTGGGTCTCATGGGTGAGTCACAGATGCTGCTTTTGTTTTGGACTTCTCGAGGGCTAAATCCTCCTCTCTGTGGGAATTTTGCTGCTGAATTCACTACCAGAGAATTAGGGCTTTTAGGATCTGCTGCTGAAATGAGTTACTTCTGGTTCCTGAACCTCAGCTTGTAAGGAGGTAGGATGCAAATGAGCACAAGAGGTGCCTTGTGTGCCCCTGGCTCTACCACTGTGTCTGGCTCTGAGGATGCCGAGAGCACATTTCACTGGCCATAGGACTGCACTGTGGTTTCTTTCCCAGTGCATGGGAGAGTGCTTACCTCCCTTTCCGTGGCACCTGAACAGGCTGGGAAGGTGTCAGAGGGTGGGAAGCCCTGCGTGCCCGCTACGACCACTAGGAAAACAGTGTTGTGAGCAGCAGCCTTGCTGGAGTTGACTTTGAAGGTCTTAGGGAGGAGGTGGGACTGGAGAAAGGGATAGCCCTGTGATGTGCTTGAATTGATGTGTCAGTGGCAAAGAGCTCCTGGGGACTTGCTGCTGTTCACTGCAGCAGGAGCTAGGGTGGTTTAAGACTTGGCTGTTCAGAGCTGCCCATAGTAGTGGGACCCAGCTTGATAATAAAGGCAACAGGAGTAAATGTACATCTCCCTCCTCCATCACTGCCCCCAGCAAGGCAGAAACCTCCCATTATTAGCATTCATGTCCTTTTCACCTACGGGTATTGAGCTGAGTTGCAAGCCAGTTCGATGCTGGAGCAGATGCACACTGAATTTAGTAGCTTGCTTAGAAATAAGTATCAGCAAGATGTCAGAGAGGTTGGGCTCATTATGAGATCTCATTAATTCTGTGAAATACCCTGTAGAGAATATATTAATATTCTTATTCTGTTGACATATATTAACATATATAATAGTTGTATAATTGTTACTAATAATTATGATAATAATAAGCTTCTTCTCGTAGACAAGTCAAAATGGATATTCAGAAGTCCCTGTAGGTACTTTTAACTCACAGTTGATGGACAGAGGTGCTGGTGCCTACAGTGTGGTGAGAAGTGCCAGTTCTTCTACCTGCTCCTGCCTGGGAGTAGCATGAGCCTGGAGGCCAGATTTCACAGGTATGGTTGCTAGTGTTCATCTGTGCTGCTTGGTTGGATCAGGCAATTTGGGTCAGGAAGTTCCTATGCTGTTGGCTGGAAATTACTGTTTCCTACCCTGGCATTTGCTGCCATTCAGCAGAAGCACCTTAATTTGCTGTGTGCCTGCTCTTGTGCCATTGCAGTGGTGTAAAAGTAAAAGTCACCTTCGGCCTAAAACATTGGTTTGGAGAAGCCCATTCTGCTTTGCCTTGCAAAGAGATCACTGTCGGTGACAGTCTCATCGTGGGGAGTCACCTTTCTTACCAACTCCAGGCTTTTCAGATCCCTGCCCTAGACAAGATAAAGGTCTTGGCTGTGTGTGTTATCTGTGCATAGTTGCCATCCTACTAGGACAAATCTTGCCATTAGTTCTAACAGAAAACATGAGGGTGCTCTGATTTTTAAATCATTAAAAGAACTCGAAGACACGTGGAGCTTGAAAGGTTCTGGATTTAAATGTGTTCTCCTGTTTTCTTAAATATGAGACCTGCTAACAAGCACATGGAGACCCACTGCGATTACAATTCAAAGCTTGGTTCAAAGGGTAAAGCTCTTCTTGATTTATTGGAGAACATTATTCTGTGGCATTACTCTGAAAGCCAGATACAGGGTGACGAACCAGCAGGATTATGGCAAAGCAGTAATATTAAGGATTGTCCGAAGAAAGATTAACTTTTCCAGCCGGCTTTTACTGATGCAAATTGCCACCCGCTGTGTTGCAATAAAGAGCAGAAATAACTAAATATGAAATGCTGACTTGTAAAGGGGAGTAATCTAAAGTGCTTTATGTTGCAAGATATCATGAAAATGGTTTTGAAATGTTGTGCTGCATTTACCTTACAGAGAGGCCAGTTGTGCCAGCGGCTAGGTGCTCTCAGCAGTGCATCATCCTGGAGCTGTTCAGGGTGGAGCCTGAGTGCTGGAACATCCCGTCCAGCTCAAAGGGCTCAAAACAGGAATGTTCCCTGTAGTGCCTTTTTCTTTGGTGTTTTTTTGGGGTTTTTTTGTTTGTTTTTTTTTTTTAATAAATAAATTTTAAAAGGCTTTGTCCAGTGCAGGTATAAAAGTCTCCAGCTTGGTTTCAGTCTCTTTTTTCTGGGCAACAGTTCCAAATCACTCCCTTCCCTGGCAGGGGGATGGCTCTCTAAAGTACATCTTAGGGTTCCTGGTCTTTGGGGTCAATGCAAGTAGTGTTCAGTGAAGGTCTCTTTCATTAAGTTCATATTATACAATATAAAGGACATTTTTCTTCCTGGTGTGACCTCATTGCTCTGTGTTATAGGTAACTTGCCTCCTGGTGCCCAGTGTTACAGTTCCTGTTTCCTTTATGAATTGCTCTTTCTGCTGCTCCCATTGTTAATCCTTACCTGGTTTGGATTTTTGTGGCATGTTGGGTATTTCTTCTTTTTTTCTTTTTTTTTCAGTAGCCTGCATTAAAGTTGTGTGTTCTTTATAGTGGACATCTTGGGCTTGATTTTTTTTGTGTTTGTGAAGCATCCAGTACAGTTTTGCAAGACCACCCTGAGCTAAACACCACAGCCTGTAGACCTTGTCCTGCTAAAGCTTAGAGGTTATGATTTCCCAGAGTTTTGCCAAGACTCTTCTGAGCTATGTCCAAAAGGTGAATTCAGACACCGCCCAGCTTCTCTAGAACTTTGTTTCCAGCTTCAATCCTTGCATCCCCTCCCTTCAGTCTAATTAAACCCTGCTGTAACAAATGCTGCGAAGCCAGCTGCCATGCTTTGGCAGGTAGCAAGCGCAGGGCAGAAAACCTCCAGCTAATCCATCCATGCTATGAAGTCATAAGAATCTTGTTAATTTTTAAAAAGCCCTTGATGCCCAGTAATCCAAATCAATTTTCATTTCTTTCATAAAGTCGTGCTTCCATTTAAGCTTCAGCTAAGAATTACAGCTAATTTGTTCGATTTTATAACAGTATAATTGAAAAAGTGATTTTAATGTCCTGGCAACCATATTCCTTTTCTTTGGTTGTTAATGAAAGAATCCATTAAAGTTAAATGATTTGGGCACAGATTCAAGTTGAATCGCCTGAATATTCTAGGGGAGTGTTTCTGACCATCTGCTGCTCTGTCATTGGCATTTGTGTTGTAAATGGGACCAAGAGAAGGACTTCACAGGTCTTGTTCGAACCATTAAGCGTAAAATATCATTTTAATTTTCTGATCTCAGTGTAAATAGTGGAAATACTCCGGAGAGTTGGGACTGCGCTGGTCTGTAGGATCGTGCACTTAGAAATATTGCTGCTGAGCAGTGCTCCCACATCCTTTTCAGGGGATCTTGTGGCTGTTTGTATTGATTACAGTACATCATTCAGCAGCAGGTTGTGAGTTCCTTTTAATGACAGGCAAGACAACTGGAAGTGGAGCCTGTGAAGGGTAAAGCACACGTGATGGAGAAGTGTTTTTCCCGCTGCCTCGAGTCACATTTGCCATTTCCGTCTGGCTGCAATTGGAGTGGTGCATCCTAGGGAGGGTTGGTGATCATGAACAGACACAACTAGAGCAGCTGTTGTCATTACCTGCCTCCTTTGCAGAGAGCTATGGTGGGTGAGTTGGGGCTATGGGGGCGAGCTGGCACTCCAAGCACAAGCCTTGTACGCCCAAGCAGGGGCAGAGTCAAAGGGCTCGAGTCCTTTCTCTGTAACACACTCTTCCTCTTTCCTTTGCTGCCAAGCTGTCTTGCTGTCCTTGGTGACATGCAACATGCCTGACATGCTGGGAAGCAAAATGGACCATGAACCAGGTCATGATATTCACTGGGGTGGATGAGTCTTTGGGTGCACCATTAAAGCTGGAAGCATGCCTGTCTTGTAATGTGAAAAAAAGAAAATAAGATCACAGGTGGTGTGTTTCTTTTGAAACTGTATATTGTAGCCCAAGTTTCTGAAAGTCTTTAAAATGAGGGAGGAGCAGGATGGGCTCTGATAAAGCTTGCTCCACAGCTTTACCCTGTACTTTGTGGATAAAATTTTGAGTTACAAAGGCTAAAGAATTGTCTGGTAAAGAGGACAGGATGTATTAGCTGGGAAGTTTGGCTGCTGGATTCAGACTTGGAGTGGGGACACTGTTTCAATCCTCTTTGACTTTTCCCAAGGTTTAGCATTGGGTATGCTGCCTTTTCTTTTTTTTTTTTTTCCTTTTTTTTTTAAATACTGTAGGGTGATGAGAACTTGACAGATAAAATATTTGCTGTTGGAACTGAACATTTTTCAATTTAGCTTATTTATGTTTGTATCTTTGGAATATGCAAAGCACATAACCCAGGGGAAAAGAGCTACAAAATACTCTTAAGCTGTAGCCCATAGGTGAAGGATTTTTGTGTATTTATTTAGCAATATTAGTTTCTGGTTAAGTGACTATTCTCAAGAGGGATGATACTGAAGCTTGTATCATACTGCATACTTTTAGCTTTCTCAGGCATGAAGACATGAAAGTATATCCTAAAAATATGCTAAACTGAAACAGTTGAAGTATAAAAATAGGTAATGTTGTAACAGGAGATCTCATTTCAGACTCCTCTTATTTGCAGATAAAGTATATGTATGATGAAGTAAAATCAGGAACTTGTGCATCTCACAAAAGCAAAATAACTAGGTTTCCTTTCCAACATCAGTGAAAAGTGCAGGAAGTCATTATGTGTTTAAACGGGTGTCGGTGAGATCATGCAAATCCAAGGCAGTCATTTTAGTCTGCAAATCTCAGGCTTATTCAGCCCAGACCCTCAGCAGCACAATTACAGTCACTGCAGCAAATGGCCCTTCTGATGTTAACACCAGCAGATAACAAAAATAGCATTTAATAACTTTCATTAGAGTTAGTGTTTCTAGGGCTTTGGGCCTTTGCTCTTTCAAATAATTTAAATAATTTGCAGGTACAAGCTGCTGTGCCAGACCGTCCATCTGATTCTCTCTCTGATCAGAGCATATTAATGCACTTGTTTGATGGTCTGTTACCAATAATTACCTTGGATTGCATTAGGAGCATTTCCAGCATTGCAGCTGGTCGGTATTTTTCACTAAGTGTATTTCAGGGCCCAATTACAGGACTCTGATGTGTTATTGTTCCAGTGCGCTTGTTCAGGCTTGTAATTTTAATGTGCCTCCACACTGTAAATCTCTGAATGCAAACCCAAGGCTCTGTCCTGAGTTCCCCATGCATCCTGTGCCTGTGGCAGCTTCTGCAGGGATCATCTCAGCTGTTCCTCTTCGGCTTTTTAAGAAGGGAAGGATGAGGGCTTAGAGATGGACACTGCCTTGGAGATGTTTATAGAGCAAAGCCTGAGGTTTGGTGCGACGTGTACTTGGCATGGAGCAGCTGGGAAAGGCACAGGAACAGCTCAATCCTCCCTGGGTTGGGCAGTGTGGGGATTGTGGAGAGGTTTTCAGGGATTTTAGTGTTTAAGGCACTCTGGCATCTTGAACATCCTTCAGTGCAAGGGAGGCTTACATTTATGTTGCTGTACACAGGGACACCTCTCCCTGTTCTGCTGTGAGACACTTTGAGGAGAAGACCTGAAAAAGGCTGATCTGGATTTTGACGTTCTAGATTCCATCTGCCTTCAGAAACCTTTCTGGGGTCAGAGGGGAAATGCAAAAGCTTAACCTTAGCCGAAGTCAAGCACTTTACTGTTTTAATTGCCACTGACAATTCAACATGATGAATAAATTATTACTGCTATTGATTTGTTTCATCTTTCTGGACCATTTGTTGCAGGGGGTACATCAGAATAACACACATCTCAATGAGAATGAGCTCGATCTTGAGAGCTGATGTGGTGTTTGTCCCTATCTGTTAGGCATCATCTGTAGACAGATATCTGGGCAAATCTGATGCTTCTGTGGAAGCATGAGAGCACTTAGCCCTTTCTAGAAATTGATTGGCATTTTACTTAGGTTAGAATTTCCAGGGCTATGTGGGTTGGTGGCTTTGATGGTCTTGGGTGGCTGAAATGAGCAGCTTCAGTTGACTTCAGTGCTAGGAGCATCTTCAAAAGTACTTCCATGGGGACCTTTTCAGCTGTTTTATTTCCTTGGTGTATATGGATACACAAAAGTATTCACTTCCCCGTGTGAAGAAAATTAATTCAATCCCAGCCCAAACTAGCACATCTATTTACTGTAATTACAACTTTAGATGATATTCTTTCCAGCTAAGGCTCATAAACAGTGATGCAGAATTGCATGTTTTAGATGTTTCTTTCATGCCATCCCTTTTGCTCTCTGATTTTGAATTGGGAATTTGAACAGGACAAAGGCCAGAAGCTCATGCACAGCATTGTTCTTCAGGGAGAGTTGCGTGCTCCAGCTTTTCCTGCCAGTGCTCCATCCTTGGTCTGGATGTTTGCTAGGACTTGAGGACCACCACTGTACACCCAGGCCCAAGCTGGGGAATGACCAGGACACTGTACATACACCATGACTGGATCTATGCAGGGTGTGAGAGGATTGCTCCTGGCACAGCCTTTTGACGTGGGGACAATGTGACACTCTCCGCATGCTACCTCTTGCTGCCTGCAGTGCCGGGCTGGCACCCAGCTGCTCATGAAAGGCTGGGATCAGCTTAGTGACAGGGGATGATCTGAGAGTCCGTGCTGCCAGCTGGATAAATACTCCTGCAGCAGTGGGACATGCTGCATTATTAAATAAACTATCTCGGTTGTTTACATGCAGAATTAGGATAAGGTTGGTTTCCCACTGGTGAGCACTGCTCAGCACTGGAACTGCTCCATTGTGCCTAGATATTGAGTGTTAATGAAATGGTCTTTTCAGCAGCTCTGGAGATTAGTTTCAGGAGCCTTCTGTTCCAGAGAGGCTTAATGGGTGTTGAATGTGTAACTTTCTTATTCGTGTTGCTGTTACAAGGTAGAAAGTTCCAGTAACATCTGGTAACAGAGCAGGGAATGTAGGAATCTTGACCCTTCTGTCTCACAGGCCTCATTTACGGTTGAGCGGAAGAATGTTTTCTGTTATATTGTGCCATGGGGAGGCTGAACAAGTGATGCACAAGGGGATTTAGGTGCCTGGCTCCTCTTTTAGGCTCCCATTCTGTAGAGATCATGGGAGTGGGGTGCTCCAAGCCCAGAGCTCCTCCGGTTCTCCTTTCAGTGCTGGTGTTGCCGAGCACCCAGCATGCAGACTGTCAGAGACCTTCATCCAGATTTCTTTCTGGGTCACCACTTGCCAAGTGCAATTGCCCTAAAAACAGACTGAGACCAAGCTATTGACTTGTAATTGTCAATGCATAAAGTTTCCAAGAAGAAAGAGAGCTTTGTGTTGCTTTAATGGGGACACACTGAAGTATAGTCACTCTTTGAATTAGACAATGGGAATGTAAAGATTTTCTACAGCTCTAAGGGCCTCTGCAGAGCATCGGCAGAAGGTTACATTAAGCAGAACAATGGCACAGTAGTTGGCTTGCTGAGAGGTAGGAAAACCCTTTGGAAGGAGTAACTTCACTTTTCTTCAATGCTGTTCACTCCCAATTAAATAAGATTAATTGTGCTGTTGAGTTCCACGAGTTCAACATCCAAAATAAATACATAAATTAAGGCAGGCGACAGTGCAGAGGCTCAAATGCAGTTTGAATTCCTGCCACCTCCTGTGGGATGTGGAGGGGAGAGCGGAGCCCTTTCCTCTTACCGCCTGATATCCCACAGAACACACACGATGACTGAGCGCTCTGCTTGCCTCTCCTGAGCCACTTTCCTTGCTCCTGGGAAGGTTTTCTTTGGCTGGATCTCTGCAAGGTGCACAAGCCAGTTTCAAAGTGCCAGATGTGTGTGGAATAGGAAACGTGCTGGCCAGGCTCCAGGCTGTGGGACCTGCAGCACAACAGCGGCTCCCCAGGAAAATCTCTGGCTGCCAAGAATTAGAAGTGATGTCAGCTCTGGAAGTGTGTCAGATTAGAAACCCTTGTACTTTGCTCCCTGTGAAGTATTAATCTCCCAAGGCCTGTGCTGTAATGGGTCTTGTCTGGCTTGGCTCAGCTCTCTTTGTTTTGAACTGGGACTGTTTGAGGGGTTTTGCAGGAAGGCACTGGAGGCTGTCAGTGGTTTGGCTGCTTTGGGCTGGGTGTCCTTGAGCTGCTCCTGGGGCCTCTCTCAACTATGCTAAAGATGGGCCTCCCCTGCCTTGAATTGAAGGTCTGAGCCTTGGAATTGTTGAGTGGGCTGGGGTTTGTAGGAGTGGTTGTGCCTTGGGATCTTGTGTGTGCCTGAATGTCTTTGGCTTTCCCCAGCTGAATGAGTTTCTTGAAGAGAATATAGAATTGGTGGAGATGTGCTGTCAGTTTTGTGGACCTTACTTGGGAATCATGGATCAGGTGATTTCAGCTGTGCTAGAAAAGAAACATCAGTATGCCAGTACACTGAATCCCTTTTGGTTTATGCCTGAATGTTTTTTTTTCACAGTAATTACTAAACCACGACTTGTTCTCCTCCACACAAAGCCGTTTGTCTCCTGTTGAACAGTAACCTTTTATTTGCTCGTGGTGTGTAGCAGAGCTCAAGGACATGTTAACTGCTGATAGCCAAAATTTCACCAGAACAAGCATCTCCCTTGTTCTGGGTTTTTCCACCTTGATTTAAGTGGTTAAACCTCAGAAAAGGGGAGGGAAATAGCCCTGGGTGCAAGGATACAACTGGGGGTTTGTGCTGTTCTTAGTCATGGAGTGAAGGCTCCCAACTGTGTGGGCTTGGAGTGTTGCATGTCCTGGATGTAAAATCACTGCTATGAGGGTCTCACCTCTGCCCAAGTAATTGCATTGTCAGGAATCTGTCGACCTCGCTGTGTTTCTCGCTCACACTTCACCTGCTTAATTATAGATTTGAAATTAAAACCCAACAGAATCCTTTTTTCCTTTACTCAGTAGTGCATTGGGCTATTCCTGCCTCCCTTTGATGTTGGGGAGAGGAGATGATAGGAGTGGGGTTTGGCTGGATGCTGAGATGTGTGATTTGGGAAGGGCTGTTGGCTTGTTTAATGTGGATTTTCAGATGCCTGCCTTGGATCTGAACTCGGGCTAGCAGGGGCTGTGCTCCTGTGGAGGGCAGAGGACAGTTTTGTGCCTTGACGATTTGATGACCCTTGTTCATTTGAAACGCCCTGTTTTTTTATGCCACTCAACAGGAGACTTTTAAATTTACTTCACTGGGCCTGGATGCCGGAGGTGGATGGCTGGCTGATGGAAGTGAGGAAATAGATGGGAGAAAAAGAACATTTTCTCTTGGACTGTTTCTATGCACAATGTAGCCTAGGGGTTAGCAACGTGGGGGAGAGTGAAAAAACCCTGTAGAGCCTGGGTCAGAAAATACAATTTTCATTGGAACAAAATGCTTTTAACTTGCTACATTAAAGATCCTCCATTCCAGGTCATGCTCTGTGTTTGAATACATCTGCTTTCCCCCAGAACTCTGTGTATGTGAATGCACAACTATATCATGTGTATCTACATGTGAGTAAGAGTGTGCACATACATTTATGATCTGAGAGCCATCACTGCCCCCCTTGGAATAAATCAGCTGTTGGAACTACTTCCAGGAGGAGTCAAAAGCAAAAAGCTGTCTGGCTCCAAAGCAGAGGTCTGTAGCTGGAACACCTGCCTGGGACGGATGTGTAAAAAGCTATTCTGGCTCCTCCCTTGGAAGCCCACCTTGACTACATTTATTACAGCATCACCTCCAGCAGGTAAGAGGGTGGAGGTGAGCAGGAGGCTGTATGAGTACATGGCTCTGTGCTTAAACAGGGTCCTATCCATTTCTGTCACTATAAGATGAAGAGTGGAGGTTGGAAATAGTCAGCAGCTTCTGTAAGCACTTAACATTCCTGATTTCATTTGTCTTTGATCTCACTTGGACTAATTTTACTCTCTTCTGATCCCTTCCCTTGAAAGGGCTTTTATCTCATTGTCAGGCTTGCTAATTTAGTGTGGTGTTTTTTAACCAGACCTCCTCCTACATTTCCAGAGCCTGGAAGGTATTTTTTCTTTAATCGGGTAATGTTTATGCAGTTCTTTGAACATCTTGGGACAAAAGTCATACTGGGGCTTTTTGCAATGCCAAGTCTGCACCCTGGACCCTGCTGCTCAACCTCTGTATGTGCAAATGGCTTGTCACCAAAAGCCTGTAGTATTTTGGGAGCCAAAAGGGCACAAAAGAGGGCTAGATGATTTGGGACAGGTCAGAGCAGTCTGGTGTTGGGTGGGAACTTCATTTGCCCAGCTGGAGGCCTTCCCAGGCTGTGTTAAATAACAAACAAGGAGGGGTGGTCACACATGTTTGACCAACCAAGCAGAAGCTTGGATCCAGGTAGGTTTTGACTTTGGGGAGAAGAGCTGGGTGATTTAGGGCTGTAGAAACATCACCACATGTTTTTGAAAAGCAAATACTTCTTTTTGCCATGATGGAAACTATGTTCTGTTCTTACTCTGCTGTAAGCAGGTTGAGCTGACTTTTTAAAGAATTGAAGTTTGAGAGGCTGATAATTGCTTCTTACTGTGGGAAGCTGCACTGCAGATCCCTTCTCTATTCCTTGCTGTCCCCTCACACTTCACCTTTGGAAGAGGAGGAGTATTTTCAGCAAAGTGCCATTCTAATTGCTGTCTGAAGAACCTAGAAAATAGGACAGATACACAGGCTGTTTCCCCAAGTGATGAGCAGAAGCTTCTAAAAATGACAAATATAAGGAAAAGGGAAGAATGAAGATTTTACTCAACAAAGTTTCAAGTCTTTTGGAATAAGCTCTGTGTCACACACCTCAGCGTTTGCTGTAGCAGCCTTGCCTCCACAGAGGTGGTATGTAAACATGGGCTGGCTGAGCCCTGGTGACATGCTGCCAGCAGCAGCTGCTACAGGGACATCCCTCTGGAGAAGTGTCTGTGTCCCTTCTTCTCCATGGATGAGGATTCTCGCATGAATGGAGGTTCTCATGACAGCATCTGAGTGTGCCTCCTGTCTTGAGCTCAGCTGAATTTTCTCCAGCTGTTAACCCTCTCTTGTGCTTGTCCCTGTCACCTGCACAGGTATTTGGTATGCTGAATTTCTCACTGTTTCATACAGTATTTTGGTACCAGCTGTCTTGCGTGAAAGGCTTCCTCCAGAGGCAATGTCTTTCCAGTACATCTGGGGCAGCCTTTCAGCTTCATGTTCCCCTGCTTCTATCGTCCTGGGGAGCCACTGGGTTCTGTAGCTTGCTGTGATCCTCAAAGGACCAATCTGCCCTAGGAGACACAAATGGGCAGAATTGCCCTTACAGGGGGGCACTTGGTGACATTTTCCTGACCTGGACCTGCCAGGGCTGTGCTGGCTGACAAATCCAGAAATTCCGTTGTGGTGTGTCTCAATGGGAGCTCAGTGATGTCTGCTGCTTCTGGCTGTGCTTTCTCTGTGCAGAGTGTGAGATAGCAGCATGTGGGAAAACCCTAAATCCAGGGACTTGCAGATAGCTCTGTGTTGGCAGGTGGCTGCCCCTTTGCCCCGGAGTACAGCAGCTGGCTGTTATGCTGACTGACATGGGCATCTCTGTATCCTGCTGGAATTTGGGGACTGGGAGATTGCCCCCTGGATGTCCTAGTGAAGGTGACAGAAGAGGGACTGTTCTGTCCCGTAACAACGGCAATCAACGGGCAGGGTTCTTGTAAGGCGTCTGCATCACTAAAATGACAGAGCTGGCCAACACCAAGTTCTCAGTGGTCATTGTACAACCCAGCAGTGGTGTCAAACCTCACAAATTTCCTTCCCTATGGGCACAGAATCAGTCACACGTGGGGACGGAGTTAGGTCCTTCCAGGGGCACCTGTGGTTTCCAGCACACTCCATGAAATAATTCCATCTCCCTGCATATGTAATTTTGCGTGTCATTGCCCCTAATTGCATGCTTAACACACACTCTTTTAAAGTGCAGCCCTTTTATCAGCAGTAGGTAGTAGCAGGTTTAATAGGGTGTTTGAATTCCTATAAAATTAATCTGTAGCCTTCTGCGATAGGAGACGGGCAAGGAGCCATGTGGTTCATATCCAGTGTTGATAAACTTGTTATAGAGGCAGGAAACATTTCTGATTGGAGCAGTGACAAAATAATTTGGAGCGGAGCCATAAAAAGAGTGGATGGTGATGGTTTGAGCGCCGCAGAGATTGAAATTGCTGGTGTGTGGAAGCAGCGCTGCCAGCTAACATTGACTTAGTGTCTCTGGA
Organism: Lanius collurio; assembly: GCA_020086605.1. Taxonomy (NCBI): domain Eukaryota; kingdom Metazoa; phylum Chordata; class Aves; order Passeriformes; family Laniidae; genus Lanius; species Lanius collurio. The sequence goes on from JACBWW010000021.1 coordinate 8,047,914, forward strand.
GAACTCTAACGGCAAATGCATTTTATTAATGGCAATATTCTTTTAGGAAATGCTGAGCATTGTTTCAGAGGTGGAGCCCCCCTCGAATACGTGGGTTTGGAAGTCAGCCAGACCAAGATCTGTTCAGCTGAGCTTGTTGCTGGTCACTGCTCTGGCCTCTGGCTGCAGCAGGAAGGTTGCCTAAGGCCATATACTGGGTACTGTCTGCTAACAATTGGAATATCCTTTTCTAGTGGGGAAAATGCATCCATCTATTCTCACTCTGGATTCACCTATATGGGATAAAATGCTCAGAGACAGCAGGTCATGTTTTTAACTGTTCTTTTGTTGTCCTTCCTTTGAAATGTGTTTCCCAGAATATGAACATCAGTGGGAGTTGCTGCTTTCCCAGCTGGACTTGAGCTCTTACTGCCAATAAGAGGGGGAGCTGCTCTAACTAGGTTGTGGTCTTTGGCATTGATGTGCCACATGGGACTTGGATACTTTTCCTTGCACTTAATTGCCTTGTGGGAGTCGATCAGCCTTGGAGGAGGCTCTGATGTGCCAGTGAGAGGGGAGCCTGCCAGGGCAGCCATGGCAGGTTGGGGTCCTTACTGCCTCTTTGGTGCTTGCTCTTACTGTTACCTCCTCTTCACCTTCTTCCAGCTGCTTTCTGCTTGAATCCAGTGTGGAAACAAGTGTGGACAGCAGGGGTGGCTGCTGGGCCCCTTGGGGGTGGCAGAAATGGTGCGGGTTGTATAGCCATAGGGATGGGGGATGGAGAATGCAGAGCACAGGAGTCATGGGCAGTGCTGGTCACCCAACAGGGCTGAATTTCACCTGGTACCTCCAGCCACAGTTTCTTCGCTGTGTAAAACTGGGATGTGATTCATCAAGGAAATCGACCCCCACTGCAACACTGTCTTTTCTTTGCAGGGAGGCTGTCGGAAGGGGGTTCTCTGGAGCTGAGCTGTAGTGCTGGTCCTGCAAAGGTGATACTGGAGCCAAACCAGGTGGTGATTTTGGACTGTAACCTGACCCCTGTTGAGCAAGTGATCAATATCACTTGGAAGAAGAATGGGTTTCCATTAGTGGAGCAGGAACATCTCCACGTGCTTCCAAACGGATCACTCTTCATCTCATCCCAGGCTGTGGCAAAGGACAGTAAATATCCTGAGAGGGCTGGTGCTGAGGGTAATTACTCCTGTGTGTCTCACAGCTCCCTAGGGACTGTCACCAGTCAAACAGCTGCAGTCAGATTTCCAAGTAAGTATTCTGGGGGTTTTGTTGATTTTCTTTCTTTTTTCTTCCTGCTGTTTATACAGAAATCTGTTTCCCCGGGAGCTTGAAATAAAATGTCTGGGAAATAAAACTGTAATAATGGCGTAGAGGTGGGATTAGGCATAGTCCACAAATAAGCAGTGGTGTCTTCCTGTTATCCCACTGGTAACATCCTGTGGAACTCTCCCAGGTAAGTGCCATCAACTATGAATTAAAACAGGACCCTCTTCTCTCCAAAAGGTAGTGCTTGTTTTTGCAGAGAACTTCAGAGCCCTGAGCGCGGCACCCCGTGCTTGGTGAGGTGACTGTGGGAGGGTCTGGCTATGACAGCCTGTGAGGTGAATATCTCTTTGTATGGAAGAGATGAAAGAAAGGGTTCTTCAGGGCAGTTTTTATTTGGATCAAGAAGGACATTCCAAGATCTGAACTGCTGAATCTCCACACAGAGTTTGAGAATAAAATTCCTTTGTATTCAGTGTTGACTCCTGGAGCTATTTTAAGTGAGTGCAAATAAATGATTCCTTGACCTACTGAATCGCTGAGGCTAGAAAATAATGCAAATACAGTAACACTTCTCTCTAGTACAGTGACTTGTGTAAATGTTGCTGAAAACAGCTGCACAGCACACCATGGGAGCTGTGGGGGGTGAAGGTACAGAGAGGAAGTCCTGACAGCCCCTTTATGATGGGATGTTTTTATGCTCTGGTATCCCAGGCAGGGCCATCTAGGTTTGGCCAAGTGAGTGTTTCAGTCTGTGAGCACTGAGCTACAGAAACCAGAGCTACTGGTGAAGCTTTGCCAGATCAGGGGAAAATCTTTGACCTTTGCAGCATGTCCTCCTTTTCTACTCAGAAAATGTTTAGCATGCAGTCAGACATCCTGCACACAGGTATTGTTTGGGAGGAGGTGGAAATCCTGGAGTAGAAAAGCTGTCATTAGTCCAGCTGGATTTATTTAGCTGCTCCTGCCTCACTCCCAGACAGTCTGAGTTAGGATATATTTATTCCCTTTTAGGGGTGACTTATGTTGAAGTTTGTGCTGTGTCTCTTACACAGTGGCAATGGACTGTGTCTCTTTTATAGTCCTAGGTTTATTGTTTGGTGTCTTATAAGTTAAAACAGTGGAGATATCTCAAAACAGGGAGGCTGGCTTAAATTGCCCTTCCCTCCTCCTGGGTTTTTCCAGTGGAGAATACATGAGTGATGCCTTTCTCCATCCCCTTCTGTGTTTCTCCCCGAAACAGGAAATTCCAGGTGAACTCTTTTCTTGTGTATACTCATATGTTTTATTTTATTACCATCTTCACAGGGAAAATGCTGCTTCCATGGCACACACATGCACCTGACATAACATACCCATTTCTTAGTGGGGAGCAGCAAGGGAATTGATTAATGAAATGCATCTCTTGCTTCAATTTGTTCTGAGGGTTGGGCAAAAGCGCTTGCTCCATTAGCATTCAGCAGGAGCAAGTGAGGATTTTAAAGGCTTGTTTTTTTTCCCCTGCCACTGAACACAGTCTATCCAAAGCTGGTTGGATAGAGTGAATGGACTTATTCTTTGTGCTGATTGCCCTGGGGACTGCTGATCAGGATGAGGCAGTAGAAGAAAACCTGTTCAGCAGGTGGGATGTGTTATTCCTGCCACAAGCTTGTCCTTCTGACCTGCAGGATCTTTCCTTCCCTGAGATGGGGTTCCCGTGCTGGGCTGTGGGGCTCTCTGTGTCACCGAGTCTTGCAGTAACAAGTAGCAGCATTGGGCATTCATAGCACCTGCCTTGCTCAACACTGCTTTGGTGCTGATGGTGTCATCGGCCAAGTTTCAGGCTTGTGGGAGTTCACTTCTCCCCACTAAGAGCCCCAAGAGCAGCTCTGGCACCTCTGTGTAAGTGGAGGGAGGGGATGCTCCAGGCAGCAGTGAGCCCAGAGGCTGGAGGAGGCCTTTTGAAGGCTGGAGGGGTGGAGGTTGGATGGTGTGTGAAGGCTGTGACAGTGTGATGACTTCCATCCTTCTACTGTGATCCAGGAGTTCAGCTTCTTGGCATTTTGCTGGATAAACATATGGCTCACTGCCCAGTGATCCCTGGTGCTCTGTGTGCCACCAAGGGACCCAGGCCATGGTCCCCATCCACACCTTGTGGCAGTGGTGGCCGTGGCAAACTAAGGAGGAATGAGGCTGTGAGGGCTCGTGTGTGAGTACGCCTGTTAAATGAGCAGCTGCTCCAGGTGATGAATTGAGTTTGCTGGTTTTCCTGAGCCCCATGTGCTCCCACATGGAAGTACCAGGGGCATTGCTGTAGTTGTGGGAAGGTGTAGCTTTCTACCTGTTAATAACTACATTGATGAAGATTTGTTAAAGCTTTTAATTTAGCTTAAACATTTTGTGCAAGGAAGGTTGGAGAAAATTACAGTAATTGTGACTGTCAGATGAAGAAGTTTGCTGTGCCTGAAGGGAATGGGAGAGTGTCACATGGCTGCTGGCAGGGAGCAGCAGGGAGAGGTTTGGAGTGTTCCTGCACCTGGAGGGACAGACCACAGCAGGAATCAACACACAGGATCTCTCATCATCCTCTTTCCACACGGACAGTATCTCTCCTCTATAGCACCCTGCATGTCTGGGATCTGAGGAACGGAAGACTAGGATTTGTTCTTACTTTAAGGATTTATTTTATAGATTTTAACCTATTTATTTTGTGAATTAGGGGCATAGGTGAGTGAAGGCCAGGGGCTGTAGGCAGAGCTAGACTGGGCCGCAATATCTCCTGCAGATGAATGCACAGGCTCTGGACCATCCGTAACTTTTGAGTAGGTGGGGGGGCTTGCTCCTCTGGGGAGCAGGAGCAATCCTGTGCTGCCATATGGCCCCACAGACAGAGCACTGCGCTGGCTCTGCCTGCGCCATGCCAGGGGACCGTGGCAAATTGCTCCCACGACTTTCTTTGCATGTTCCTCTTCCACCCCATGCTTGTTCAGAGGTGAGTCATTCACAGAGGAGTGGCCTGGGTAGTTTATGTGATCTCGGTGGGGGCTGAAGTTGCCCCCACCTTGGAAATACCTCCTAATAATTATAGAAGGTACAAAGAGGACGAGCATGCAGAGAGTCTGGGGGCAAAGCGCTGTGGGAGAGAGCAGTGAGCCCCTTTCAGAAGGCTGAATTCCTTGCATAGACTGCATTTTCTGCCTGGGGTGTAGTGTTGCTGGCTGGCAGCCTTTCCAAGCTCACAGCCTCCTGCACGGATCACACTGCTGGGAGAGGGGGAGGGTGCTGTGTTTCACCATCCTGCAGTCACCCCTGGGCTCAGGGCTAAAAGCCTTGGCACTCACGGCTTGGCTCCAGCTGGGTTTAACATGTCATCAGGGAGGGAGCTGCCTGCCCCGCTCCTGGCGGTGCAGAGCCTGATGCTTCGGCTGTCGCTGAGGGCAATTTACTGTAATGCTCTTCACCTTCTCACCTGCAGTGGGTAATTTTTACTGAGTGGCCTGTTATGGTGTTCAGGATAATCAGTGCAACGGGGCTGGGAGGTGTTTTGTGGCTCAGGATGGCTTTGCTAAACCTTAGTTGAGGAGTTAAAAATAATGTTGAGTATGCGTCGTCTTTGTTTGCCTTTTCCCCTCATGCATCTCCTTTCGCTGCCTCCCTATGGGAAAACTTCTCACTTAGCAGCACTTCTGCAGCAGCCCCTTCTATCAGAACACGTTTGTGAGAGGAGAACAGCCCCTCCAAGGATCCTGTGGCCCCAGGGTGAGCAGTGTGTTGGAGCTTGTCCTGCACTCGCTGTGACCTGCACACACATCCGTGCAGCGTGTCCGAGTGGCAGGACCTGATCTTCAGTCTTCTCCTCCCTTGCCTGATTCTTTTTCCTCCCAGTACCAGCTGTTTGCAGCACAGCTCTGAGTCGCACTAGAGGTCCTGCACATGTCCTGCCTCATCTATTCCACTCTGATACTCCTGGGGATGAGAGAGGAGGAATGCAAGGGATCAGAGCGTGCTGTGGTGTTGGCCCCAAGCTGGTGCAGATGCTTATGGAGCAGCAATGAGCCCAGCCAGCGAGTCTGTCTCTGCCTGACCCTTTCAGAGCTGACACCCAGGGATCTTGTTCAGTCCTGCATCAAAGAAACCTCTTCACTTCTCTTGCCTTGATTTGGTGTTGCTTTCTGTGCAACAAAGGTCCCAGTTGAAGTTCTCTGTCCTGTCCTTCATGGAGGAAGCTGCAGGCTGCTTCTTTTAGAGCTTGCAGAGGTGATTTTTTCCAGACTATCCCTATCCTCATGCTGTAAAAGGAATATGATGAAGCTGCTCAGCCTCTGAAGCCCACCCTAAGAATTCTGAGACAGCACTAACAGACAAACGTGTTTGCTGGGCATTGCCAGAGTTGAACCCTCTGGCATCCACGGAGCTCTCAGCCTGTCGTGGCTCTGCCAGGAGCTGTGACTTGCCTTGGGAAGTGTGGCTGTTCCTGTGTGCTGCTCCAAGCAAGAGGGACACCGCACTCCCTAATCAGGGTCGCTGTTTGGTCACGCTCCTCTGCATCCCAGTGAGGCTCTGTCAGGGGTGCATTTCTTGGTTCTTTGCTTGAGCCATTCCAGCACAGTGGGCAGATGGGGCTGGCTGAAGGTGAAGGGCAGGATTTGGTTCTCAGCTGGGAATTTCAAGCTTGCAGGACCAGGTCTGGCAAGTGATAGCCAGGAATAACTAGGATAGGTTATTGCCTGGTAACCCAGGGAGCCCAGGAGGCTCTGTCACCTTTTGTATACACCAAGATGGTGCCACTTAATAATGAACAGCAGAGAGACAGGTGACCCAACATGAAGTGAAGGAAGTAGAAATGCCAGCAGATTTAGTCTTTTCAGAAGGATTCCTGCCTCCTTTCATGATCTTCTTGGGTACATGACCCTCCAGAGCCCACCAAAATATTCTCATTTTCACCTGTAGGATGAGAAGAGAATAATGGGAAAGAGGATTAAGGGTATCTGCTGCCAGAAGAACGTTGTTTTGATGGTGCCATGCTGAATATGCACTGACATTTAATGGCTTTTCTTTTAAACTCTTAGGTTCAGCAAATTTTATTAATGTGAACTTAAAAGGTTTTGTAAGCTATAGAAATTACTGTGTTAAAGTGGTCTGCAGTGTATATTTGAGAATACTAAAGCACTTGGCTGAATTAAGGCCTTACATATTAATGTATTTTTCAAATTTTCCGAGAAAACATTTTTCATTCCATTTGTATTGAATTGGAAAACTAAATGTGGCGGACAGCTGGTGGGAGAATTTGGTCTGTAGCTGCTGTAGAGAGCAATGAGTTGCTTGAAACATGTGATAACTATTTAAATTAAAGAAAAACACTAATGACAGCTGAGAATATGCCGAGGTTAAAATGGGTCATGCAAAAGCATTTCATTTTCCAAACTGTACATACTTTCTCAGGCTCACACTGCAGTAAAGCATGTATGTGTGTGCATGGATGTTTGTGTGTGTGAGAAGAAAACTTCAAGTTTGGAGTCCTACAAAATCCAAAGCTATGATGGATGTTCTTGGAAAGCGGTAGTGAGACAAGCACATAATTGTGTTGGAGGGCCAGGAGGTCACTTGAGGTCTTTCTCTGCACAGTGCTGTGCCTGGCCCAGCATTCAAGTGTGTTTTTTGGCTCAAATTTATGTTTATTTTGCCACGTTTGGGGTTTCTGGCACTTGTGTTACAGCATTGTTAGATGGATTTGTCCGGCAGGGTGGGTTTCACAGCAAAGGCAGTTTAACAGAGATGGATAAAGCAGAACCCAGTTTTTCTGGTGGAAAAGAATACAGGCTTTCTGACCCCATCCAGGAGCCTGCATGAATATTCAAAACTCCACCGTGTGACTGAGATGCCTTCAGGTTATGCTGTTGATAGGACAGATGCTGACAGCCCCGGGGGAGGATTTCTGCTTCAGGGTTTTGCTGTGTATATGGAAGGGGAGGAAGATGAGGCAGCTGTGGATTCTGGTCCAAGAGTGATTCCAAACCTTATTGTTTTATCTCCAAAACAAGTTCAGCCTCTTTACTACGGAAAGACACATATATAGAGAGGTGACCCTTAGAGAGCAAACAAGTGTCCTGGCATGTATGAAATTCATCCTCCTCTTAGCAAGGCATCTGGATCCCCTTAGCTGCCTCCCATGTGCTTGAGTAGATTGAAGTTGGTTTTTGCAGATAGGAGAAGGAGGATCAAAACTTTTATGAGCTCTGCCTCTGGTCTCCAGCACTGTGGGCAGTTGATTTGTGCAAGGAACTTGACATCCGGCTTGTTCTTCCTCTTGCCTTGTTTTAATTTCCTGTGGCTTCAGGAATGCTACAAGGCAAGGGGGAAACTCTCATCTCTGGGGTTGTGGCATTTCCCCTCTGTTTCTCTTTCTGTGTCCTTCCCAAATGGAGTGAGTGAACAGACAAGGAAGCAATTTAGGAAGGTAACTGCTGAAACCGCTTAATTGTCTGTCTTTCTCTCACACTGTTACCTTAAGGGAGAAAATGAGGCAAGAAGCAAATTTGCACATTGAAGCCTTTCAGTTACTGTTGTTAGGGCCACTGAGGGTCTGCAGGGGCACAGGAAAGGGAGGAATTACGTTTCAGGCTGTATTCAGGAGAGAAAAGCTTTTCTCTTAGCTCATACATCATAACAGGTTTGCATTTCTCAGCAGAAACACTGAGTTATTAACTTTTCTTCCCTTCTTCTTTCCCCAGCATTATCACGCTTTTTCCAGCAGCCGGAGTCGCAGACAGTGGAAGAAAATGGCATGGCCCGGTTTGAGTGCCGGATCGAGGGGCTGCCCTCCCCTGTCATCACCTGGGAGAAGGATCATGAAGCTGTTCCAGCAGAATCCAGGTGATTCCCAGATTGCTTTTCAGGGCCAGCTTGAAAAAGAGTGAAGCAAAACCTGACCATTTAGGATGTGGAAGTCATTCTATAAAATGGTAGAATGACAGAGGAGGTGATAGACCAGGTTTGGACCTGATAACTAAGTAATATAAGAGGAGGTATTCAAGGAGCACAGGAAAAAAGTCCATAAACATCTAAATAAAATATCTTTCCCCCAGATATCCAAACCACAAATGAAGAACAACCCTTGATATTGTGCCAGTTATTACAGCAAAGAACCTGTACCCTGCAAAGGCCTGTATATGCCTGGAACAGAGAATAGCAAGGCATGGACTGCATTGGCTTGTCCTCTTGTGTGAAATGATGCAGAATCCTTTGGGGAATTGGGGCTTAGGGTGAGGATTATTGACCTAGGCATACCTGACTGTACTTCGTGATGTGGTTTTTCTTTGATTTTGGTTGTGGTTTTAGTGGGAGATCTGTAGACATCACTTCTGCAGGGGATCAGTGACTGAATTGTTCTTTAGTTCTTAAAAACTCCTTTTCTGTTCTGCAGAAGGAGCTGTTTGCCTCCTGGGGAAGTTAATCCAAGTGGCAGAAGAGGAAAAAAAGAGGATGGGGGTGGGGGGGATGTTTAGGAATACTTTTGCAGAAGTGACTGTTTCTATAAGACTACCCACTTATATCCTTGAGTCTGGAGTGTGGCATCTAAAGGTTCATAGAATGCTGTTGCTTTGTAATGAGAAGAAAATTAATAAAAAAGGAAGGGTAAAAAAAAAAAATAAACAAAAAAGAAGGGATTGCAGGGAGAAGTGTGCCATAGATACAATGGCTTTTTAATGAGACAGCTCGATGGATATTGTGAAATTACTTGCTCAGAAATTGCTTTCATCACAGGCAGCCTGAAAATTGTTTTCCTTGTAAAACCCAGGCCATAATCTCTGGCTGCAGATCTTGCTTTTTAAATCATGTTCTAGCTAATATGCTTTTTCAGAAGGATTTGCTTTTTTTGTTGTTGTCTAGTTGTTGTTGGATTTCATATAACCGGCTTTTGAAGGAATTAAGTGAATTCCAGGAAATGTTGGCTGCCAACCAGAGCTTTCTGTTATCCTCCCTGCATCATGCCTAAGGATGGGATCTCAGGCTGGCCTGATTACTGTGGGCTGCCTCTTGTGCACACTTCGGATGAGCCTGTTAAAATGCAACCCTTTGGCTGGGCAGGTGTCAGGGTGATGATTTCTTATTCCAGAACAGCCAGGCTGGGAAGGTGTGCAAAATCAGGCTTGAGGACTGGAAGTACAGCCCTGGAGTAGTGCTACTAACATCAGTGTTTGTGCAGGTTCTAGCATGGTGCCACCTCCAAGATACTGAACACTGAGCTTAAAAAAGTGCTTAAAGTACCCAAAGAGTACCAAAGTGCTGATTGGTATTTTTGGAATACCTTTCCTGTCCCTCATCAGAACAAAAATCTAAATTCTATATGTAAGTAAGGCACGGAGTATTTTGCAGTTCTGGCTCTGGAGTACCTTGAATAAACATAGTCTTAAATCTGCAGCAGCTGCTGAAAGGTGGCTCACAGGATTTCTCTAGATTGCAGTTGCTTTGAGGTATGTGCAACATCTCTTGGTGTAATCTCTGGTTTAGGTGCTGGCTGGGTTTCACATCAGGCTCCAAATTGCTTTTTATTTTCTCTAGAGACAAGATGAGCACTTGCTGGGAATTGGAGGTCTTTGGAGGTCTTCACAGCAAATCCATAACCTACAGACCACATGCTTTGCGGTCACAGTATATTTTTCCACATTTTGGCTAAAGTGAGGGTTTTATCTGTGTGTAGAGTTTATTTCTGTGCTGTATCAGGAGTGCCTTGATGTAGCTCATGTTCATGTACAGGACTCTGGAGCTGTGAGCAAAATGGCTTCCAAACTGAGCCTACAACAGAGCTGCAGGGTCCTCACTGTGCTCAGGACCGGTGCTTTGGGCTGTCCTAGGCACCTTCAAAAGGCTGCAGGGAGGGTGTGCACGCAATTTACTGGGGAGAAGGTAAGAAAGGGAATAGAGCTGTTAATTCTGGAATATTCTCTGAGCTGTAGGGTTGGAGGATTTGGACACAAGGCAGCGGCTCTTGATTTCAGTTCTTGAGCACTGCCCTGAGCCCCTCAGTACTCTGAGGGGAAGAGCTCTGTGGGTGTGCCCTGTTGTTCTTGCTGCCTTTGGGGCTGTGGTAGTTGGCCCTGCTCTGAGTGTCCCGTCCTTCAGTGTAGTCCAGGTGGGGGCTTGCCTTTCACCCCTATCGAGGCAGTCTTCTCTGAGATCCTGACAGTGCAGCTATCAACAGCAGAACTCCTGGGACTGCCAAGGTTCCAGCACTTCTGTTGCTTCCAGGGCCTTTGTCTGTCTGTCCTTGAGTTTTTGTTTCCTGCTTAATCCTTGGTGAAGGTGAGCTGACAAAAAGATTTCCCTTTGTGTGGAAGAAAAGCTCTGCCAACTGTCTGCTCTGAGTCATCAGGCAAATTTCCTTGCAGGGAGCCTGGGGATGGAGCAAATGCCCTTGAAGGCTGCCTGAAGGCTTCTAGTTCAGGGCTGCTGGGACCCTGAAGAGCTGGAGGCTCTGTGAGCAGCTGGGAGAAATGATGGATAGAGAAATTCTGCTTTTCTTCCCTTCTTGCTTCCCCAGCAGAGTGGTCCTCACTGCTGCCATGTTTTCCCAACAAGATGTACTGCGCTGAGTAGATCTCTACCACTAGTGCTGAAGGGACTGTCTCAAGCTCTTCTGATTAAGTCTCCCCACTCAACCCCCTTTTTTCCAGCTCCTGGTCTCTTTTGAGACATAGTGGTTTGGTTTGTGCCCTCAAGAAAAGCTGGGTCCTGAATGCCCTAGTCTAGTGACCCTGCTCTGAGAGGACAAAGGCCACAGACCAGAGGTCTATCCCAGCCCCAGTGATTCTGTGATACATCACTGACGCATCTTTTAGTGACTGGGAGATGCCTTGCCTGGTGTTTGAAATATGTTGATATTAATTACAGACTCAAATAGCAGATGCACGACAAAAATAAATATTATCGCAGTGGGAGGCTTTCCCTCCACGGAGCTGAGAGGATGCAAATATTTGTCATCTTTCTCCCAAGTTCTGTTGAGGCATCCTGATGAGGGCTTTTGTGTGCCACCTCCTCTGAGGTCTTTTGGAGCTTGATCCTGAGCAAAATGTCTTTGTAAGTAGCAGGAACATGGCTTTGGGGGTGTAAAGCATTGTATTTGTGTACATGGGAAGCTTCAGCCAGTCTGTGTCCATGAATTAGGCTGTAGGATTGTTCCAGTGGAGACAGAATGGTCAGTGGAGGAGCTCTGGTAGCTCTTCTTTCCTCATCAGCTGAGAAGAGGACAAGACATGATGAGCTCAACTGAAGTAGATGCTGAAGTAGATCCTGATCAACAGGATTGATTCAAGACTCACAGCAGGGATATTTGTCTCTGGAACAGACTTCTTGGGGCAAGGGAGGTGTTTCCATGAGTGCAGATTTAGGATAAATATTTGCAGGAGCAGGCATGCTGTTGATGACCATGGCTTGAATGCAGGATGAGTGACCCATTAAAGTCTTCCTGGCTCCATGATTGTCATTCATGGTACTCTAGCAGCCTCAGCACCTGGAGAACCACAGTTTGATTTACTGTGATCTTTGTGGATGTTAGGACTGGTGTTCATGGTTATAACTTGTCTTTGTGCTGTTCCCATGGAATAGCTGCTATCCCTCCCCTTAGCAATTGCCTTTGAATGTGTCCTCTTCATAATGAAGACTGATAACCCAGAGCTGCCTGTCAAACCTCAGCAGCTCTGTTTATAGAGACTTGCAATTAAAAATGGATCTCATATATAATTAAAAAGGATCACGTAGGCTTTGCGCCTTGCGTTCAAGAATAAAGAGGCTGCCATCTAGGAATCCAGGCAGAAAACAGAGATGCTGACAGCCCGCTCCTACTTTTATGCTAATTGCTAATCATGTGCTTTGTTCAGTGTAATGCAGCAAGGATTGTGTTCATGTGGTGAGCAGTGTAGCCATTTCATTCCATGGAAGTGTTTTCCAGTAGCATCCCATGGGCAAATCAGGGGACACTAAATGCCCAGCTATGAGTTTGTCACATTGTGAAAGCCAGAAACTTGTGGAAGAAAGAAAGGCATCACTACAACCCAGAAATGGTGCAGGTTCAGGTGGCTGTTTTATGGCTGTTTTGGCCCATGAAGGTGCAGCTGTGTATCAGTTGGGCCCTTCATGTACCTGAGGTACAGCAAGAAAAAGATGATGTTCAGACTTCTTTGCAATGTGTTTTTTGTGTGCCAGCCAAACCTTTGTAAAAAGCAAGTGCTGAAAATGGCTGTAGTGTGTGCTTAAGCACCTGTATGCTTGGGGACACGTACAAATGCATTTGTAGAAAGCATGTGTGTATGGAGCTGATTTGTACTGTCTAGTTGGTTTGTGTCAGCAAAGTCCTTAGTGTGGTCTCCCAAAAGCAGCTTTTGCATTGTGAAGACTCCAAGGTGATGGATAGGTCTGTACCTGCTGCTTTTTGAGAACCACCGGTTGGGTTGCTGAGAGGTTCCCTGATCCCATTCTGTTGTCATTACCAGGAACTGCACATGAGAGATTTGCAGGAGAAAAAGAAGTGATAACAGGGCTTTGGGGTGATGAATAGTTGGGGTAATGCATAGCCTGTCTCACACTCTTCCTTTTGGTCACTCAGGTTTATAACTCTTCCCAATGGTGTCCTCCAAATCGTGGATGTGCAGGAGAGCGATGCTGGGATTTACCACTGTGTGGCAACCAACGCCGCCCGAAAGCGTTACAGCAGTGATGCCACCCTCAGAGTGGTGAAAGGTGAGGTGCTGCCAACAGCCTCTTGGGCTGGGCACAGGTCTGCCAGGTAATCATTTTGTGTGGTGGAGAGCTGGACTCAAATACCAGTGACCTTCTCTCCTTGTGGTGTGGCTCTGCACATGGCCAGCTTTGGTTAAAACTTGCAGAGAAGGTGTTTATGAAAGATTTGTCTTTGCTGTGATGGGATAAGGAGGCTGAGTTGGGAGGATTCCTTTGTGCTCTGGAGTCATTAGAAGGGATGAGGCACCCTGCTTGCTCCTTGGGGACTGCAGCATTGTTAGTGGTATTCTCTGCAGTGGCCTTGGATGGCAAGACAGGCAAGGGTTGGCATATACAATCAAAGGTGCTTCCCAAGCAAGCAAGAGATCTAGCTGGAGGCTGGAGTAGCTGGCAGGACTGTGCCTACCCCAGGTTGCCTGGCACAGTCCAGAAGAGGTTGAGCACAGTGACATCAGACTTGTGTTCTGAGTCCGTATTGCTGGTGCTCTGCTGAGCTCCAGCTGGGATTTCTTCTGGTGGTACAGACCTTTGGAGCAAGGCTTTGGCTGTGAGCTGACTTATGCCTGCTGATCTGGGCCTTAGTGTCTGAGTGCATTTTCCTTTGTAAACCAAGAGTGCAGCGGGCAAGTCTGGACATGAGAACGTAGCTGAGAGCATAAGTGCAGTGGGGGTCTCCAGACTCCAGCATCCTTCTCAGCATGCCTGGCTGCCTCCCCAGCTTTGTATAATCCCTGTCTTGCAAGTGGACAAACTCACCAGGGCTGGGAGTCTGGCTGAGCTGTCCATTCTCTCAGGACCCCCTGCCACATCTGTCTCCTGTTTGTGCTGACCCTAGTGTATCTTGCAGGCAGCTTTAACTCTGAAAGCTCTGAAATCCTTCCCAGCCCCTTTCGTCTTTGTTTAGGATTGCGTTGCTTGGCATTCTGCTCCCAATGTATTTTCCCAGCGATGGCTTTGCTGTTCATCCATCAGCAGGGAGTATAATTAACTGTGGAGCCTGAGAACACACCTCTGATCAATGGATTGTGTAGTGGAGGTAATCTGGGTGGAATCTGCAGAGAATTCGTGAGCGGTTGAATGCTCTGTATATAATTGCCAGCCCCTGCCAGATCCTCTGTGTGTTTAATGATGCATGGAGCCGAGGGGATTGCTTCCTATGGGCAGTTCCACGCTCCAGAGACAGCTCCCGTGTTGGGTCTGGTGTGCTATTGATAACTAATATCGATCAAGCTGCAAAGGTGAATTTGATGTCCTTGGCATCATAACTCATTCTGCATAATTGCATCTTGTAGCTCTGCAATGTTTAATCTGCTTTGCAAATGGAGGCACTGGAAGAGGTTAAATGGGAAGAGTTCCTTCTGGAGCACCAGCCGGCCTGAGCAGATTTCTGCCTGGAGTTCTCACCCAAATCTCTCTTCTGCAGCACCACACCACCCGCTGGCTGCTAAAACAAATATGTGAGGTTGAATTTTTCACCAGATTGAGCTGATAGTGATGAAAAACATGCCTGTTAAATCTCTGGGGTTTTTTATAATTGGGGAGAATATCTCTGAGACAGATGGGAAACTGCAGTGACCTGTGCAGGCTGCAAACTCCTCCATGAGTGACTGGCATGGTATTGATCCTTTTTTGTTGCAACACTTCACCATCAGAGCACAATTTTGGATGCCTGGACTGGCTTGAGGAGTCTTTTCCTCCCTGTTCAGAAGCAGTTGATAATAGTTGGAGTGAACTGGTCAGACAGAAATGCTTTCTTGATTGTGAGAAATAAAATCAAACTAAACTAAAACAAAGAATTCTAGGGAAAAAACAAAACAAACTGAAAAAAAAGCCCAACAAAACAATAATAGTCTGTAATACAGTTTTTTAGTGTTGCTTGTTTGGAAATTTCAGACACCAAACTTCTATGTGTCTGCAGAGAGGAGCAACTAAGCTGCTTCTTCTGTCCCTGCTCCTGGCTAGGGACTCCTTTGTGCCAAGATAAGGTGACAGTCCAGCCTTTCAGTCCCACTGTACTGCCAGGGCCCCTGGAAATGGTTTGTACAGTGGGACCTCGTGTCTCTTTACCCACTGTCCCATTGCCAGTGCTGTGTTATGATGATAGAGGCTGTGCTCCTGGCAGATTTTGAGGTCTTGCTGGTGGTAATACAAATGCTTCCAAGGATCAGGCTTGGGAACTTTTTGTGTTCATGCCTCTGCCTTCCAGACAGGGCTGGATTTGAATAGGCTGTGCATAGCAGAAGAATCTGTTTCCCTATAGCTCTTTTGCCCAGTTGTCCTGTTCCTCCCCCCTCTCTCCCCTATTCCTGATACAATGGCTGGGAATAGTTCCATCTCCCTTCTTAAAGGCCTTTTCCAGTAAAAACAGCAATTAATGTGACCCCTTTCTACCATATCTGCATGACCTAAAAACCCCAAAAGCGTTGTTTCCCTGGACAGTGGGACTTCCCCATCCTGGGGGGAATTCCAGCTGTGCTGTGTGTTGGTGGCTGAGCACATGCTGGCTGTCCCAGGCAGAGCAGGGAGCAGCAGGGCTGCAGATGTTTTGGCTGTGCAGACTTCATGGTGCAAATTTCCAGGCCTTCCCTGGGGAAGCAGCATTTGGAGCTGGAAGGGAAAAGAGCAGACGGGACAGCAGGATACAGTCACGCAGCCCTGAAACAGAGCCTGCTGCTGACCTAGGGATATCTTGGATTTTCCCCTTGGATCTCCACTGCTCCCCAGTGGACAGAGTGCCAAACATATCTGGTAGACCTGTCCCTTCACCCCTCACCTGGACAGGTGATGAATGAACACTGTGGCTCTATCTGCCAAAAAGGGCATTAGGAGCTGGCTGTGGGATGCTTTTCCCAGGCTCCAGCTGTGTGTTCTGCCTTTTCTTGGGGTGAGCTGTGTCTTGTTTCTTGTAGCTCCTGCTTCTGGAAGCAGGCTCTGGAGCCCTACTCTGAACTTGTAGATAGAGAACTAATTCCTTGTGTGTCCTGATCATGTTCCCAGGTTATTGACATATATGTGGACACATTTCCATGCTTCATAAAGCAGCTCTTAAAGAAGAGTAGCAGAAGGGCTTGGGGAACATGACGTGTGGTCGCAGCAGGTTGCTTGCCCGTCACTTTGCTTTGCCCTTCCATGTCACGCCCATGCTTGCTCTTTGTGTGTTTTCATGGGAGTAGAGACTCCCTCTTGCTGTGTGTTTGCCCCACAACTGGCACAATGTAGCACAAATAGCAGTCAGAAGCTGTGCTGCTGCAAGAACAGTAAACTTTTGCAAGGATTTGATCTATTATGTTTTTAAATGTCACAAGGAGTGTGGCTCCCCCTAATTTCCACTGTATCTTCCCCATTGAATGAATGCTGGGATATCTCTTCTCCACAGCTAACCCAAATTTCACTTCCCTGCAATTCAGCCTATTAGTTTTAGTTGCAAAGCATTAGGAATCTTGAAAAAGTTGTCATTCCTCCTTATTTTTAATCCCTTTGACTATGTATAAGCAGTGTGGTGTCTCGTAAGTGACCTAAAGAAAGTTAAAAATCTTGGCATTTTTAGAATAGAATTTAATAGAGTTTTCTTCCACTGGGGTGGGAGAAACAAATTTGAGATCCTGACCCCAGAGCTTCTTCGTGTAGATCTCAGTGTTTGTGTCTTTTCATATTTAGTGGCTATTGCAGAAGAATTGTTAAAGCACAGTCCTGGGAGCCAGGACTCCTAGGTTCTTTCTCCCCCTCTGTTGTTGGGCTGCTGAAGAGAATCAGTTCCTCAAAGTTTTAATTTCTGTAAATAGGGGTAACATAATAAATAGCATTGGAGTTACCCTTTGGAAGGGATGGGTCAGTCTTGAGAGTGGTTATGGGCATTTGATGCTGGAGGTCATGGAGAGGTGTGGACATGTGTCTGTGTGGGTGTGAGATTCCTCTTCCTCGGTCCTGGTCTGTGCCCGTGGGGTGGCCGTGATTGCTGTAACATGTATGGAAAAGCCTTTGCCTCAAACCAGGCTGGCAAGAATCAGAATCTTGCTGTGCTACAATAATGCAGGAACTGGAGAACAGAGCAGGGTGATGGGTGGAGGTCTGGGCTGAGCAAGCCACAGGAGGGGTCTCCCAGCAGCTGAGCACATCCCCCGCGAGCTGGGATTTAGTGCCGTGTTATTAGAGATGACACTGCGAGGTTGCCGTTGGCAGAACATCATTTACACTGACAGTTGTAGCAGCTTGCTGCAGCAGTGTCCCAGGAAATGGATTTTTCAGCCAAATATTTGTATGAATGTGATAACAGGGACAGAGCTTGGAGGCAGCTGAAACACCTTCAGGTTTTTTGTTCTTTTAGTGTTTGTATTGCCGTGCCTTGCAGGTACCAAGGGAGAGCCTGGGACAGGGGTGGTTCCTGCTCCAAAGGACTGTGGGAAAATACAGCTCTTGACTGGGATGAGCTTTAGGGATGGAGGGGAAGGTGGTGATGAAGTGAGCAACACTCGCAGTTGGCCACCACCTTGCAGAAACAGACGTGCTGTTACCACAAGTGGATTTTCAGTCCCTGCATGTGCGAATGACGTGCTGGATGCTGGCTTGGCACTCAGCCTGAGTCCTGGCCACGTGCTCTGCTCCCCTTGCAGCTTCCAACACAGGTACTGGGCAGCCAGGGGACAGGGAACTTTGGATTTGGGTCAGTGCTGCTCTGGGCTGACCTCCCTGACATCAGCTGGGTGTTGATCCCGTGTATGCTGCCATCAACGGAGAAGGGCAGTGTTAATCAGAGTGGAGGGATGGTCCCACCTGGACTGGGGTGGTCTTCCTCTGGCAGAAACCCATTGCAGGGGCAGCAGAGCCCTATGGGGTTGTGAGGGCAAAGCTATCCACAGCTGTGTGTGGGCATGGCACACTTCTGGGAGGCAAGAGTCATGTGTAGGGAGAGAAGTTGTGGGGTGGGATAACACAGCTTCATTTTTGGTGTGAGTTGTTGGTGTAACCAGCAAGTGATACATCACCTCTGGAGAAGGAGACATCCCAGCTTTGGCCTGCAAACGCCATGTTCCTATTCCGTGTGCCTCCTGTGTTAGACACAGAACTGTCACTTTTCCCTCTCTCCTTCTAGCATCCCGGTTTTCTTTGCCCTCTAGTCTCTCATGTCACCAGCAGTTAAGCGGGGAACTGCTCTCAACTTGACATCCCAAAAGCTCAGCCATGAGGACTCTGTTTATAAGTGTTTTACAGCTCTGGTTTTCTGGGAAGCAGGTATCTGAAGCTGTTTGCATAATGCATCTGATGGATTCTGTAAAATGCTGTTGCTCCTGGCTGTGGCAGAAGGTGCTAAGCAAGCCATGGTAAGTGTGAATTCAGAGGATGGCAAGATCAAGTAAGAGATACACAACACTTCATGCTTAATAAATAGATCTTCAAAGCTAGAAGTGACCTTCTGCCTAACAAGCCATAAACTTTAACTCCATCTCCCTTTTACTGAGCCTGGCAACACTGATGGGTTTGAAGCACACGTGGAACAGGATTGAGCCCATAGATATTGGGGGGAAACTTGTGAAGGTCTGGTGCAGGCATGTCAGGCACCCATGCAAACATACAGCTCTGCTTGGCTGGGGTTGCTGCGGGGTCAACATGCATCACACCCCTCACATCGCCGAGGGAAACCTGCTCGTAGCTCCAGTGTCAGCAGCTTGCTCTGGGAGCCCAAGGGGAGTTCCAGCTCAGCTGTCTGTGAAGTTCCATGGGGCTCTGATATGCCACACTCCTGACAGCTCCAGCAGCCCACAGTGACAGAGGGTTTGATACAAAATGCAGAGCCCTCACCTCCCATTAAGCACAACAGCTAAGCCCGGGGATGGCACCGAAGTGAGTGGCAACAGAGGTGTCAAGGATAATAGAGCAGAACAAGGGATGTAGGGCTGGGAATAGGTGAGCTGCTTTCAGGTCCTGAGGGAAAACTGGTCTAATCCACATGCAGTGGTAGCTGTGCATGATGTTTAGAGCTGTTAGATGTGGCCAGGCTTATGTGTTACTCTGCCTCCAGCTCCTGAAGACCAGGGATGTCTGGATTCAGGTGTGGTTTGTGGTCCTCTGGTGTTCTCCACATGCATCTTTTACTAATTCAGGTCTGCTGCACTTTTGAGGCTTCCTGAAATAACAGCTGGTGTTTGGTAAGGCTCAGACTGAAGCAGGGTTTAAGCAGTAGGCTCCATTCAGTTCTCAGCGGGTCCCTTGGTGGTGGTGCAATCCTGTGGTGCATCAGCATATTTGTACTACAGGGATCAATCCTGGCCTGTCCCAGAGAGTGTGGGACAGGCTGTGCTTGCATGGGGAGGCTGGAAGGGAGCTAGGAATAGAGACCATAATTAGGTCAGCAGATTGCAGTGGGCTGCAGACAGGAAGGTTGATGTGGTTGGGCTCCTGATGACACTTGTTAATTATTAATCATTGGTGTTACAGCTGTGCCTCAGCAGCTCTCTGAGGCTGAGGGCTAGAGGTACCCTCTGGCACTGACAATGTCCAGCAGCTGGAGTGAGGATGTTGGAAGTGTCTGGAGGCATAGCAAAGCTCATGGTGGTGTCTAACAGATTACTTTTGACATGGGATAGACATATGGAGCAACCTTGTCTCTGTCTCTAAGACCCACCAGTACCTACAGGCCTGGGGGTGCTAAGGAACAGGAATGGGAGGAGTGGGCCTGGGTCACAGGGGAGACTGAGTCAGTAGCAGAGCTGTGCTGCTCTGAGCCCTTGTTTGGATATCTTGGATGCCAGGGATCACTCAGAACACAGCCGGGAGTTTGGCTTTAGTAACAAAGATGTTTTTGCCCCACTCTGTTTCTGGTGCAGCCAGGGGGCAATGCCACGTGGATTGTAGACAAGAATGAGGAGCAGGAAGAGAGAGGAAGGATGGGATAAGGAGGGGCAGATGGTGTTACCAAACACTGTTTTAATGTGCAGCCTTAAATGGATCAGTGTTCTCTGTGGCACCCAGCAAGTGTCCAGCTAAAGGGCTTTGACAGAATCTGTGGATATCAGTGATCGTCTTTCCCCATGGAAAGCCAGCTTTTCATTCAGACTTTTCCTAGAAAAACAGATTTGCATTGTCCTGAGTGAATGCAGATGCATCCATCTGCTTTTAGTTCTCCCTTCCAAGTTGGCAGTCTCGGTTTGCTGCCAGACTGTGTTACTCTGGGCTCCCAGCGTGTTGTGTGTTCACAGCATCGCTTGTGGGAAGCATTCTGTGTACCTGGCATCGGGGGGACCCCTCTGCAAAATCCCTTCCCAAAATGTTCCTCTTTTCAAAGCTGCTCAGGACAGTGGATGCTGCTCTGGCAGAGGGAATGGGGCAGAGCAGGAACCGTGGCCACAGAGGAAGCAAGGTTATGTCCTTCTGCACGGTCCAGGGCCTCCAGCCTCATCCTTCTCTGCTGTTTCTGGATGTGCCTGAATTGTAGATGAATCTGATGTTGCAAATAAATCTGAATTGCAAATAGATCTGATGAAATAGGTGTCAGCCCCTGGGAAACATCAACCTCAGAACACAAGGAGGAAGCAACTGGAGTGAAATGGCTCCAGTCATTGAGGCAGGGTGAGTAAGGAGGAATTTCAGGGTGACTTGTGAGCCAGAATGGGCTTCTGTTGACCATGTCTCTGTGTCATTTCTCTGCAAGAGGTAAAAAAAGGCCTTACAGTATTTTTTTCTTGGAGCTTCCTCATGTATCATACTGGAAGGTGATGTGCTGCCCTAGGATAATGACAAAGAGAGCTGGTGTAATGATGGTTAAAAAGGCATGAGGATGTTCCCACTGAATCCCAGAGGCTGGCAAGCTTATGTCCCCAGGACCATTTCATGTTTACTGATTTGGGTGGGGGGAGGGTGTCTATATTTAAATCATGGATACTGTGGCTTTTGTCAAGGGTCTTCTGATGGTCTCTGGCTATTACTTTTGCACTTTTACTTCTGTGGATGGCTATGTTGTGAACCCTGAGCAGATGGAGTCCCAGAGATGCTGAGAGATGTGTCCAGAGCAGCACAGTGAGTTAGTGACAGAGCCCATGGGAGACTGTCTTGAACCACTGGACCAGAGCCTGGTCCTGCTGGGCAGCTGGGATATTATCCTGACTGTGTGTCAGCCATGGGACATTCCTGGTGTCCTGTGGAGGTTCCTGTTGCAGTGGTGACTTTGCAAAGCAGCCTCTTGCAGCCCTTGTTTTTCTAGTCTATGTTTTTGGCAGCTGCTGGGGAATGGCTGGGGCTTGCAGTGCTTTAACGGCTCAGCTTGAGTAACATAAGCTGTCTGGGTCTTAGGGTTAGGGTAGGGAGGCTGCTGTGCTGTTCTCCACAGAGACGCTGAGGTACCTCTGCTCCTTTCTTCACTTCTCCTTGTTGGCCTCTCTCACCTGATCTAGAGGCTCAGCTCCCTCTGTACACTGAGTGACTTTCTTATAAGGAGTTTGTGTGCACAAAAGTCTGTGAAAATGTGCCAAGAAAGGCCTATTAATTGAAAGTTACTATCTAAAATGGTGACACTATTAATGCTGCTCCAACACAGTCCTTCTGTCAGGTCTCAGCATCCACTGTGCCCTGAGCTGGGGTTTCCTATTGCCTGTGCCACATTCCAGCTCCATGGGCTGCTGCTTCTGCCTCCCAGAAGTTCTCTGTGATGTATCTTCAGGCTTCTGAGGATTTAGATTCCTGAAGGCCTGAGGTGTCCAACCCTTTGGCCTGTGGCAGAAGCCAGAAGAGCCCCAGTTCTCAGAGCTCTCTGCAGTGGGGCCACCTGGCTGCAGCTGCCGGGACAGCTCCTCCTGTTTATTTTGTCTGGCTCTGGCTTGGAGCGGTGCAAATGGAGGCGCTTCCAAGTGCTCTGGGGAAGAGAGCAGGAATTTGTCGTGCAGTCTGGCTGGCTCCCGTCCCTTTCGGCGTGATGAGGAGCAGTTCCAAATGCTTGTACGCAAACAGAGAGCCAATGTTGACAGCTTTACAAGAGCTGGAGTGGTGGGCAAAGCACACTCCGACTGCTTTGCAGCAGAGTTAAACATACCTTGGACATACAAAACTCCATAGCCTGAAGGATCAAGGGTTTGGGGAGTGGGGGAAGAGCCCCCCTACAAATCCAAGGCAGTTCCTGGAAACCTGCCACTCTTTCTGGGCTTCTGGTTACAGAGAGTTCAGGGTGTCAGCTTGTGGCTGAGCTAGTAGTACATTAAAGGATTTAATTTCTGAGCTGAAATCTGTCAGCTGTATAAAGAAGTTGAGAGGAATGAAAGAGTACTGCCTGATGGCCCCTTTGCCTGTCTGGACTGGGATGCATGTGCTCTCAGGGCTTCCAGACACAGGATGTGGAGCTGGGGAAGGTGTTGGACAGGCTGTTTCTCAAGCTGAATGAGAAGCTGCTCCTACTGCAGCTTCTCTTGCCACACTCTGTGGAGAGACCCCAGAAGCTGTGGCAGGTGGCGGTCTGAGGAGTATGTCCAGGTTATAAATGGACACTCCTCATCCAAACTAATTAATCTCTCTTCATCTTTTTTTTTTTTTTTTTTTTAATCAGAGAAATGTGTTTAATCTGTTAAATTCTCTGTTTTTCATGTACATGCAAACAGGAGAGGAGCAGGTTTTGTGAAATGTAGGTTGGACCAAATGTTTTAGGATCTGTTTGCTGTCTTCTTTGTTGGAGATTTGGGGATTGTAGTTTTGAGATACAAGTGCTGCATGTGGAGGTCTTTTAATAACACTAAGAAAGTGATTGAACTGTATTTTAATCACTTACACATTTCTTTGTGTGCTGCTTTAGAGATGTGTCACTGCCCTGCTGCAGCACCAACTTAGTGAGGAAGAGAGATTCCCCATTCCAAAACATGGAGATAAATTCTTCCCTGTTCAGCTTTTCAGTTCAATGTTTGCATTGACAAATGCATAATTGCTTACAAAATGTTTGGAAGACATGAGGTAAAAAGACAATACAAAACTGATTTATTAAGCTCATCTGTATTATTGGGCAGAAATAGCTTGTTATGCCACTACACTGAGCAATGGAAGCCAAGTTCCTTTTCAGCCTCCCTTCCTGGATGGCTCGTGTGCTGACAAAGACACTCCACAACTGCCTGGGAAATGAAAGGAAAAGAATATTTCTGTGAGCATTGGTGCTGACACGTTGTACTGGGACAACTTCTGCAGTCCCAGTACCAAAGCATTGCTCGTGCAGGAGTTTCTGCTGAGGCACACACCTGAAAGATCCTCAAGGGTTGGGAACCAAAGGCTGCAGAGGAGGAGTTCTGAGAGCACTGAAGTTTGGAGAATTGAGTCCATAATCTTGTAACCAGAAGTCATCCCATCCTTCAGTGACCAGAAGACAGAACTTGGATCCAAACGCCACAGGCACCTCTGTAGCACAGGGGGGAGAAAACCCACAAAAAGTTAATGGTAATTTTCACAAAGGATATATGCTTCTATTTGGGGATAAGAGAAGGCAATTTTTGACTTAGGATACTTGGGAAGGTCTGATTGATGGTGTTAAAAGGCTACCACTCACCTCTAGTCACTTATGAAAAGTGCCTCATGCCAGTCCTTTTTGCTTTCCTGTTTGCAAAGCTGGGCCTTGCCATTTTCAGGTGAGAACAGTTAGAAAAGAAGAAATGCCTATGGCTAAACATGCTCAGGTATGAGATCTGACATTGTTTATATTGCCCCCAAAGCAAATATTCCCTAGTGTTTGGATACAACCAGGCAAGAGTCCTGCCTAGAGATTTTACATGCTGGTTATCCTGTCCTGAAGTAGAAATAAACTACAGATAAATTTCCAGGGCAGTGTAGAGGGAGGAGAAAGGCAGGTCTGGAGGATGGTTTCTCCTCCACAGTTGCTGTCAGCTTTTTCCCTAGCATTCCAGGAGGTCTGTGAGTTATCCAAGAAAAGGGAGAGAGCTGGAGAGTGGGAGTAGGACATGCTCTGCAAAACACAGCGCCCACATTTTTGAAGGTGTGTGCTTTGCAATGGGTAATTTGCTCCTTTATTGTCTGCAGAATAACAGCAGTGACAGCATTGACTTTCTCTAATGAACAGCTGCTCAGTGCTAGGATCTATTCCCAGAGGAGGCTTGCAGGGATGAATAAGGTTTCATGCTCCTCCTCCGGAGAGGGTGAGAAAGTTCACAGAACAGAAGATTGTTGCTTGATTGTTGGAGATCTCCAAATCATGACCTGCTGACAGCTGAGAGCTGAATGTGTCGCCATGCAAGTCATGTTTAACCTCCCAGCACTTTTGCTGAGGCAGGATGTTCATGGAATTGGGAGAGAGGTGTTAGTTCCCATCACAGAAGTCATCCTCTTGTCACTGCAAGCAACCATCACAAATTGACTGAACAAAAAGCATTTTCCTCCTGTTGCACTGCCTGAATTCTTTGCTGATACTCTACACTAACAAGAGCAGGGAGGCGGGAGAGGATTGCTCTTGAATTATGGATGCATTAGAGGCAGAGCCAAGTTATGAACTCTTGGAGCTGGAAATCAGGGATGGATGTTATAACTCAAGCCATAAGCTCAAATAAATATTTTGAGCTTTGTCCCAAGCAGCTCCCCTTGGTGCCTCCCTTGACATCGCTGCTCAGAGTTCACCTTGCTGTGAAATGACGCAGTTGGATTTGTGGAGATCAGGCAGCCTTGGGAGTGGGCTGAGGTGAGTCTGGCCACTCACTCACAGGTTCCCTGTTCTCCCCTCTCCATCTCCCTTTGGGTTTATAACACACATGATCATAAATGCTTTGTTGTATTTCCTCTGTGCTGGCCCTGAACCCAGCTTCAAGCACTGAGGGATGTCTATGAGAGCAGTGGCACAACCAAGTGGAGCACCCAAGTTTGGCCTGTCTTTCCTGTCTCATGATAGGAAAGTAGAAAAACACATAAACTGAGAAGTCCTCTGTAGTGAATTGTTTGGAAACAGTAAACTGCAGGCAACATATCGAAATATTTCTGCATCTGATCATTAAGTCTGGTCTCTTGGTCTGTGGTAGCACTTTTGTTGTCTCTCCATGCAGGGGTTAATGAACTGTGCAGGAAAGGAGCTGCATTCTCAAACTCTTTCAACGCCCCAAGAATTTCCCTCAATTCTGTCCACTACTCGCAGTGATCCCAGAGCCATTCCTGGCACCCCATAGGTTTTTTTTTTCCAGTAAAAGAGGGTAAAATTGATCCATCTGATTCAGAAGGGCAGAAAGTCCACAAAGGCCTCAGTGATGGCAAGTTTTGATGTGAATCCATGGGTTGTGCCTTGGGCTATGCAAAGTTTTTGCCTGGAGCAGCTCTGCTGCTTGGAGAGACAAAACAAAGCTGGTAGAGGGGGAGAAATCTCAAAGCCCAAGTTTTAAATAACAGCTCTATGAAAGCTTTTAATGCCCCAGAGTGGCCAGCACGGCTCAGATGCATTCAGTGACCTGTTTTGTTCAGGCAATGAATGATGTCTTGGAAACTTCAGCTATTTTTTTCCTTTGGTTCTGACAATATTCCCTCTTGACCTGAAATTGTCTTAATGGCTGTGGAGACAAAAACCCTCACGTTGGTTTTAGTCTTTGATGTGTGTTGGAATCCCCTGTGTGGAAGTTTTCCTGGTTAGCTGAGTACTGTTCTTGGGAACTCCTTAATGGAACAGAGTTTGTAGGAGTGAACTTGCATTGTGTCCAACCAGCCTAGAGAGGTGACAAGGGAAAAATGTGCTTCAAAGGAGCTCAGTTTGAAGAGAGGCTTGACTTGTGGACTTGCTCTGAGATCCACAATGCAATACAAAGCTGGAGAGAAATGTGTTTGTGTGAGCAAGAAGTGTAAGGGGCATTCATTCATGCACACACCCAGGAATGCACTGGGAAAGCAAGCAGTGCTGTTTATGTTTGTAATATAATTTTCAGTAATAATCAGATGTGGAGGCTGGACTAATATGTTTTCCCAAAAATTTTTCAAGGCTGAAATTGTGGTAAAACCCCTCTCCTAGTGACTGACAGCACTACCAGGCAGCTGTCAGGGACCAAGTGATATGGGACAAGTGCCTTCAGGTGAAGCTTCTATAACCTGTAAAATGCCTTTGCCAGTCAGCAGCTGGGGCCATGCACCTGATGGAACAGATGAGTGTTTAAGTCAGGTTTGAGGAGCTTTCTCTCTTTCTCTGCCCTAAGCTTGGTAGAGAAATCTGCTTGGAAATCTGGCAGGGAATATACTACTATCCGGCTGGTGTTATTTTTTTACTCTAGATTTATTTGTTCCTCCAGCAGTGCAGAAAAGGACAGCTTTTTGCACACAAGCATGTCTCAGCCATGTCCTGCCCAGCAGGTACATGGCAGCTGGTAGTGTTGGGTGAAGAATCTCGCTCCCATGATGGGCTGGAAGTCTTACCATAGATATTCCTGCTCCCAGAGTGTGGGGTGTCAGCTGCTGCCCTGCTCGTTTTCATCAGAAGCTGCCATGGCCCCAATAGGCAATGAGTGGTGTTCAGGGTGGGCAGATTTGGCTTGCTGGGCAGGGTGAGCTGGGCCTGAGCCTGGGCTGTATGGAGATGTGTGACTTCATCCAGCCTTGCTCAGGACAGAGCAGCTCCTCACCTGGCTCCTTTGCACCACTTTTTCCAGCTTGCTCATCACAACTTGCTGGGTTCTCCAGAGTCTTTCCAGCACTGTGGCTTTCCCTGTAATGGCTGCTGTAAACCCTTTTCCTTTGTTTCTGATGCTTTTTTATGTGTTTCCTTCCAAATCCTGGCTGGAAAGCTCCTTGTTCCTTCTCCAACGTTGCCTCATCCCTCTGTGCCATATGGGGTAGAGGTCTTGCATTAACAACATGCAGAGCAGCCTCACCCATCCAGCTGGGCCTCAGTGGAGTCCCTGTGCTCAGTTCTTGTGCAAGACTAATTATTATGTGTGGATTTTAGTGCTTTGTTGAACTGGAGCTGGAGTTAAAAGAAAGCTGCTGTTTCAGAGACCCTTGAGTTTCTCTGATCCTTGAGCTTACGTGCCTGGAAGCTCTCGTGCCAGTTTTTGCATTAAGCCCATTTTTTGTCTCAGTAGTTCAGAGTGACCAGGATTTTGATTTGTTTGTCAGTGCATTCTCAGAATCCTTATCTGCTGTGTTTTCTTCCTGCCATTTGCTGTCCCCCAAGTTGTCCTTCTGCAGCCAGGCGTGCTGTCTGTGAGGCTGAAGGTGTCCATGGATGTGGATGATGGGAGAAGCAGGGGATGTGACAGAGCAAAGCCCTGGTCAGCCCAGAAGGAGACTGGGTTTGCCTGTCCACACCAGCCCCCCTGTGTAGGGTACTCGTTCCACTGGAAGGAGGACAGCTCACCTGGCTCTTCCCTGCCCCAGGGCAGCTCCTCTTGCTGGTGTTAGCCCAGGTCTGGGATTGCAGGTCAGCATGGTCCAGCCACTGCCCCAGGTCAAGCACTGTGGGTGCTCCTCAGTCTCTGCTTCCATCTGCTGGACAAGCACTGGCTCCTGCTCGCTCCTGGTTCCCTTGGTGCCTCAGGGATTCTGCTGGCTCCTTTTGACTGTGCTCACGTAATACAGGAGATGGAAATCCCTTTCACGCACGTATGGACTGCGAGAACATTTCAATGTGGAACCAACTCTTTGGCAAGACTGCCCTGCTTAGACTGACTGGCACCGAGCCTGGAGCTAGGCTGAGCACAGCACATTCAGTGCAGACCTATGTGGCCTGCTGCCATGCAGGCAGCTCTGTCTGTGAGGCTGAAGCTCCTCTGGTTTATATACCCAAGCACTTCAGATACAAGTGAGTTGTTTGGATGCTGCATGAATGTGAGGGTCTCCAGAAGTGACCAGAGCAGGTGCTAGAAGACAGCATGTGAAAAAACTGGGCAGGGAGAGCTTTTAGGTGTTAAGGTGCTTTCCTTGGACATCTCTCTCAGCATTTGACAGTCAGGGTCCCAGTCAAAGTAACCCAGTCAAGAACATTTTCGGCTAGGGACTGTAATGAGACCATATTTAATAGTCCTGGTAGATGTGTCCTTTATGAACTTGTCTGAATCTCTTGGGTTTTGAACTCTGCAGCATCTTGATACACTGAGTTCAGAAAGGTCCTGCTTTTATTTGTTTGAGACCTACTGCCAAAAACTTTCATTGCAGGCCTAAGTGTTACTGGTACTATGTGACTCCTCTACAGTTAGTTCTCCCTTCATGAGGACAATAACAAAAGTGTCCCCCAGAATTAGAGGTATTTGAGAGAGCTGGGGAAACTGGTGAGGGTCATGAACAGTCTGGTCTGCTCAAGTTCTCCGCTTGTTTTCATCTGACAACAGAAATTTGGCTGCTGCAAAGGCATTTCCTTAACCTTCCCTTAACCTCTGCTCAGCAGTGGGCAGACACAGGCAGAAGGATCATTTCAAGCAGAATATCCCCATCCCATTCTCAAGGCATTGTTCAATGCAGCCTGGAGACCTTCCTGTAAACCTTGCTTGATTTAAGTGTTGGCTCTTGGTCTGTGCACGTACAAGCTACACAGCATTGTCTCCTCCAGATGTGCAGTGACTGATCAGTCTTTGTGCCTTCAGGTGAAGGTCAGGATGCAGCCATGACCTCTCTGTGTTGCAGTTTACAGTCCAGCATCTGGCTGTTAGAATTTCTTTAGCCAAGTGACTGGAATTTTTCTGAGCTGCTCCAATGCCTTGGCAAAGGGTAAGTTTTGGTGTTCCTCTGAGGACAGCAGTGTCTTATTTCATCTAATGAACAAACATCCACATAGTAACAGTTCATGAAGGTGCTGGGTTGAAACTCTATTTATTTTCCATGTGAAAATCCTGACATTTATTTTTACTAGGGCCAGCATGATTAGAGCAAATCTGCAGATTGTTCATTTCCTTAGTAAAAATATTGTAGTCATGTAAAAGCAAGACCTGTTTTTCTCCCCCAGGCAGGCACAAGCCATTTCCACACGTGAGACTGCCCAGGGAAGTGCAGCTGGGAAGCCAGGGCTTGACATGCTCTTTTTTAACAGGAACTTGGAAGGACAGACTTCTCTTTTAATTTTTGACATTAGGTTCCCAGCCAGCAGGAGGAGATGTCACCATTGTCGCCGCTCCGCAGAATACCACAGTGGTGGCTGGGGAGAGCGTGGTGATGGAATGTATGGCAGCTGCTGATCCCACCCCATTTGTCTCCTGGATACGACAAGGTGAGTTTGAGGGGCAGGACTAAATTTTCACTGTCCATAGGAACCTGTGGATACATTCTAAAAATCTATTAGAAGTGGAGAAATCTGGGACAGGAAGGGTGCTTGTAACATCAATACTTAATAACACAGGTGGTGTCACAGTGTGGAGTGTCCTTGCTAAAGTGGAATTATTAATTAAATCTTCAAGGTTACAAAGCACACATTTCAATTTATAGTTGTTTGACCTGTGCCTGGATGCCTTTTGATCTAAATTAGTCTTTCTTGTGTGAACTGGAGCACTAAAGGTAATGAGATGGGGTCAGGTGCCACTCCTCCCCTCACTCCAAGGTTACTGGGGATTCGGTGGAATTTGCCATTGCACTGTAGAAATAGCTTGTATTATCTTGCAGGATTATAAAACTTGATAAGATCTGTTAATCCTTGGAGTGACTGGGACTGTTACTGGGAGGTTTTTGTTCAATGGGAAGGATCAAGGAGCTGCTTAGGTCTTGTCAGAGGTGTATGAATGAGCTGGGCTGGCAGATGTTACCCAGAGCTGATAGCCTAAGTCATGAGTTGGATGCCACTGTCACTTCACTGAGAGTCACATCCATCAGATGTGTTTCAGAGGCTCTGACTGAAGACATTCTCAGCTTAGAGGTTGATTCTCCCCCAGAAAAGGCTCTCAGCCATTTTCATAAATCCAGGTCACAATTTAAGACTTCTCTCCCCCGTAACCATTTATTGTGGTTGGTTTCCAGCCCAGATTTGTCCACAGGTGGTGATTTTAACATATAAAAATATTTCCTCTTCCCCACAAAAAAGGAGCAAAAAAACCTTGGAAGATAACACTTTGGAAATCAAATGAGCAAGGATTAAATGTTATGGCAGAAATATTTCTAGTTTATCCCTATTACAATTACAAATGCTCAGCATTCCCATGCTAGATCACTTACTGCTTTACTGAAAGCTGCTGATGCCCATGGTAAAGTAGATACTATTAGAGCTAATTATCATTATGAAAGTTTTCTGTAAGGAAGGAAGACAAGGGTGGAGGAGGGGAAGGATAGGTGAACTGTTTCTTTCCATGCTTTATTTTGAAGCGTTTTCTTGGTCCCAATCTCCTTCCTTGTATGGACTCTTCAATTTAAAAAGATGGACTAACAGTGCAAGTCATTCTGAGTTACACAAGTTTCTTTCTATGCCTTCATTAAGAAGCAGGCTGGGTTACTGGACCATCAGTCGTGTGGGGAACACCAAAGATGTACTTCCAGGTTGCCAGTTTGGCTCTTGCCAGCCTTGGTGGTGTCAGCTAATTGCTACCATCTGGAGTCAGTTTTCCAACCAACCGCTCCAGTGCAAACGGGGTGTGCAAATTGTCTGCTCTGAGTGTGCAGCCACTGAACTGTGAGGCCATCTGAAGACCCCTAAAATGCAGGGAGGGGGCAGAGGATCTTCTCTGAGCCACATTCCCTGCTGATGGTGCTAAGACAGTGCAGCTGCTCACAGTGGAGGTGGGGAGTTGGTCCTGTGTGAGATCCAGGCTCAGCTGAAGCTGGAGAGGTAAAGGCAGGCAGTGCTGAAGTGGTGCTTCTGCGGGTGGAGAGGGACAAGGTCTGGTGGTGCACAGGTACTGCACAAATTGGCTGGTTCTCCCATCTGCAAACTTGTGCCAGACCTCCCATCCAGGCCTTTCCTCAACTTGTCCCCAGCTCTTGACTTTGTCTCCCACACTCCTTCAGAGGTACCAGTGCCATACCCCCAAGTTTCTTACCTCACAGTGAGAATATGCAGTGCCCAGTACCAGCCTCTGCCCTGTCTGTAATGCTGAGGAGCCCAGGGCTACTTGAAGTTGTAGAAGGACATATTGGCTTCTGGCCAGTAATATGGAGCTGCCCTCTCCTCCTTCTCTACTCAGCAGTGCTGAGCACCCAGCCTGGAGAATGGGGAGAAGGCAGCTCATGGCCTATGTCTCTGACATAAACACCAGTGTCCCAGGGAGAACCATATGTCTTTCTGATACTTCACAACCAAGCTGTGAACAAGGAGTGAATCAGGAAGCTCAGTAAATTTGGGTTCACATCAAGGGCACAGAGGAGCCCCTGAGTTGTCAGTGATTCAGCAGTCTTGCTGACATTTAATGAACAAGCGAGGGGTGGAGGTCTGTGTGTTTGTGATTGGGGTCAGCAGGCCGATCCAGCAGCTTTTCCAAACTGTGTATTAGCACAGCTTTCCCTAGGGCTCTCATTGCAGGCACACCCTAGGCATCAGAGACTGTTTTGATCCAAACTAGAACTTTTTGGATTACAGGCTAAACTAAGCCTTGAGCCAATGTTGGCTTGAGCTGGCCGTCAAGCACTGAGGATTATCCCTGCAGGAATCCTCCTCTGGGCTGGGGTTTGGTATTCAGGGCTCTCTCCACTCCCCAGCTGTGATTCTGGCATTGTTTACAAGGCCTCATAAAGGGAGGCCTGGGGCTCCCTCCCACATTGGTGCACGTTTCTTCCTGCAGATGGAAAGTCCATTTCCACAGACGTGATTGTGCTGGGCCGGACAAATCTCCTCATTCCTTCCAGCCAGCCCCATCACTCTGGGGTGTACGTCTGCCGAGCCAACAAACCCCAAACCAGGCAGTTTGTTACCGCCGCAGCTGAGCTCCGCGTCCTTGGTGAGTAGAGAGCAGGCAAATTCTCAGGTAGAAATGCTGACTAGGTTGCTGTGGATTGGATGGACCAACATCCAGGAGATCTCCAAGGGTTTGTGGCCTTTGTGGCCCGTGCTGGGTAAGATGGGAGCCAGGTCAGAGCCAAGAGGCCCGGGTTGGGATAGCTCTCAGTGGGAGTGTCAACTCTTTAAGTTCAGGTTTAGTTCCTGGTATTTACTGAACCGTTTTATGCCTTACTCTTGTTCTCCAGGGTTGCCCCTTGGAAATCTCTATCAGCAATTAACTTTCAGTATCGTGGAATCCAGCAGGGAGAACAGCCTAGGATCAGGGAGCACAGCACATGATTGATACAGAATTTATTTTTCTTTTTGGACAGAGTCTAAATTAAGCCTCTAGAGTCTGCCTGGAAAATCCTATCGTGTAAGCAAAGCTGCTACTGAATAAAACATAGCACTGAGGGGGGAGGAGAAGGGATTTGCTTCGCTATCTTTTCCTCCTCCTTCCCACATTAATTTATCCCCTCTCCTCCCAGCTACTCCCAGCATCTCCCAGGCTCCTGAAACCATCTCTCGCACCCGAGCCAGCACAGCCAGGTTTGTGTGCAAGGCAGAGGGAGAGCCAGCCCCCACCATCCACTGGCTGAAGAATGGGGAGCCCATCCTCTCCAACGGGCGTGTGAAGGTGCAGAGCAGTGGCAGCCTCGTCATCAACCAGATTGGCCTGGAGGATGCTGGCTACTACCAGTGCACAGCTGAGAACAGCCTGGGCATGGCCTGTGCCACCGCCAAACTCTCGGTGATTGTGCGGGAGGGTTTGCCCAGTGCTCCCAAGAAGGTGTCAGCTGTGTCCCTCTCCAGCACCACCGTTCTCGTGTCCTGGGAGCGGCCACAGTACAACAGCGAGCAGATCATCGGCTTCTCCTTGCACTACCAGCGGGCTGTGGGTAGGTGTCACCTTCCTGAGCAGTACAGCTGTGTCAAAGGTACAAGGCACAGGTTGACCTTTTTTCCCAGCTAGTGACAGGTGTGAGGCAATTGACTTTTCATTGCAGGTAAAGGAATTTTCTCATGGAGTCAGCATCAGCCAGTGACAGTGCCTGTGGATTAGCCAATATATTCTAACTTGTTGATTGGCAGTAGTGTGTCCACATAACTGAGTTATCTGGATTCTGTGGGACCAGGCATTGCTGATTTTAAACATATTGGGTTTGTATGCATAGAATGGGATTACTAACAGTGGTATTGACCAGCTGCATTGTGTACAGGGGAAATCACTAAATTATCCACACCCAGAATCTGCAGTGAGGCACTTGGCTCTCTTGGGGTCTGTCTTCCCAAATAGCTAGCAAGCCAATGCTCCTGCTGAACTGTTGCCAGAGCTCCTCTGAAAATTAAGCTGGTAACTGCAGTTGCTTCAGCATGGATTAAGGAGTTTGAGTCAAAATGGAGACATTAACATTGAGGCACTGGAATTTCTGCCCAAAGAAATCATATAAGAGATGAGGCTGTGCAGGTGCTGGGGAAATTGGAGAAGACATAGTGATTTTTAAAGTGTATTTAGTCTGTGGAGCTTGTGAATTAAGTGACTTTTTGAGGAGTGTCTTGGCAGTTCACTGACCTGCTGATCAGTGTTTCCTTGGCTCCAGGAACAGATAATGTGGAATACCAGTTTGCTGTCAATAATGACACCACTGAGCTGCAAGTCAAGGACCTGGAACCCAACACCAACTATGTCTTCTACGTGGTTGCATATTCCCATCTCGGAGCCAGCCGGACATCCTCTTCCATCGTTGTCCAGACCCTGGAGGATGGTGCGTTGAATTAGATGGGTACTGGTGTCTGGAAAATGTTCCTGGCCTAGTTCATGGTGAGCACTGAATGTGCTATGGAGAGTAGTAGCAGCTCCTAGAAACCTATATCTGCACCTTCATCTCATCATCAGCTTGGCTGATAAAGGTTATGTAAATAATCTGGCTGATGGTGGGGCCCATGAAGATTCTTCGGAGAATTGCAATCAGCTCCTAAGGGCTTTCACCTAACCCATGTGATATTGCTCCAGGCTTGACTCTGGGCCAGTCTGGATTTTAACTCAGAAGATACATCTATTGCAGTTTGTAGGGGTGGGAGCAGTCTTGAGGTCAGATCCCTTAAGAGCCAGTAGTTTGTGTCGATATTACCATTTATCACATAGCATTTTGTGAGCAGTAAAGGCAGAGTGCCAGAAGCAGAGCTGCCCAACGGGAAGCCATGCACAGCTTTCGGCAGGCTGCAGGACAGAGGCAAGCAGAGATGGTTTTGGCAGACCTCGTGTGCATTATGTGCTTTTAATGCTCCTGACGTAGTGACCTGCATGGTCCCATGTGTGTGTCTGAAGCCTCAAAGACTGAGTTGAAAGCATGAAAGCTGCCTGTAGCCCAGAGCTGTGGTTCTCAAGGGAATGAGGATTCCCAGGCTGCAGTTTGGATCTGTGAGCCATTTGCTTTCATGTCTCCTTCATGCCCCACAGTACAGCACAGGCTGAGAGCTCATGTGTGCCCCCCTGCCCAGTTTGCCCTAGACACGGGTACCTTGGAGCAGTGTGGCTGGGGTCAGCAGGCTCTGGTCGTCCTGAAAGTGGCATGCTCCATCATCTCCCCTCCCTAGACACCCCTGAAGGGCTGTGGAGTGTTGGTTCCCCCAGGACACCAAGTCACCAGTGGCTGTGGCAGAGCCAAGGTAGTTGCCTCCAACCAACTCAGAGAGCTGGCAGAGATGTGTTGAGGTCTTACTCTGTTCTTTGCTGACTTCTCTTGGTTGTTTATCCAGTTCCCAGTGCAGCCCCTCAGCTGTCCCTGTCGAGCTTGACTCCTGGTGACATCCGTGTGATGTGGCTGCCTCCTCCTCCGGAGCTGAGTAATGGCAAGATAACCAAGTACAAGATCGACTACTGCACCCTCAAGGAAGGTGAGGGAAACACTACTGTGGAGTTGTGTCCTCTGCTCCAGTGGTGTTAACAGCCTGTGATGTGGAGGGGAGGTGGTGCAAGGCTAAAAATAGAGGCACCTCTTCTACCCAAGCAAGGAGAACCCTTTCACAGCCTGGCTCTGTCTGGTGGTCAAGGTAGTGCTACTTCACACCACCTTGAGGTCTCTTTTCCCATGGTTGTGGAGGGGCTGTGTTCCCAGGAGAATGGCCTGACCCATGTTTGTGATGTCCCAGGAATGTCTGCATGAGCAGCCCTTCACTGCCATCTGCACTCTGTGTGTGTTGGGGGAAGAGCTTTATGCTGCTTGGGGAAGAGGAGTAAATGCTTTCAATTTCCTTAAAATGGAGTCTAATCAAAGTTGTCCTTGTGGAAAAAAACCCAAATATCCTGGCCAGGTTGTGTTGCTCTGTTGCTGAGTTTTATCCAATTTTATTTACATCGACACACTAAGCAGGGTTCAGCGGGGATGGTAACATTTACCTCTGCTGGATGTGGCTGTTCCAATTCCACGTGTGCTTGCTTTGCAAATCCTTCTGGGTATTTGCTCTTAAAACTGTCAAAGCTCTGCAGCTTCTCACTTCCCAGGGTCATGATTCTTCGTGAGAGGGGGATGCGAGTGTGATGAGGTACTGGATATGTTCCCATGTATTTGAACTGGATTAGTAGTCTGTGCTGTGACTCCTGGCTCTGGTTCTTTTGCCTTGAGCCTGCACATGGCTCAGTGGCATTGTAAAACCTTGGAAACACTTGCAATCCAGGGATCAGACTCAGCAGTACGCTGTTACATAGCATGGACAGCATTCCTGGCTGAGTTAATGCCAAAGGAAGCTGAAATCAAGACGTCCACGTACACTAAACAGGCCACATGAATCTTGAGCAAAACCAGTTGGTTGATACAGTGAAAATCCCAGGTTATTCTCAGTTTAAATTTTCTGTTAGCTCCCTTATGAACTTGGGTGGGCTGAAGAGGGAGCAGTAAAACCTCTGTCTGTTGTGGATAAAAGTGTGAATTTTGCAGAAAGGGCTGCTGGACAGTTCTGGTTCACATTAAGGTGAGGGTTTAAGTACAGCAGTGAGAAGCACTGCAACATGCCATCAGCTCCCATTAGCTGTGCTCGTGTTCCACCATCATGTCATCAGAGCAAAGTTTCTGACAGCTCCCTCTGGGCAGGCTCTGTGGTGCTAAGGCAACCTGCAGTTTGGGACACGATGGAGGGAATTGTCAGTCAGAATATCAGCTCTGCCCAGCCTTTAGTTCTGGTTTTCCTGGTGGCATAAGACTGTGCTGGGCAAAGCCAAGCCAGCCCAGGGTGTGCTGACCACAAGGGGGTAACAAGGCCTGTGGTTGCTCAGCTGTACTTCCCTTTGGCTGGGAAATCCCTGTTTTCAGTGGTGTCCCCTTGGCTCCAGCAGATCAGGTCACCTCCATTGAAGTGGGTGGAAATGAGACCCAGATCACCCTCTACTCGCTCCATCCCAACAAAGTGTACAAAGTTCGGATTGCAGCCAGCACCAGTGTGGGATACGGGGCCCCTTCCGAGTGGACCCAGCATCGGACTCCTGACAGAGACAACCAGACACATGGTAGGAGGCTGGGGAATGCCTGGGATTTGGGGCAGGGTGTGGGGAACTTAATGCATTTTTAGAGATACTTGCTTTCTTTTGGGAATTACAACCATTGTTTTTTGTCAGACCAACATGGTCAGCAGCCCCTGTACATCACTGCTTGCCTGGGCAGTGGGGCTTTGCACCCTCCACATGCAGCTGTGAAAGTTCTTAAAAAAAAAAAGCAAACAAACAAACAGAACTCCAGATCCCAATATTATGATATTTGGGAGTGAACAGACAATTCTGCCAAAGAGAAATGAGCCCATGCCAGACTCCAGTAGTGATTAAAGATGGTGATATCTCAGAATACATTGAGAAACCCCCATAGTGGCTTTGTGACATTGTTTCCTGTATCACCCAGCTGGGAAAGTCAGTGGTAGAGTGTGACTGTCCCACTCTTCACTGTCAGGGAGTGGAGACATCCCACTCAGGACAGCCTTTTCCTCACACTCTTCCCCCACTACTGAAGACAGGGAGGATTCAGTGGACCAGGGAAATGGAGTCATGTGGCTAAATGTTCTTCTCTTGTCTTCTTTCAGTCCCATTTGCCCCGACAGAATTAAAAGTCCGAGCGAAGATGGAGTCTCTCTTGATAACATGGCAGCCTCCAGCCAACCATGCCCAGATATCTGGATACAAGCTCTACTACAGAGAGGTGGGCCCAGAGGAGTCCAGTGATGAGAGCCCTTTGGATGGTGTTGAAGATGAGAGCTGGGACGTAGGACCCATAAAACTAAAGAAGAAAGTGAAGCAGTATGAGCTGACTCGACTAGGTTAGCTGGCTACATCTTCCTAGCACTTGGTGTGGAAACTCAGACAGGGCCTGTGTCTTAAACTTTGTAGCGTCCCAGGATGCTCCCAAGAGGCTCAGTTGTTTGCTTGGCTGGAATTACATAGGGCCAGGACCATCTGAGGTTATTTAAGAGCATCCAAAATATTTTCTGGAGTGGGGCTCTTGAGGCTTGTGTTGAGCAGTGTCTAAAGCACAGAAATTTTTGATACCAATTTAGCAGGGATTTTAACCAAGGGTTACCAATATACTTAGTATATGCTAACAAGTGGTTCTTAATTAATTAGTGTTTTGATTGTGTCACTATAAAGAGTGCTGAGATTGAAATCGCCAGTCAGTACAATGATCTCTCCTTCCCTGTCTGTTTCTAAGGAGCTCCATAATTGTGTGGTGTTTGTAATCTCTGTGTATTAAAGCGCAGAGATGGGATAATTCACAGCATACTAATTTTAGCCCATTATTCTCCTCCACCTCGCACTAAGGGAAAAGGGATGGAAAAGTGAGTGTCCATGACTGGAGAACATCTGAACAGCAGTGAGACGTGCCCGCCTGGCTCACTGCGCTTGGCATTTCCCACAAGGGATTATGTTCATAACATCTGATTGTAATAATTAATTGATTTTCCCATTGATACAGGATGGAGAGAGAAGAGAGTCATGGCAGATGTATCCTTGAAAGAGGATTTCTGCTTCCTAGAGTTCTTCCATCCCCCACTTAATGCTTCATTCCTGTTACTGCCCAGTGAATGGAGACTGTAGGGTGCATGTGTGTCATGCTGGTTTATCTCACATTTGTAGCATATATATTATGCACAGTGAAAAGGCCAGACTGCAGCACCTGGAATGACTGTTTGTGCCATCTCTAAGTGGGTTTCCAGCTCTGTCTCAGCCATCTTGCCACTGAGAGTGTTAACAGTGATGAGTTTCTCTGAAGAATTTAGGTCTGTAATTATTGCACAGAGGAAACCACATGCGAACATCATCACGCACTGCTCCAACCACTGGCAAGTCAGTCAGTGAAGGGGCTCGGAGTGGGCTGAATTGGTTCCAAATGCTCTGGCACGATGATGCTGAGAAGGCTGCTTGTTCTTCTGTAATTACTTCCTTGAATTTGGGCATCCGTCAAGGCCTAATGGTTTCCGTATGATTTAGCGGCTGTGTATCGGCTATCGCTGTGTCAGGAGTGCAGTCTCGGGTTTCTCCCAGCCCAGGATGTTCCCTCTGCTCCTCTCATGCTGTTGAATGATGTGCTCCTGCATGTGTAAAGTAAAGGAAGGGTCAGGAATCTGGCTGTGCTGAGGAAGGCAGGGGGTCTGCACATGAAACAAGGAGGAGTGGTTGGGATTTAGAAGGGTTTAGTTTTATGGCGCAGAACTGCCTGTGAATGTACTTAGGACTGCAGCTTGTAGGCAGAGCAGGTAGTGGTCTCAGGAAGGGCTGGCAGCCCTAATGTGATTTGGGCTGATGGGGAATTAGCTGAGGGGATTTCCCAGCTCATGGCTATCTACCTGGAAAGCACAGCACTGGAAACCTCTCCTAAGATCCCTCTGTAAAGACAAATACCCAACACTGTCTCTTGGGATTATCTACAATGGTCATTGAGTCCAACTGCCTGGGTACCTCAGTGCTGACCAAAAATTAAAGCAAATTCTGTTCAAATGTCTTTTAAACACTGACAGGCTTGGGGCATCAACCACCTCTCTAGGAAACCTGTCCGGGTGTTTGAAGTCGTGTCAGGAAATCCTAGGTTGGGCACTGGGAATAATGGCTGAGCTCAGATGTGTTGCATTCCATGTCAGTGCAGACAAGGTCCAGAGTGGTCACTATATTGGATATATTAGGCAGACATCCAGATTAGTGATTTAAAATGATCTAGTCTAGATTATTCTGCTTATATTTAATGTATGATGGAATGCAGTGAAATACATCTGTTTTCATGCTGTCTACCAGCTTCTTGACAGCTTGATAGAGTTTTATGTCTGCCTGTTCTATGAGCTTGAACATCTGGGCCTGTGTATAAAAATTGAAGCCAATTGTCTGACTGAGAAATCCAAAATACCCCTATTTTCAGGATGTGAGAGGCTTGATCTTGTAGTCGAGCTCCCCTGGCATCACGTGTAAGCAGTTGCTGTATTGGTCCTGCCCAGGCATGGAGATGGAGGACTTGTCCTTTCCTTCACTCCATTCTCCAACAGGAGCTGCCCACAGCTGCATCACATCTGTGAGCTTTTCCTCATTGTTTTGGATTGCACCGTCCACGATGTGCTTGTGTCCCAGTGAAGCCCAGCCCAAAGTTCAGGCAGAAGGGGAGTGTGGTCCTGGCAAGAGATGGGCTGAGGGTTCTTTGTTCCATTGAGCCCGTGGTCCTGGCCCTTTGGAGTTTGAGTGCCCCTTGGTCTTATTCCCCTTGTGTGGGTTTGAAACATTTTTCTGTGGCTAGAGAGTGTGGAAATGCAGATCAGGCTGTCTTGGAGGCAGACAAAACTCTGTTTGCTTTTGGGATTCTTTGGGGGAGAAAAACGTGGCTGAAGTGTTTTTATATTCTGAGCATGAGCATGTGTTGTGGAGCAGAGAAAGCCTTTGGTAATTGGTACCATCAGCCTCTGGGAGTGTAATCAGGGCAGTAATAATAAAATTGGCATCAATAAAAAAGGTTTCATTCTGCTTATGTTGTCTGGCAAAGAGAGCAGTGATCTGTGAGGGCAGGAAATGAAGAGGCATGTCCCAAATTAACAAACTTCATCAATGTGCTGCAGCCAAGGCAACAAAAGGCAGTGTGGACTACTGTGGCTGAGCTCCTGAAGGGACTGGCTCAGGGAGTGTCTTCTTTGAGAACTTTATATCTCTGAAGTTGTTTCTTTGATTAAACATCTCCATTAAAAAACCCTCAGATGCTACAGCAGAGGAGCATTTCAGCTGATGAAAGGCTGGAGGAAAAAGGAAAGTGGATTTTGGACCAGGGCAGCACTGCTTAGAGACAGAGGGCTCTGTCCTGCAGCTCAGTTTGAGATTCCCCACAGTGCAATGCTCTCTGATGGGAAGAGTGTGCAATGGGGACCCTCAGGTTTTTGGTGTGGGTTTTCTATGCCCTGTTGCTTTTCAAATTGCAAATTGGGAAGCTCTGCTGTGGAGGCAAAATAGACACCATAAAATAAAGGCTGCCAGTGACTTAAAAGGGCGTTTGAGGCCTTGCTGGAAGGAAGATCCTCACAGCAATGAATAAATCAGAAAGGATTTCAGAAACAGGAGGTGCATTTTGGAGGAGGAGAGAATGTCCTCAGTCCTCAGGAATAAACAGTGCAGTGCAATCACTTCCATGGTGGAGAGAGGAGTCAGCATGTGTAGGTTTCTTTAGTAGTTTGCAAGGGGAGGAATATCTAGAGATCCTGAGTGGATGTGCTGCAGGCCAGGACACTGGTCAACCCTTGAGGGCTGGGGCAAGTCCATTTCCTGCTGATAATTTCTGTCAAAAGCAAGGGGAGAACAAAAGAGCAGCTGTGTGGATAACATACACCAGCTCTGAGACAGTGTTTGTGTGTGGGAAGCCTGTAAGTGGAAGGGGAACTCCCTGCTGTAATTTAGGTATTTAGGTGATATTTATTTAGGTATAATGTAACAAAAATGTATTTATTATGGTCAAGCTACTTTCTTCGATGGTGACAAAAGCTGGTGGGATCAAAGAAAACATGTCTGACTGGGGAAGGCTGGTGACAAAAATAACCCAAGGCAAACCCTGATTGATTTTTCCAGCTCCTGGGAAACTGTATGAGGTGAAGCTGGTGGCATTCAATAAGCATGAAGATGGTTACGCGGCGGTTTGGAAGGGCAAAACAGAAAAGGCACCTGCAACAGCAGTAGGTGAGAAATGCCCTTCAATTGTTGTCTGTCTCTTCTGCTTGGCACGTGGCCTCAGAGGAAGGGTAAGAGGGATTACCGAAGATGAACTTCAAAAAGGACAATACCAAAATAGGGAAGGTCATAACATAAGGGAACTTCCTTTGACAGTCATTGCAAAATGCATTGGAGGAATTTGGAAGGAGAGAAAAGAGCAAAATATCACCCTTCTCTTTAGGGTTGTTCTTCTGCTGGGTATGAGTGGCACTACTGTCATGTACATCTCCACCTCTCTTTTTGTGCTGCACCATAGATCCCCCTGTGCAGAAAGGGCCTCCGCTGCCTCCAGTCCAAGTCTATGCAGAGTCCAACAGCTCAACCTCCATATGGCTCCGCTGGAAGAAACCTGACTTCACAACAGTCAAAATAGTCAACTACACTGTGCGCTTCAGCCCCTGGGGCCTGAAAAACGCCTCTCTTGTGACGTACTACACCAGGTAAAGAGGGGTGCCAGGGGTTCATCTGCCATGTGTTGTTCATGTCAGGAATGAACATGGGGCAGGAGGAAGCTGCATGGAATTTCCAGAACTTAGCAAAATCCTGGATGTTTGTAGGCTTGGAATATCTGCTATGGTCACAGATATTGTTCAGAACTGCTGAGATGTGGCAGTGGGACTTGTCTTGATTTGAATACCAAGGAATCATTTACTGGTCTCTGCATCTTTTTGCTGTGGTTGGACCTTACACACGTTAACAACCGGGTACAATTATGCATTCATGATTTGTGAGATGGTCCTCACAAGTTTGGTCTATAAATTGCTAGAGTTCAAGCAGTTTTAATAATTCGGGTATGTATTTTACATCTGAATACTTGTGCCCATTTTTAGCCTCCAACCAGGCTGTTTTCAACTTTTCCCTGCAAGTAACATCAGAAATGGTCTTGGAGACTGGGAACTGCTTACTCTGTCCCTGGGAGCTGAATGTTCTTGCATTGACATAGCTGCAAGAGCTTTAGGTGGAAAATCAAATATTGTCAGAGTTAGGATGATCTCTTAAGAGTGTTCCTGGTGAAGTGTCAAGGTGACATGGGAGAACCCTCAGGTGTTCATGGCCTCGTGCTGTATCCTCTCTCTCCAGCTCAGATGAAGACATTCTCATTAGTGGGCTGAAGCCCTACACCAGGTATGAGTTTGCTGTGCAGTCCAACGGTGTTGGCATCGACGGGCCCTTCGGCAGTGTGGTGGAGCGCTTCACCCTGCCTGACCGTGAGTGCTTATGGGAAC
Source organism: Lanius collurio (assembly GCA_020086605.1). Lineage (NCBI taxonomy): Eukaryota > Metazoa > Chordata > Aves > Passeriformes > Laniidae > Lanius > Lanius collurio. The sequence continues at coordinate 8,090,143 of JACBWW010000021.1, forward strand.
CAAATCCTCATTTCTCCTGGCTTTCCTGCCGTCTCTCTCAGATCCCTCCTAATGTGCCCCTGAGAGAAGTGATCTTAGACTCCCTCTAAGTTCTGATGGCCTTGAGTACATGCTGGGAGGCCCTCTGGGAGCAAATGCTCTGCTCCTCTTCCTGCTGCTCAGGCTGGGTCTTTATTTGTCTCTGCCAGGCCCCTCCACTCCTCCATCTGACCTGCGGCTGCACCCTCTCAACCCCTACGCTGTCCAGGTGCACTGGTGCCCACCTGTGGAGCCCAATGGCATCATTGTGGAGTATCTCATCCTGTACAATGCCAACAACACGCAGCCAGATGACATGTGGACCTTGCTGACACGAGAAGGTAAGCCTCTTCCAGGTACTGTGACAACCCAGAGTCCTCCTGCCTCCTTCCCTGCCTCTGGAGCCCTGGTTGCTCAGTCCTGCTGCCCTGATTTCTGCCTCACTTTGAGCACAGACAAATATTCAAGAGCTCATCCTACCAGTTTTCTTGAAGCATATGCTGGACCCAGACATAGCGGACAGTCCAGGGACATGGCTACTGAGAGATGTGAAATCATACGTGTCTGGGGCTGAAATAGCCATTATCATCCAGGAAATATCCCACAGATACAGACTGGCAGCCAGTAATTCCTAGAGAAACATGTGGCAGCAGTATCATGGGCAGTCTGTATTGTCAGATCTGTAAGCAGCAAGTTCATTATTACTGAAGAAGTTTATGAAATGCAAAAAAAAGTCACAAAATCCCTCACTTCTGAGGATCCAGCAGTTCCACAGCTGCTTTGCTGCAGCATCTGAATACTCTTGAAACAGCACATTTTAAACCTCTTTTGGTTTGCTTTTGGTCAGGAAACATCTTCAGCACTGAAGTGCATGGCCTGGAAAGTGATACCAGGTACTTCTTCAAGATGGGAGCAAAGACAGTGGTGGGATCCGGTCCCTATTCCAACGTTAAGGATGTGCACACGCTCCGGGAGAAGCTGTCTGGTATGAATTCCACCCTTACCCCAGGGCAGGAAAGGAATTGCATTGCTGGAGACTGTGATTTGTCAGCAGTGACATTTCTGTTTGCCAAGCAATTGCCTGGTGTTGCTGTGTAGGATGCGAGATAGGATTCTCTGCAGGGCATGCAGAGGATCACAGCAGAGTCCTCAGATGTGCAGGTTCAGAACCCAGCCCACAGCCAGTCTTCATCTCTTCCCCATCCTGATTCCTCTGGAAGGGCATGGTCAACCTGCATCTTGCTACAGCAATGACATTAATGAATATGCATAGATGCCAGTTTGCTTTAAGTTGCTCTAAATTGACACTGCCAAGAAATCTTACTGTTTTATGTGTATAGAATCAGAACCATAAAACAGTTGGATTAGAAAGGCCTTTTAAACCTGTTTTAGTGCAGCTGGTGCTTCTCTGAATGTGAGACACTTTCTACCTTCTTCCCACTAGTAGCTGAAATGATGTGGCTGTCCTTTCTTGCCCTCCTAGATGTCCTGGATATCCACTCTGTGACGGGGATCATCGTGGGAGTGTGCCTGGGGCTGCTCTGCATTCTCTTCTGCATGTGTGCCAGCTTCCGCAACAGCAAGCACAGGTGGGTGTCATCTCAGGGAAGGAGGCTGCTATGGAAGGAGACAAAACCACTGTGAGCTGCATCCCCTGTTCAGCTGGGCTGCTTGGCATGCAGTGTAGGACACAGTTAATGCACAACTTGGATCTGTGGATGGATAAGGAGCATATTTAGTATAATTTTTTCACTGATTTATTTTCTCAGTAGTTTCTCATCAAATTGCATTCTTAGACTAGTAGGGGTTTTTTTTCAGAGAAAGAAAAAGCCCCAAGAAAATGGAAGAGCCAATTTATTACCTGTGTCTATTAGTGTGGGTAGTATTTTGCTTCTGAGGTTGCACAACTCTAAGGATGTTTCGAAATGGTTTGTTAACTTCCAGCTGAGAAAATGATGAAAAACTTCCCAGCGAGTGACAGGCTGGTTTAAGGAGGATTGGATGCAGCCCAAAGCCTCCTTCTATCCCAGGGGTCTGAATCCAGCCACAAGCATTTGGAAAGACCATGAGCAGAAAACAGCTTAGTTGTTCAGATGAGCTTTGAGCTCATAGAAGATCTCAGGACTAGGAACAAGCAGCTTCTGAAGTCTCATCCTAAAGTGGCCACTGAACTTTTTTGTCATGTTGCATCTCTAACCTGTAAAGCAGAGGTGACAGGAGTGATATAGCTTCCCATGGGCCTGGGTTGGTAAGCACCTGCTCCTGCTGGAACTCATGGTGTCCCCTGCCCTTGGGGTTTGCTGGCAAAGGGAGAGCTTTGCATCCCACAGTGGGATTTGTCTGAGCTTTGGCATTAACCTTGGTTAATGCCAAAGGTGCAGAGATATATCTGCAGTGAAAGGTATTCAAGTGAGATGGGGATAAAGAATATCCCCAGGAGTGGCAGGGCAGGGCTTGTGCCTAGTCACTTTCACAAGGACCAGCTCTTGCTTCTTTTCCCTCAGGGAGGCCCTGCCAGGCCTGGATTCCCAGGCTGCTGGCAACCACACGTACTACCACCGGAGCAGGCAAGGGGTGGCCTCTCCCAGTGCCACCTTGGACTCACATGAACTTGAATCCCTCATGTCCCCGCTCCCGGAGGATGCGCCCTTGCCCCTGGGGGACATCACAGAGCTGACAGAAGTGCACAGTCTCATCCACACGAGCCTCCCTGAGGACATCTTTCACGGGAAGAGGAAGGTAAGGACCCATGCACATGGTGACTGGGCTCCCACCCTTCGCAAGAGCCTTTGTTTGGTGTGTGGCTGCTGGGAATCCTGTCCTGGCTTGCAGTGTCAGCAGTCTTGGCTGCAGGCTGGTGCTGGGCAGTCACACATTTCCTCTCTGTAAAACTTGACTGGGTCAGCCTTGGCTGTTGGATCTAATTTGGGAATCCCTGTGCCATCTCCCACCCCTTTTCATCTCCTGGGATAGTGACCCCTCAATCTGAGAAGTTGCCGCCAAACTTGGTGCTGCAGAAAGCACCAAGTTGCTGTTGCTGTAGCATGTGGATGGTGGGAGGAAGTGTGATGTCTAGAGCAGACATATGGCCTTCCAGGATTCTCTTTTTCTTGGACTAAAGGAAATGTCTCCATAAATAGTGTGCTCACTGGAATACTCTCGAAGATAAACAAGAAGTGAAATTGTGGGGGTTTTGTGACCATTATTTTTTGAAGTAGTCTTTTCCTGGCCTGCTTGGTTTGTGTGACACTGCATTGTCTTTCATTCCTCCCTGTCTGTTTCCTCTTTCAAGCTTGCCTGAAACATTTCATTCCATTAGGGAACCTTTAATTGGCCTAATTTACTTAATCAGTTTATGTCTCTCTTTGTAGCCCTGGGAGAGCATGTAAAGTAATTAGGAGGTTCAGTAAAACAAATGCATCGTGAGTGTGTGGGATTTCATGTTTGCATGAATGATGTGCTTGTGTGTCACTGGAGGGAAGGTAAGGTAAATTCAGGTACCTGGCTGACCAAGAGCCCTGTCCGTGCTGCTAGAGGCAGTGCAGATGTGATCTTTTGGAAACACAAAGTCTTCTGCTGCCTTTAGTAGCCCATGAGCTGAAGCCATCCCATGTCCATGGCCATCTCTGCATGCTGTGGCAGATCAGCAACCAGCTGAAAGAGAGGCTGTTTGTTTGCAGCCAAGCCACATCTATGGATTTTGGTGGACTGTGGCTGCCTGTCTGGACTCCAGCCAAACAGTGTGAGGAATTTCCTACAGCTCTTTCAGTTAAATAAGGAACAAATGCTTTCAGTGATGGGGACTTACCCCTGAGAACAGGTCAGGGTTGGAGGAAGTTGCCTTCTTGTAAGGCCTTTCTGGAGGCAGCATATCCAGATCTCTCGTCCAGAGCAGCAATCCTGCCTGCAAGGGCTTACACCAAAAGTTTTATACGTGCAAAGCAGGGGCTGGAGAGGACTGTGCCAAGGCCTGGCCCCTCGAGGCTCAGCCTGAGAGCTTGGGACCCTCAGAGTGGGCAGTGCCCAGCAGCAGAGTTACAGTCACAGACCAGAGCTTTGGGGAGATGGACAGTTCTGGCTGTAGGGTCTCCCTAATTGGATGGGGAAAGGCCACTGAGAGATAAAGTCACTGAGGATATTTTTTTTTTTGATGGATGGATTGGGAAGCAAGGGTCCCTGGGAAGCAGCCACCCGGAGAGCAGCGTTGTCATCCATGCTGCCCAGGAGGGTGACCTGCAGGTGAAGGAGATCGAGCAGTGGTCGGGAGCAACAGGCTGTTGTTGCTGGAAGCGGGCACTGGAGGGAGATGTGCTCCCACGCAGGAGCCCCTGCTCCCTGCACTGCCCCGTTCCTGCTGGAAATGCCACCTGAGCACCATCACTTCCTTTCTGTACTCTGATGTGTATAATGAAGTGTGAAAAGAATATGACCTTTATGCTGCAGTGGCCAAGAGGCTCCATGTCTGGCTGGTGATGTGATGTTACCTGGCTGGGCAGGTCTCAGGTATTTAGCCAGAGTGGTACGCACATGCCTGGTGCCCACTGTGGATGTAAATCAAGTCAGGAGCAGTTGTGTGTGCATCTCCCTGCTTATACAGCAAATGCCACTAGTCGAGGCTGTGGAGTAGGTGTGGGTGTCCTGTATGCTGCAAATAGCTTCCCCCAGCATCCATTGAAGCTGGAAACTCCCAGGGACCCTGCCTGGAACAAAGTGTTGTGGGAGCTTTGCACCCTGCAGTGACCAGCTGCCTTTGTTTCCTTCTCTTTTCTTCTCTCATACTGTGTGAAGCTGGGGCTGTGAAAACCCATGGCAAGGAATGCAAGAGAGCCACAGGAAAGAGAAAATCATAATGGAAGGAAATTCCTGTCCAGCCTGGCAAGGCAAAGGTCCCCAGGGTGTTCTAGGTTGGATACTGTGACTTGAAGTCCTATTCACTGACGAGAGGGAATGAGAAATGTCTCAAGGATCCCTTTTGTTTAGCAGCATATCATGTCACCACAGAGCTGGGGATGTTGGCTGGGACGGACCCTTGGGCTGAAGCTGCTGCCACTGTAGGGCAGGTTTGTGTAGCTGTGACCTCCAGTTGCCACTTGTCCCTCTGTCCTCAGTTTATGCTCCTGAAATCTGGTTTGTGTTAGCTGGTTGGCACTTGCATTGGCTGCTCTGTGCCTGCAGGCTGTTCCCATGCTGACTCATTACTTATCATTCCATGGATTATTCTTTATTTTTTATTCTTGTGGCAGCCTGAGGTTCCAGTGGAGATTGGAGGTTCCATGTTAGATGCAAAGAAGGGACTTTCCTCATGCCATGTGGAGTCAGGAGTGAGTGAATGTCATTCTGCAGGTGTGAGGACTGGAGAACAGACGGAAGGCAGGAAATCTTTAAAACCCCTGAGATTGGAACTGATTCCTGCAAAGAATTGTGGGCAAGGGTTGCGAGATGTCCCCTTGGTCATTTTCAGGTCAAGATTATAAATTCCTTTGAACTTAGGGCTGTAATTCTTCTTGAGCTGTTACACACCGTGCTGGTGGTGCAGGATGGTGCAAGTGGAAGGTGGGACAGCCCCAGAGGAACCTCCGGGCTGCAGGAAAGCAAGGTGCTACTGCAGTCAAAGTTTTGGCACAGGACCTCTCTGAATGCTCACAGCTCCATTCGGCAGGAGTACACTTGGCCATTCAGTGGTCTATTTTCCTTCCTTTTTGTGTGTTTCCAGTGGTTACACACAAGGATTTCCAAATACACTGACAGGTGATTTTCCTCTCTCACTCTCTTCCCCTTGCAAGCACCCCCCGGACTGATGCCCTCAATAGCCCCATTATAAATGACACTGTCATGCACAGGCTGTGGTGATGCAGCTCTGTCTCCTCTGACAGATGGACTGAGGATGATAAAATGGCTCTGCTCCAGGCATCTCTGTCACTGCTGCTGTGGGCCAAGCAATTTAAAGGGTGGGGGAGAATGTTAAAAAGCATCTGCTTTCCACATAAGACTTCAGCTTTTCATTGAATGAAGCCAAACCCAAGCATTTTGGCTTGGAAATGTTTGCTGTTGTGCTTCTTGTGAGCTGGAGCCTTCCTTGCTTGCTGCCCTGCTCCTTCCCTGTGAGCCTCCTTCCCACAGGACTGAGTTTCCCACGAAGCATCCCCGTCACTCGGAGAGCAGAAGCTGTAACACATCAGGGAACTTGGATCTACCTGGCTTGTTTGTCATTTTTGTGTTGAAATTTTTCTGCGTGGAAAAGAAATCCCAATGTTTTCTGAGAAGCCTCAGACAAGAGCTGCGCTCCTGGTGACAGTGAGCAGAGACTCCTTTATCTGCTGGGGTGAGGTCTGTGTTGTGTTTCATCCCAGCTGCGAGCAGGGATGTTGCTGTGTTTGCGTGACATGGAGCTTTCCCACTCCCACCCGCTGCTGTTCAGCAACAAATCCCTTCTTGAATTCCTGAACATCTACAAAAATATTGCTTCATCTTTCCTTCCAAGTTCATCGCTATCTTATATATTGTTGTAAGGATTCCCCACACTACAACACCTTCTCTCTGCTGCACCACTCTCAAGAGCTGGGCACATTTGAAATGTCCCCAGCCTTGTTTTGCACAGGGCTTCAAGCTACTTTAAATAACCACCCTCAGAAAACAGGCAAGGTTTCAGGTTGAACTTTTGCTGTGTGTTCATTCTCAGCTCATATATTTGCATCAAATCATGACTTGTCACTGAGAAGGTAACACGATCTAGGCACATTTTTACCAGTGGAGTTTCTATAAAAAGGCTAAAATTAAAAGGCTTGTTTGCTTTGATAAAGATTTAGCTGTAATGGAAATGTCTTCTATTGGAAGATGTTTTATTAGTTTTCATTCTTGTGTTTGCAGTGAACCGACAAAGAGAGTTTTCCCTCTTTAAATTAGTATTAGACTGACACTCCATGCTCCTTGTCTTCAGTACTCTGTTGCAAAAACCAAGAGAACATTTCCTTCCTTCAGCCACCCACTAGCTCCCCTTGAGTAAAAAGAAATAGCATCATTTATTACACAAAAAAAATGCTACTTAAAAAAGCAGCAAAGCTTTCAGGCACACAGAATTTCTTCAGGTCTGTGATGAAAACAGTCCTAGAGTTAATTGCTGCTGCCCAGCCTTAGAGACTAAGCCCCAAGAGGGATTTGTCTTTTGCTTTTTTCTTCCCCCTCTCAAACATAATGTGCTGGAACAACATGTGGGACACAGGCCATGTTGTGTGGCTGATGGTTTTTTCTGTTTGTTGAAAGTTGCAAACTGGTACAAAACAAGTTTGTTCTTCGTTGCAGCCAATTTCAGCCAGAGCTGAACAGGCTGTTCCCAGAGTCATCAAAACCTATGTAAACATGGCAGATTGACATTTCCGCTAACAGATGGTCCATGGGGGATTGCAGTAGAGCTGCCTGTTTCTTTCCACTTTTTTTGGTATTCACAAGATGCCTGCAAGAAGGTTTTCGAGTTTGCTCTGTGTATGTGTCTGCGTATGATGCTCAGATCTCTCTGATGGCAAATATGCATGCAAGCATCTCTAACAGGACACACATTTGGTGCATGTGTGCAGATTTGTGTAAGTTCAGTGCTGAAATTTCCAGGCAGTATTTGCTCAGTAACGTATGTTCCTTGGAAGAGGCACAGAAGCCATCAGTCAGGGATGTAGCTGCAGAAAGCTTTTCAGATGGCAGCAGAAGCAAATTGAACACGCTTCTTGAGCACTAGCATGTGGAGATATTCCTTATCTCTGTGATCGCCTGGTTGATTTCTCGCGATTAAAGCATAGTTTAATGATTGTCCACTTAGAAACAGAGCAATTAGGGAAGGCTTTTGACTCAGAATATATTGTTGAGGATTGCAGAGAGAGAAATGGAAAAGACACTGCCTCAAGCATCCACATCTAAATTAGCAAATGTTTAATAGTCACAGCACTGGGCTTGGACATTGCTGTTCTGCAGGGTGTTGGCATATCAATGAGGCCTTTTGCTATTTGTTTGCTAAAAATCTGCTCCTGAGGCAGCAGCAAAGCTCCTGTGACTTGGGGGTGGTGCTCGGATGTAACATGGCTCTGCCTCCCACAAGATGTTGAGCCATTTGGGTGCCTGGGTGAGGGTGGACAGAGGGCTTGGGAGCAACTCCGGCTGCCCTTCAGCACACACATGAACGCTTCAGTGTCCTTCTGCCAGCCCTGGCAGCACAAGGTAGCATTTGCTTCTTGCTAAATCACTGACTTAGGAATGCCTGGCTCACATACAACATCTGGTTGTGTATTTCTACCTAATTTTCAGCCAGATGGACTGAGGCACAAGGAGGTCAAATGACTCACCCAAGGTCAGGCTGATGTCAGAAATCTCTTCGCTGTCTCGGCTGGACTCGCGCTACGTTAGCGGTTGTTGGAATAGATTTGGCCTAAGGAGCAGCCACATATGCAGAGCAGGATCTTGGGCTTCTCCTGCTGGCCATGAGCAATAGAGGGTCAGTGGGTTTGAATAGACATCCAGTGTATCTTCACCCTACACAGCCATTGTGCTCACATCACCAATATTCTGTGTGCATGTGGGCACTCGCTCTTGTCAGATCGGGATTTTCACCCCTTCTTCTTTGCATCAGCCTCTCTTCTACCCACACAATGTGTAACATCTGTGGAACAAGGCCAGAGATAATGGGCCTGTGTGGTCCTTAAATCTGAGTGTGTGTGTATGTGTAGATGTATGTGAGCACTAGCAAGGCTCAGCTCAGGTACAGGCAGGACAGCCCAATAAAATCAAAACCTGGAAAGAAAATACTTTTCTGCCTGTGAACTAATAGTCTGAGCTGTTAAATAACTTCAGCTCTTAAAGACACACATTTCCCATACACAGAGGTGTGCATTCAACAGTTTATTGCAAGGGGAAGCTGAAAGAACCCAGAACAAATTGCATTCAGCCCATATAATTTAATTAGATCTACAAACAAGGTAACACTGGTTGCCCAGGGGATTTAAAGCTGAGCTAAGAATTGCTTGGTGGTCTGTAGCAAAAAAAAAAAAAAAAATTAAAAAAAATAAGGTCCCTATTTTGTGCCTCTGTGTTGATGGGAAATGGTAGAGTGTTTTCCCAAGTCCTGGCTTGGTGCAGGAGCTCTTGTATGTGCTGCAGAGCGAGTGGTTTAGCAGAATCTCTGGCTCTTACTGGAGCACACAAGGCAGTGCCCACAGGTGAGGATCCTTCCCCATGCTGTGGAGCATCACTTGTGCTGAAGCAAAGACTCTGGTATTCAACTCCAGATTTCCCTGTCCCTTCCCAGCTCTGTGGTATTTTTCAGTAGGCTCGTTCTGCTCTGGGCTGTTGCCACTTTGCAGGGAGCTGATTCCAGTGGACCTCTAAATGATGTCTGTGCCATGATATACCTGTTGGCGTCACAATTTGAGAATCAGTGGAAAGCCCCTTATGCAACCAGTTGCATCAGCCCATGTAACAGCAATAAACCCAGTTCTGAGGCAGTGACTGTGTGAGTCCATTGCAGAGCATTTTTATTTTGATGCTATCAGAAGTGTCCTCCACATTTATGGTATTTTCCCAAATTGCACGTTGCTTTTTCAAGCTGCTTCTCATTTTAGATGTATGAGGATAAGAATCTGTGTCTGTGATAACTGGATCTTTTCTCCTCCCACTTTTCTCCTGCAGTCTTCATGGAATAAATCAGCCAACCAGGCCTGGACGAACAGCATCACCAGATATGGGGACACCATCACCAAAGAGCCTCTCTCTGCTGTCAATGGGTCACTGAGGCTCCCTTCCAGTGCAGGGCAGAAGCTTCTCTTACAAGCTCTGGTTTATGATGCTATGATGGTGGGTGTCTTTGGTGCTTTGTTGACTTGTGTGTTCTGATGTGGGTTTTCCATTTATGTGACCATCTCCCTTTCTCCTTTTTGCAGCCCCTTTTTTGTGGGCTTGTTCTTCTGGTGACAGCCAGGTGGGGTCAGAAGCTCTGCTGTCTGCAGGGTCATGGCAGTCCTGGTTCCTGAGAATCTGGAGCCAGGCACCAGCAGTCTGCTTGGAGTCTTTGCTGTGGCTGTGCAGCAATCAGCTTGAGTGAGTTAGGAGATGCAGTGCTCAGCACAGTCATTAAGATCTACAGCATGCTTTCCTGACCATAGGGATTGCATTTTTGGCTGTAAAAGGAGTAAAAGATCAAGGGTTGATTTAAACTCCCTTCTCCAAACAGGACAGAGCAATAGTCACTGCACTTGTGTTCTTTATGTGGGTGCATCAGCTGGGAGGAAATCCTATTTCTGATACTGCATCATTGGAATAAATATGCACTCCTGTGTTTGGGAGAGTGTACAGGGATTGGGATGTTTTAGCAAAGCAAGCTGACACCTGCTCAGGCTGATTGTGTACCAGAAGATTTCTTTGATTATTCTTTTTAAAAGTTCATTCACCGCCCCCTGCAAATACTTCTAAGTAACCTACCTATGTTTCCTTCCTAGACAGTGGTGTGAAAATCAATTATACACAGGATGTAATTAAAATTGTGGATTGAGTTAAGACAGTGTTTTACAGCCCAATTACAGGGCAGCATTTACAGCACAGCTTACCCATCAGAGTTTGTCAACAAAAGAGAAAAGTGTTAAAATATGTAAATGATGCTCAAAGTTGGCTTCAACAGAAAGTGCAAATTACACGGGGGATATCACTTCCATACTCTGAATTGTCTTCTTGCTGCTACATCACACTCAGCCCAGAATCTGAGTGTTGACTGCCTAGAGAGCTCTTTGTGAGCTTCTACAATAATTTGTCTGTTAAATTATTAAGTGATAATCTCACAAAATGACCTGCTTGTCAGACAGATTTGTGGAGATCTGTAGCCCAAACTCCATTTAAACACTGTGGAGCAGAACTTACAGTTTTCTTTCTGAATTAAAGTGCTTGAAATTATACAGACTTTTGCAGGCTGTGACCAGGGCTTTAACAAACACACACTTTGTGATATGTAGCCAAAATTAAATGAGGAAAGTGAAGGGAGCCCCCGGTACCTATCTCAGAAGCCGGTTTCCTACAGTGCTGCCCACTCAGCCTCTAGAAATCTGGCCCTTAATATGGAAGCAGACTGGTGAGATTTGAAAATTGTGGTCTTTGACAGAGGCTTGGAGGAATGGTTGCTCCAGCCTGCCAAGAAACTGTGAGCAAATCACTTCACTCCCTTGGGACTTGCTTTCTCAAAAGTAAAATAGAAATAATGATTCTGAGGTGATTTGAGTTGCTTGTTAAGACTTAAGCCCTGAGAAACATATCAAGATAATGCTTAATAGAGGCATGTGTACATCCCATTGCACTGAGTGGGATTAAAAATAAATATATTTCAGTGCTTGGTTCGGTCACAGTCTCAATTATCTGAATTTCACTTACTTTTTTTTTTTTTATTATTATTTTTTATTTCCCCCCTGTTTGATAACAGAATGAAGCAAAGAAAAGCCACCTGCCAGCCAGCCTCCACCAAGTAGAGGCAGACATCATTGTCCATTCTAATTTTTCAGCCTCTGATAGAGACTATGACTCCCAGCTGCATATCCTGGAGGGTGAAGAGACAGAAATCAAGGACCAGGAGCCTGAAGAGCTCCCGTTGGGAGAGCTGGCTCTTCCTGTCTCTCCCAGTTCCCAGCAGGACACTGGCCAAGTGTTGGTAGACTGCGTGGACAATTTGGAGGCTCAGGCCCAGGCTGAGCTGCTCTGTACCAGCACAATGACTGACAAACCAGAGGCTGTTTGCATCCATGGGCTCACCAATGGCTTCCACAGGCATGGAGAAAGTCTGGATTCAGTGGAGAGTGGAGGTTCGGACTCCATCCAGGAAGGCAGCGGTGATGTGCAGCCAGGCAAGTGCCAGTTGCTATCCACTGCACCTGAGGAGGCCCTGCTCTGTAGCAACTCCGGTTTAACCAGTCCATCCTCAGCATCTGAGAACATGGCACATGTCCACAATCACAAAGAGTGAACTGATCTGATTTTGATCACAGCAGAGCTGAAGCACGAGGAGGGCCTGTCCCTGTGAGGTGCTGCCTGCCCTTGGCTCACTGACTCCAGCAGGAGCTGGGCAGGTGCAGCATCTCACCAGAGGGGGGCTTGGACCTGTCAGCTCTACAGAGCCCTTCAGGAAGCCAGGTGGGTTGGTAAGGGCCTGTCTTCTTCCTGCTAAAGCCGATGAGGAACTGGGTGTTGGTGGGAGCAGGACTGAGCCATCTACTGAAGTCTGATGCGGAACCGCAATGGAACGCAGCCTTCTGTGCTAGGCCAGGGCTGTCACTTCACCCGAGCCCTCGAGGCAACTGGCAAGATGTTGTTTAACGCTGGGAAGTGGCAAAGTGCACTGAGCGATCCTTCTCAACTGCCTCTTCCCCGGAGTGCCCAGGCACTGCCGACTGCCTGGCAGCATCGGGATGGATTCTGACACAGGAGTCCCGGCAGGGGATGGAAGCCCTGGAAACAAAGGCAGTGAGCTGGAAGCACCAGCCTTTTCTGCCCTCCCGTGGTTGGAAGGATTACCAGGCTCTCTGTGTGCGCTACCGCAGTACCTACTACTAGCAGGCTGATGTAGTGGCCTTTTATTACACACTCTACGAGTGCCTCTAGCAACCTGTACTATATAGAACCTTCTGCAGTGTCTGGGTCGTTTTACCAACCTGGGCTTTGTTTTATGTCGGTTCTTGTACCTAATATTTTAGGTACACATCTGTCCTTTTAATGTACAACATGTATTTTTATTTCCTTGGAACATCTTTATATTATTTAATTTTATAAAGTGGAATAGTGTGTGGTATAGAGTAGCATTTTTACTACTTCTCTCTTTCCTTATTTTTTCCTCCCTAACAACACAACTACCTCATGTCTGTTGGAGAAAAAAAAAAAAAAAGCAGTAGATCTACTCATTTGTTATAGTCCATTATAGGTTTTAACTTATTCTTATACTGCCTTTTTCTAAAGAATATGTTTGCACTGGTTGTTGACTCTTCTTTAACACATAGTGCTGCAGATCTAATGTCTCTCTTGCTTTGTTTCTTTAACACCTTCCCTACAGCCAGAGAGTTACGTTGTGTCTCTCTCTCGGGCTGTTTTGCAGCAGCTGCCAAAGGAGACTGCTTTAGCTGCAGGATGTCGATCCATCTTTCCTCAACAAACTTACACTAACAAAGAGAAAGAAGAACCAGCAATTGCAAAAGTAACTTATGATATTGGGGCCATGTATTAATTTTCTCTTTTTTTGGGTGCCCATGTGAAGAGATCTCAGATAGTTTTGATTTACAGAGAGCAGCTCAGCCTTCTGTAAGCAGTGGAGTTCCTGAAAGCTTTGGATGAACAGGTGAAATTTTCCAGTCACTTTTAATAGACCTGGCCAAAGTGCTTTTGGGTGGATTTTTTTTTTTTTTTTTTTTGAAGAGCAGAGCACCACCAGAGCTTTAAAATGAAAATTAAATCTTTGGTCTCATACTATTCAGTCTGGCCTGAAAATCGTCCAGTGACTCTTCCTGCTGATGCTGTTTGCTTACTGCTGACATGTCTCTCAGCCTGACCCTGCTAGGGGTGGTCTTTTCTCTACTCTTTTTTAACCTGTCTTTGTCCTGCTCCAGGCTTGCAGGGTTGACTGCAAATGCTACAGATTGGACCAGCTGCTCAGAGGTAACAAGGATCAGTAATTCTGTTCATGGGTGTTTGGTAAATGTTTTGCCTTCTTGGAGGATTCAGACATCTCATCATTTGTCTAAAAAGTGAAGGAAAAGATGCTCACCTTCCTCCTTTCTTACTAAAATTCTCCCCAGGGTATATGGAGAAACTGTGTGCCAACTTGAGATCTTGTAAAAGACGTTAGATTTTGTTTTTCTGGTGACTGCTGGGTGGAGGTACCACTGCTTGCAGCATGGAGAACCTTACTTCAGCAGCACCCTGCAACCCTTTTAGCTCCAGCTCTTCAGCAGAGGAGAACCTCCAAGCCTCCATGTACCCTTATGGGAAGGATAATGGAGCTTCCACCTCTCCCCAGCTGGCAGCATCTCCTCCCAGTAGGTCACATTGTTCTGGTAACTGGCTTTATTTTCAGTCTTTGTGCTTGTTCTGTTTCTCCAGCTGCTGCTTGGTGTCTTGAGGAGTCTCAGAAATGGTATTCCATGCTCTGAGTAGCCATGACTCTGGAATACTGTGGGACAGAGACTGGAAATCAGTGCCAGTGAGCAGGCGAAGGCAGGAGTTAGTGTGTGTATGCTACTGGAGCAAGGAGCTAGAAAGGCAAGGAAACATAACTGGGCAGAGGAAGTGTGTAAATAACCTCCAGAACCCACTGCCACAAGACTTTGAAACTCATGGCTTAGCAGGGTTACAGATAAGGCAGTGAAGGCAATAAGGGCAATTCACAGTTCTCTGGGAGCAGATGCAGTTGCAGAGGTACAAACCAATGCAATGTCGGGCACTCGCTGTGGAGAACTGGGGGACATTGTGCAGGTGGCCCTCAGGTCCCAGTTAGTTCCATGAAGAGTCCTTGCCCTTCCTCAGTGACAGGACAGGTGCTGCACAAGCCACATTGCCACTGCTAGTGCGCAGAAAAGGAGGGCAATTCTTCAGAAAGCTCACTCCAGGGGAACCCCTGGTCACTTCTTTCACCTCCCAAGCCGTCACTCACCCTCAAGTGTGCTGAAGGACCATGCCTGCTGAGCCTCCTGGCTGTCAGAGGGCTGTGCCAGGAGGAGTTTGGCCAGCAGTGGGTATGACCAGGGCACCAGAGTTCTCCTTCCAGCTCCGTGTCTGGACACTGTATCTGGGGCAGGTCATGAACCAGCCCTGAGTTTTCCATCCAGGGGGATGGAAGGTGACAGAGGCTTAGTCCGGTGGCTGATGTAGGAGTGTGCTGCAGTTTTGGGGGCACTCCCTTGTACATGCACCCCCTGCTTTGCCTGTACAGACTTCAGCAATCCTACAGCCCTGAGCTGAGCTGCCTAAAAGCTGTCCCTGCCTGTCACTGAAGCCAGCACAAGCAGGCACAGTGGGGCACCATTCCCCTGGATCACTTCGGGCCAACCACCAAACCACCACAATAGTTACAGGCTCAAAGAGCTTTGGGGAGATGCAGCAGAGCACAAACTATTTTGTTTACACATCCCCAAAACACTTTTGTCACCTTATGCTGAGGCTTGTTCTGATCTCGTTACCCTTCACCAAACTGTACCAGAATGTGAAGCTGGAAGTGTTTGGATGGCCAAGAACTGTGGTGGCCAAGGGCTAGTAGGCCAGACCTGAAGATGCAGAAATCCAGGCAGTTCCATTGGAGCCAACAGGTCACCACTGAGCAGCAGCACCAAAGCTGTCCCTGGACAAACACGTGTCCACACACAGTCCTGGGTGTCCTTGTCCAACTCAGCTGTACCCAGGTCCCCCCTGCCCTGAATGTGCAGGGACCTTTCAGTCTCGGCTGGAAGTGAATCAAAAAAGACACATAATACGCATTTGATGTGTAAAGCTGAAACAACCAGTGCATATATTTTTTTATCATGAAATAAGTAGCTTTCTTGCAGATTTCTCACAGGCACACAAACTGTTGATATCTTTAATTACCCATCATGCTTAATATCTGTTCCTGCACAACAGGTCGGGTTCCTTTCTGCCATTTCTTCCTTTCAGTAACACTAAAGATAATTGCTGTTCAACTTTTTTGCTGGTGTATATTGTTTTACATTGTTAAAATGTCAGGTTTGTCTCACTGGCATAATTTTCTAGTATTAATGTTTGGCTACACAACTGTATATTCCCCATGCTGCTGTGAGAGTCACAATTCTCATCCTTTTATTTCTTTTCATTTCTTATTACATGAAACATGCAACTCAGATAAAAAACCTCTATCAGCTTTTTGTTGATTTGATTTCTTACTTAACAGGCAGCAAAGTTCTGGTTTAAATAGTTCAAATGAGCTAACTTCTAATTTAGAGTTTGAGAATTTTTTTACATTACTAGCTAACAATCAGCCCATGAAATATGCTGTGTAAGAAAACAACCATTTTACTAGAACACTCTATATGGGTTTGATCTCAGTAGTAATAGATATTTTGAAGGAATCATTGTGTCTTTTCTAATCAATACTTTTTTAGAAAAGGAGTGTTTAGCCAGCAGAAATCTACCATCTACTTCTGTTACTGCGTTCCCTTGTTTGTATTTTCAAGTTAAATTTCATTTTCTGCACAGTGCATAAAGATGTGTAACCAGAACTTGATCTTGTTTGAAGGTTGTGTCTGTGTTTGGTTCCATGCTGTACTTTATTATAACTTTCTTTCTTCAGAGACTGTTCTTATTCCACAAATACTCTTTAGTGTTAAAGTGTAAGAAGACATTGTCCTTATATTCCTTAAATAATGGGTTATTAATAAAATGTTTTAAAAAAAAGTGGAATTTGTCTCACAATTCAGTCTGTTCCAGCTGTGTGAGGCTGTACCTCGCCGGCAGAAGCAGTGGTGGGAGCAGAATGCAGGATTCATGCTCACACCAGGTCAATACCAGAGATCATCACCATGAAGGTTGGGATTGTGAGATGATAGTAGGTACCTGGTTCCTTAGGGGTTCTTCTGGAATTTCAGACATGACCAGAGTTTGGATTCATTAGGCACTTCTGGATGCTTGCTCTTTTCTCAGTTTTGAACTGATTCCTATACAAAAAAAATCTTTGTCCAGTTTCATGCTTCATCTTGCTAGGGAATTTTTTAATGGAAAAAATAAGCAGAGGCATCTAGCAGATGAGTAGTGAGACTTCTCTTGGATGGCAGATTGGGCTGAGCACTCGGTGGCTTGTGTCCAGCGAGATTGATGAGAGGGTATCTACCCAAGGATACACCATTAACCTCCTGTGCATCTCCCTTTCTTCCTGGGATGCATTCCCTACTTCAGTACATAGTTTCCATTATTACTTTATGCTGCCACAACTACAGAGCCATAAAATCTCATTTTATCTGCATTACAGAGGTAATAAATCTGCACTTAGCACAGTGTCCTCTGATAGTGGTTAAAGGGAACTCTGTCAGACGTGTAACTCTGATGAGTCTTTCTCCTAATGATAGGTAACCCCACAAACGAGCAAGGAAGGACCTTGGAGGGAGTGATGCGTGACTGCAAATCACTCTTCCAGCTCCCAGTTTACAGCATAGGATGCTGGTTGGAGGCTGCTGAGAGGAGACATGGTGGGATGGAATGGATGACAGAGATGGATGCACATGGCTGTTACAGGAGAGACATGAAGAGCAAAGTGTCTGGTTGCGTTTCTTTCTCTTCCCAACCTGTACCACCCCGATATACTGTGCGAGGGTGCAGCTGCAAATACCACTGCAGTGGGCTTGGGTTTCTCGTGATCTCAGGTAATTCAATGAGTTACAACTGCCTGGTGCAGTGTGTGGCCCAGCTCAGCCCTCTGGAACATGGCACAGCACAAGACAATGGGCTGTGTGATGCAGAGAGGTGGCCAGGGTTGCTTCACAGATCCTCAACAGACACAGAGAAAAGAGTTTCTGCTGGGGAAACAGCTTCCAGAAGCAGGTCCCAGGGCTGTCCCACCACTGCTGGCATGGCTTTGGGCTCAGTGCCTCAAAGTGGGTGCCATGATTTTGGCTCTTGCTCCCTGTTGCTCACTGACCATGAAACAGGTGCTAAAACTCTGCATGTACATATGTAAGGGAAAAGCTCTCAGGCTGTTAGCAGGCAGGGTAACCACAATTACGTATAGAATAATAAATGGAGTGAATTCAGACAAGTTAATCTCACACTTCATCCGCTGAAACTACTAATGGTGTCTTGGGGACCTCAGTTTGCAGTTAATTGGTGTAAATCAGGAGCACGATTGGAGCTGAGGGAAATTTGCAGATCCTGTGCCCCTCAGCAGCAAGGGGGATGGACGAATGGACCCATAGACTGCTCTAAAGGAATGGGTTTGGAGCCTCAGTTTGGGCTGGACACGGTCACTCCTGTAACCCTACTGCTTTTCCAAAGGCTCCAATTTCTGCTCACAGTGTGATAAGCAAATTCCTGCCTCCAGTACAAAGCAATTCTTCTAAGCCCTCATGCTTACAGAGCGTAGAAAAACATGAGTGCTCTGAATTCCTGCTCTTAGGTGGCTCCAAAAGCCCCAAATCTGCCTTTTGCCCTAAAAGATCTCATGGCTTTTCACACAAGTCCTATTGTTTGGCCCCAGTGGATCATTTTTGAATGTGCCACCAGTGCTGTCACCAGTGTCATTTACAAGATGTGAGGATGATCTTGGTAACACCCTAAACATGTACCTACCTCCCTCAGCCCCTGGGTCCTGCCAAGGCACTCAGCACAGCAGCAAAAACACACAAAATCTGTGGTTCACAGGGAAAACAGCCCTGTAAAGCACATAGTGCTTAATTTCTCTTGGAATTATTAATTCCCACAAGCCATCCTCAGTGTTAGTGGCCACAAGTCCATGATGGCTTCAAGTGTTACAGAAACGCTGATGGGGCCCCATGGCAGGAGCCAGGGAGTCGGAGCAAGAGCACGGCTGGTGCCAAAAGGTCAGGGCAGCACAGAAATTCAGATGTTACTGAGAGGCTGGTGGAGCCAGAGCAAATTCTTCCCCCCCTGAAAGCAACTTCATACAGCTCAGCCCTCCACTAAATGAAGGAAGCTTTAATATGGAGCAGATGTAGTGACGTCTTCTTTCCTCATTAGCTGACTCCAACACACTCAGGGTGCACCATCCAGGGGAGCCTTGCATTGCTCCTCTTCACAAAGGGTTTTTCACCAGATTTCTGGGAATGGTTACAGGATTTAGTAACCTGGTCTGCAAAATCTGTTTTTAGTCTGAAGAAAGAAATTAGTTAGAATTGACTTTTATTTCACTTTAGTTCTTTTTTTTTTTCCCAAGCAAACACCACAAAACACTGAGCTGTCCTTGCAGAGATGGCTTTTGCTGCTGGCAGTGATGGTGGTACAAGTTATGTTTGTGGAGAACATGGGCCAAGAGACAGAGTAGGATCAGTTGGAATGCACAAAATATTGTGTGAGTGCTGAGGCTGAGAGCCAGGTAAGGACATGTTATCCTTATTTCATGCCAGAAGGGCAGACAAATTGTCCTGCTGTGGCAGGATTTAGGAGCAGACTCATCCCTTACTGGGTCCTTCCTCCTGAGGCCTCTTCCAGGGTGAGCAGGCTGGTCCAATGCCCGCATTACTGACTTTAAGTCACTTTAGGACAGCATTCAAATCAGGAGCACAGAGGAAGGATAAACTAAGCTCAGAAGAGCTCCTGCGAGGTTGCCCCAGTGATGGGAGACAGGTGAGGGAAAGCCCCCGATGCTCCCTGTAATCCCTGGAGCTCTCTGAAGAGAGCCCCGGTAAGTGAAACCGGTGAGGTCAGTGAGAGAAGACACACAAGGGGAGACCTGTGACGGGAGACTCTGGAAGCGGCTCCGGTGAGGGGGTAGCCCCGTGAGCTGGCACTGGTGAGAGGGGTCTCGTGAAGGGAGCCCCGTGGGGTGGCACCAGTGAGGGGAGACCCGTGAGGAGGTTCTGAAGAGAGGGCTCCTGTGAGGGGAGAAACGTGAAGGGGCTCTGTTGAGCGAGACACATGAGGGGAGATCTGTGAGACTGGACTCGTGAGTGGCTTTTGAGAGGTGCTCTGTGACGGGAGCCCCGTGAGGGGACTCCGATGAAGGCAGACCCCTGAGGGTACCGGGCGCGAAGTGCCCCCTCACAGGGCCGCCCCTCAGCCCGGCCGGCGCTGCCGGCGCCCCGGCGAATGCGCAAGATGGCGCAAAGCGCTGCCCGCCCCCCGCCCGCCGGCGGCCCCGCTCCCTCAGCGCCGCCCCCCACCCGCCCGGCGCGGCGGCGTGTTCGCGCCGAGGGCAGCACCGCTGAGAGCCGCT
>JACBWW010000021.1:8110448-8206580 GCA_020086605.1 Lanius collurio
CCCCCCCCCCCACTCCCTCTCGCCTGGCCCGCAGCTGGGGGTGGTTCTCGCCTGGCCACCCTCCCTCGTCCCCTCCCTCCCTCCCTGCCGGCGGGCTGCTCCCTCCCCGTGGGGCGCAGGGAGGCGAGCCTGCCTGCCCGGGATGCCATGGCTCCGCCGGGCTCCGCGCTGCCCGCCTGCCTGCTGGGGTTGCTGCTGCTTGTCTGCCGCGGAGGTAAGAGCCGGGCTGGGCTGGGGGAGCGGGCGGGGGGCGGACACGGACCTGCTGCCGCCGCGCCCGGCACCGGCGCCGCTCCCCGCCGCCCTCGCTGCGCGGCCGCTCCGTCCGTCCGTCCTTCCAGCACTTCGCGTCCCCACATCACTCCCGAAGTGGCTGGGGCATTGCTCGTCCCCGATCCCCTTGTTCCTCCTCATCCCCGCCACTGGTCCGGGTTCTCTTCGCTCGTCCGCGTTCACTCGCAGCCCCGCGCTCAGCCCTTCCCCATTGCTCCGGGCCGCCGCGGGCGCTGAACGGGGCCGAACAGCTCCGCGTGTGTCCGCCGGTGCGGCGTGGGCGTCCCTGCGGCTCAGCAACCCTCGGCGGGAACGGGGCGCGTACCCCCGGGAGGGTGAGCGGGAGTCGTGCTTGGGGCTGCGGAGTCCCGCACCAGCCCATCCAGCGCCTTCACCGGCAGAGATCCCGAAGTGCTCTCCGGGAGCTGTGCTTCCAGTTGGAAACCCCTTGTTCAGGGGGCTCTGGGGAAGGACGGTGGTGTTTGTGGAGCCCGAGCCCACACCGCTGGCGCTGGGGAGGGATGTGATGGCTGCCGGGGCAGTGGCGTGGCTGGGCATCCACCCGTGCCCGGATCGTAGGAGCCGGCATCGTCACCGCGGTGGGAGCGGGGAGGCAGCGCCCGACGGACGCTTCGCGTTCGTCAGCAAAGGCAATAGCGACAGAGAAGAGATGTTGGGAAACAAGTTGTAGGGATAAGGGCGAGCAACTTCAGACCTGCAAGTATATTGTACTCTCCTATAATGCCAGCTCTGTCCACGTTGGTAACGCAGTCCAGCGAACCAGGGCCGAACTACAGAACATCAAAGGGAGCTTTCCCTGGACCTACTGTGCACGTGTCCTGCTGATAAATGGCAATGTTTTTCTTCTGCTGGTGATGCTACTTAAGCATAGGTCTGATCTGAGAAAGATGCTGTTCTGCAGCAAAATATTCGTGTGCATTCTGTTCTTGTGTCTCTTAACCGCTTTACAGATAAGGAAAAGTAGGAGCACAACAACCTGGGCTAGTGGAAGGTGTCCTTGCCCATGTCGGGGGTGTTGGAACGAGATGGTCTTTAAAGTCCCTTACAGCCCAAACCATTCTGTGATTATTTTATGAATTGCTCCCCCCCCCCCCCATCGTAAGCAGCCCAGCATAGTCAGAGGGAGAAAAGTGTGTGTTAGATTTATCAAAGATTAGCTGCTAGGGTGTTTAGGAAGCAAGGCTGTGGGTTAGTCGTATCCTAAATCTCGCCACGTGGTCCGTAGCAACCGCGCGAGGAGGAGAAGCCAGTGTAACTCACGGAAAATGTAAGTGATCTGTGAAGTGGCTATAATGAAGCAAGTCTTGTTATGTTATTATGTTGAGATTCCTGGGTAGTGCAATGAGGATGGTTTAAAAAGTTTTGGTGTTTTTTTTTTTTTCTTTTGTTTTGGTTTTTTTTGTTTGTTTGTTTGTTTGTTTTCTTTCCTTTTTTTTTTTTTTTTTTTTTTTTCCGGAGGGAGGCAAGGAAACGAAGTGAATACATGAAAGCAGAACTTTAGCAAGTTGAATTTGTGTCTAGGTTATCGCCTGCTGCTGTCCAAATTGCCGTGTGTGCTTGTTTATGCTGCGCTTTGGCGAGTCAGTGGCTCCTGACTTTGAGGTGTGCTTTGCTAGCCCTGCTGAGGAGTGTTTGGCTACACTTCCAAAGTTTTTTGGTTCCGAGGGGTTTATTCCCCCGTCAGTGGATTTATGCGCTCTCGACGTGCTTAACAGCGAGGTAACGTGTTTGTGCGCTCTGCTGCGTTTAATAAACCCTCCCGCGTCGGTGTCAATCAGCGCCGGAGCAGCCTCGCCGCGGGGACGGATGCTGTGTGGGAGCAGTGCCGCGCTGTGCGGGACACGATGCTCCACTCCCAGCCCTGTGGTTTTCAAACTCCCCAAAATGCTGGTCTGGCGACAGTGAACCAGGCACTGGGAACTGCTGGTCAGCGTGCTGGAGTGGGCTCAGCAGCGAGATAGTATTTTCTTTCTTTCTTTTTTTTTTTTTTTTTTAAATTTCCTGGAGCTCTTTGTTCTGTGTGGTGGACAGCTTTTGTCTGTTATTGCTGAGCCCAGCATTCAAAGGCAGGCATAGGATACGAGAGGCTCCCCGGCTCTGCTCAGTAACAGCCTTGGAATTAAACATCGTCATTTATATTTAAGTAGGCTTAACTTCTAAATTATTGAAGCTATAAGCTTTCACTAATTTCTACTCTATATGGCTTTGTTGTCTTTTTTCAGACGCAAAAAAAGGATTGCTTTCTCCTAAATTGGTGTAATAGCCTGTCTTTTTTCTTAATATACATAGAGAGTATCAGGTATCGTTTCCCCAGTAATACTCAGAGACTCTGTATGAAATTCAAGCCCACATTTGGGCTTCGTCTCTCTCAGGAGTTCAACAGGAGAATCTCAGGATGTGATTTTCCCGCGTGGAGGCAGCAGGCAGCCCATGAAATGGGGCAGGCATCTCACAGACGTATCTGTGTTCACTACTTTGGGACCTGTGCTCGGGGCGATGCTGGTGCAGGGTTGTGAGTGCAGCCACCCATACTCATGGCACTCAGGGGGCCATCATGGTGCCAAAAGTAAACTTTGGAAGTGTATAAAGCAAGCTGAGAGAGGGGGCAACGGAACAGGTTGCTCTCCTTCTGATCTGCCCCACCACTCCCTGTGAAGGGAGTCAGAAATACTAAGCTATTGTAACTGTGCCTCTTCTTGTTACCTGTCAGGCTCTGGATCTTGCACAGACCAAGTTCCCATGCTCACTTAGGAGCTGGCAGAGGGTTCCAGGGGAGAGCATCTGGGCAGAGGGTCCCAGGTCCAGGACTGCAGCCTGGCTCCCCACTCCCCTTCATCTTCTTCAATCCCAGTTTTGGCCCATGTGCTGTCAGCCTGGCATGGGCCAGTGTGCAGCAGTTCAGCGTCAGCACTGCCCAGCAGAGAGCTGAAAAACTGCTCTCATTTTATGTGTGCAAATGAGAAAGTCTCTCTCCCTCTTTTCTGGCTGCCTGAACTTTTTTATTTCTGATTTCCTTGTTTCTCAAGGGTCCTATGTCACAGCATGTGAAGTGCCAAGCAGTGACCCAATACACTGCCAGCCCCTTGAATCATAGACCCTTAGACTCTGCTCGAAACCCATGGGATGGGCAGATCATGTGCTTCATTTTGCAGCCTGCAGCAGATCTGGGACAGAAGATGCTTTTTTCTCTGTCCCTTCCCCCCCAATATTTTTTGCTTTGCACTTCTGGGCTTCTGGCCCTGGATATTTTCCTTCTATTTAACTAACAAAACAATGCAAGAATCTCCCTCTGCAGATTAAAAATTCCCATTTAAATCAATCGGGTAGCGTTAGTCAGAAACAGGAATAGTCCATCCAAAATTACTTTGAAATCACAAACTTATTTGAACTTTAGTGGAGCTTTTAGTTTTACAGAGTTTAGAAACCAATAAATTATGTAGCAGGGCTCATGAAAATCTACGCAAGTCTGCTTATCCAAAAGAATATCCAACATTTTGGTTTTGCAAGAAAATAAAAATAATTGTTTACACATGTTCAGGAGTCATTGGTAAGCATATAAAACTGATGGTTAAGGAGGCGAACATGTCAATAATTGCACTTTAAGAGATGAGCGAGGCAAATAGGCGAGTGTACGAGGAAAGCACAGAGCACACTGATGTGGCCTTGCTGTTATATCGGATGTCACTGTTGCATCGCACCCTCCACTCGAGAGTGGCCCAGTCACTTAATAACCCAGACCCACTCTGCATTGGTAATTTAAAACCAGAGTTTCAGAGCAGAGTCAAGGATTTGCTGCCTGTTTTTTTTGTTGTTCTTGCACATGAAATTGTGTTGATGAAGCTTGACGGCAAGTCAGGGGATGCAGGTCGTGGTGAATGGTTCTGCTGAGCTGTGAAGACGCTTTTGCAAAAGGGTCGTTGCTGAAACCTGAGAGTACCTGAAAAGGGAGAAAAGAGCTTGTGTTTCAAGGCGCTGGTTTTGGAGCGAGCAGGGATCCATGCAGTGCTCGGTTCCTTGAGAAGAACAAGGAGATGCTATCTTCCATCCTGAATTTCAGGGTGGGAGGTGATAAGGCAGAGGTGATGGCAGAGAGGAGAGAGTGCTGAGTTTGCTTTGAATCCCCTGGATACAGTTAAGAGTTTCAAAGTTTTTCATGTGCACACTAACTTCTCTTCCTGCAGAAGTACCTTTCCTCCCCTTTCCTTGGATGCCATGAATGCCTGTCAGAACTCAAGATGAAATTCAAGGGCTTGGTGGCAAGGCTGTGCTGGCTGGTGGGGTTTGGCACTGTGATGCCAGGGCACCTGTGGCTCTTTTGGCAGCCTTGTGCCATCATCCCAGCCACCGTCTCTGATCCACAGGCGCTATCACTCACCGCTTGGGCAGTCCATTTCCTGCTGGGTCTGTGCAAGGGTCCGGCTGTGGGGACAGCCACCTCCCTGATGCTTTCCCGCAGGATCAGGGAATGGAACCGGCAGTTTCCCTGTTCTGCGTTAGAGCAGCCTTGGGAGCTGAAGCCTGGAGGGACCCTGGCTCTGGCACAGCATTTCCCATCTTGGCTGTGCCTTTGCTCTCCACTTGTGTGCGGTCGTTTCCTGCTCTGTATTTGTGTCGTTGGTGCCCTCTGTGGTGAGGCTGTGATCTGGTCAGGGCTGTGAAACGTGGGGAATGCAAATAACAGCGCATCCTATGCTCGGCTTGCTGCCACGCTCTCGGGATGCCTCACTGTGTATGGAGCTACTGCGGGTAATTAGCTCAGGAAAGGTCTTTGCCCTTTCCAACTACACCAACAGGTTTTATCCTGCCTTCTTTAGAGATGGGGGAGCCCACAAGGACTTGGAGCTTGTCCTAGAAAGGCTCTTTGTGCTGTGAATGCTTCCAGCTTCCACAATGTTCAACAAGCAACCTCCTGGGATTTGCTCAGTCTGGTCTCAAACATTTGAAAATTATTTGGGGCGACTTCTTTGGCTCTTCAGCTCTTTGCCTTCCTCAGCTAAAATCTGTGTCCTCAGTGAGGGCAGTAACGCTGGGTGGTTTTGGGCTCTCTATCAGGTGGCTGAGAGGTTGTGTTATCCCTGTCAGAGACCTCCTGCAGTCGTTTAATGAGTGGATGTGGTTTATGCTCTCTGATGGAAAAATAGCTTTATATAACCTCCCCTCCAAAAGGAAAGGAAATAAAAAATTCTGAGCTAGTAAACTTTACTGCCAGCAAGATGTGGGGCCTGTTACAGCCTATTCTCCTCTTCTTTAAATGTAAATTTTCTGGATGCCCTAAAGAGCCAATTTGCACTTTACTGCAGTGCAGTGCTTTTCTCCTTAGGGTCTGGGTCAGCCTCAAGGAGATTTAAAAGGGCACCAGCTGGATTTTTAGGCTGCCAATTTCATCAGCCTGAAGCTTGTTATAATCTGTTGGAGAATATCTTTCAGGTCCATATATCTCTTCCTTCCATATCCTCCCATTCGCAGAAGGAATTGAATGAAAAACAACCCACCATTGGAAAAACAGAAGCTATTTTTCATGTGCATGGCCCAACCTGTGTCCAGGTTTTTGGTCCTGATACTCACCTGGATCCCACTATAAAATCTTCTAGTGTATCTTCTTTTGGCTTTATTGGTGCAGGACTGGAATGGTTATCCTTGGTGGTGGTTGTGCTGCTGATTTATGCTGGGAATAAACGCAGTAAATCAGAAGGGGGCAAATTTGTGCTGATGTGAGGCAATTTGCAGGTGGATGTCGTGCTGTGGTGTGATGAGAAAGGAGCTGGTGCTAGCTTGGTCTCCCCAGCAGTGCTCCCGATGATGCTGCACCAGGAAGAGCAGGGTGGACCCAACTGCTCCCACAATATCTCACCTTCCCACAAGCTCAGAGTGGGCTGTTGGCAGCTTATTTCATCCCTCTGTGATTAATGTTCCCTGTCTAGAACAGGAGTAATAATACTGGCTTCATCTGTCAGGACCGTGTGCTCCCAGGGCAGGGATGGCCCTGCTGGCTGTGGGTCTGGATGGGATCCAGGAGGATGAGCCAAGGATGTGACTGAGGTCCTTGGCGATGGATGTCATCGCTAATTAGAGTGGTGAGATGAGTCACTGAAGCACAGGAGGGAAACCCAAAATCATGTTTTCCGAATGGAAAAGGACAATACAGGGGTATATGCAAGTTCTTTTGAAGACCTGAATGTGAATCACAGTGTCAAGTAAAAAATAATTAAACTTACTTTTTTTAAAACGTACTTCAAAGTGTCTTTTAAGCTTCCCATTAATTCGACGTTCTTTCTCTCAGCACTAAATAAATCTCTTGGTTCAAAAGCACAAGTGCTAATTGGTTTCTCTGAGTATGCCTGTCTGCTTGATCAATAGGGGAAGTAGTTTTTGTTAAATATTTGCACATATAGTCACATATTGTGTTGCTCAGGGAGATAGTAAATGTTTCTCAAAAGGAGACTTTTAGAATGAGTATTCCAGTAATTTTCTTGTGGCCTTTATGTGAGAGCTAATCACACTTCCTCCTTCTATCCCTTTGCAGAAAGCAAAACAGTTTTCCCTTGCGCGCTGCCGGCATCGAGACAAGCAGGCTGTTCAGCTGCCTGCCTGACACCCCAGCTCCAAATGCAAACTTGAGCTGCCACAAGCAGAGTTGCACAGTTCCTGCCTCAAGCAGGGAGTGGCTGTGTGCCATGCTGCCTCACATTTTGGGAGGTACCTGGGATGTTGTGTGGGATTAGCGGGGTTTGGATACACAGCCAGCTGCTGGAGAGGGATGGGGCTTTCAGACTCTCTGGGTGAATGTGCACAGCCTCAGCAATTTCCTTGCTATCTCACAATTAATTGCACTTTTACTATTTTCATGAGCCTTTGGAGTGTTTTTTACTTCGAACTTTTCAGCATCATTTCCGTGCCTCATTGCTAACTGCAATCAGTTCTTTATGCTGATGGAATTGGGTCCTTCTCCCCCACTATTGCCTCTTTATCCTGTCTGTACTCTCCCTTTGGCTCAGCTGAGCTGACCTCTAGAGCAAACACCAGGAACCTTCTTGTCCCACTATGGAGATTCCTCTGGGTGCATCTGTCCCTTTGTCTCTCATCCTGAGCATCCTGGGAAAAGAGGGCTCTGTGTTCAGAGTCTGCCTTTGAGGCAGGTGAAAGACTGACCTTGGCTTCTCCCAAATCTGCAGGTGGCGTGAACTGGCTTTCCGCATATGTCTGGTTAGTTGGTTACTTGGCCCTGAAACTCCAGGAAACTGGCAGTTGGATTTCTTCAAGGTCTAATGTGCATCCCATGAGAAAAACCCGAGTCAAGTTGGGATTTGGGTGCTTCTGGACACTGTAAGGTGTCTACAGGTTACAAATCAGTTGCACAGTGTCACACCTCAAGGCACAGTCCTCCTCTTGAGTGCAGCCCAAGGAGACCCCAGGACCAGTGTCCATCCTCACTCCAGCAAGTGTCTGAGGACACCAATCCTAATTACGAGCGTCATCACTCCTGCAGTTCGAGCAGCCTGGAGTGAGGATGCAGACCGAATGTTTATGGAGGCAAACATGATTATCTCCAATCACAGGCCTTAATGATGGTTGTTATAATGACAGCAATTGTGGGAAGGGCATGTAATTATGTTGATTCTTCCTTTTATTGTACATATAATAATAAGCTGTTTTATCTAAGAGTACAGGGGTGCTGGGGGAAGATGGGGCATTTATTTAATTAGGGATTTTTTTCTGATTGCATGTTAAGCTAAATCCTGAAATCTTTAATCTTTCTGGAATCAAAGTCCCTTTTGGTTCAGTGTCAGGATGCAAGGATCCTTATCCTACTTAACTCACCAGAGCACCTACACAGGGAATGGGGCCCCAGCATGGTGTTGAGACTCTGACCACTTTGCAGAAAAATGTAGAGCATTCATCTAATTCCTTAATTTTCACCAAAAAAACGTAATTGGTGGGTTTGTGCTGGCTACAGTCTGACTTGCTGAGAGGACCCCAGGGCTATCTCATAAAAAAGAAGTCACAGTGAGCAATAGATCACTGAGATGGCTGGAGCTAGCCTGACATTTTAAGACTTAATGGGTTAATAAAGTGTGTGTTTTAGGTGTCTGTCACTGAGCGGGGGTTTGTCCATTCCCTGCACACACTCATACCTTGTTGGCAGTACCTTTGGCCTGGCCCTGCAGTACCACTGCTGTCTTTGTCTGCTCCATCCATCTGCCTCGGGTCAGGTTGCACTCAATGTTTATCCCCCGTAATCCAATTTAAGTTGCCGTAGAAAGCAGTCGGGATTTACAGAAAGAAAAAAAAATCTTACTGGGTTTGCAGAGCAGAAAAGACAGACTTTTTTTTCCTTCTCTTTTTTAGTATAACTGCCTCTTCTCATATCTGTTATTCTTAGCATGCATTAACAGTCTGCCCTCCACCCTGGTTTTGAGCCTAGGTGTGGGAGAATCCTGTCCTTAGTGGGGTCTGTATGAGCAACAGGCATTACAAAGCCTGTGCTGTGGCTGGTGTTTGCCAAGAGATACTGCTTGTGTGCATCCCAATTCTGTGAGTATCTGTGGAGTTGGTCCCACTAAGCCTGTGAAAGAGGGAAGAAGCTGTATCACAGGTTGGAAAGCTACCCATTGAAGGGCCAAATGCACAAGTGAACTGTTGGAAAGGCTTTCTCCATATTTGGATGAAACTGTAATTTTCTAACTCTATTGGAATTTCTTCACCATTGCTCTTCTTTAAAAAAACCCCAGTTCACCTCCATCCCTGCATTTACAGCCTTCAAATACCCGTATATCTCCTGTCTCTTGATCACTTTTTGTCTTTCATGTCCGCATGTATTTTGGCCAATCTTTAAGCAACAGTTCTATTTCTGTCATCTTCTATAGTATCTGTTCATGACTATAGGGCAAATTATACCCTCAAAAGGTATGCTGTGACCAAGTGAAGCATAACATGCCAAAGACAGAGCGTTTAAATGTTCTGTTGGCAAAAGAAGTAAATGAGGACATATCTGTGTGATAGGAAGTGAGGGTTTGCCTATTGTTGGTACAAAGTTTGCAATAACTTATCTCTTGTGGACATCATTTAGCGTAATTGCTTTGCAAGAAACCTTTTGTGTGGCTGAGCCAGAACATTGTGCGTTTGTATCTTGGTGCTTAACTTGCTCTTCATTAAGGGCTGAATAGCACCATGCTTTGCCTGTTACAGCGTGAGAGAGACCAAAGCGACAGAAGGGCACGGTGTTGCGTGCGAGAGGCAAACAGCCTCCTGCTCTGCCAAGCGGGAGAAGTGTCGGGAAGATGCCGGTAGCAATATGGTCTGAATCGGGAGCTGCTGATCCTGCCTTCACCCCCGCCGGCTGTGCTGCAAACGGGTCTGGGGCATGGTGCAGCCCCTCTGCCGTGCTTCTCCCTGGTTGTGGGGGGAGAGGAATGGCTTTCTAGCACTGGTGTGCACTTCTACTCCTGGGCTGGGAATGGCTGACACCCTGTGTTTGTGCAGGTTTTAATTGTCTAATGCTGCACACCTGCAAGGGGAGGTGAAGAGGCAATCTTCAGGGGAGTATGGAGTGGAGCTAAGGTTTAGCAAGCTGCTGGAGAGGTGTGCCTGCCTGTCAGCTTCACTGAAGCCTCCGAAGGCAGCCTTGAACGACTTTGCCTGTGGTTTTGCTTTAAGAAATTGCACCCTGAGGTTCTGAGAGCAAAGCCTCAGGAGGCAAAGCGTGCCCGTGGGTTTTGTGTTTCTCTGAAATACTTGCACCTTTTAGCCCATCCAAAATGTTTCCATCATCCCCTGTTTGCTGTCAGAGCAGTTGACTCTTGCTGCTGCTCATGGACACTGCTGACTCCATCCTTCTTCTCTTCATTTTAGATTTTGGCCATTCCTCAGAGCTGGCGTTTGTTGTGGAGCCTAGTGATGACATAGCTGTGCAGGAGCAACCCTTGATCCTCTACTGCCAGGTGGAGGGCATCGAGCCCATCACCATCACATGGCGAAAGAATGGTGTGATGATCCTGGACAGTGAGAATGCCTTTATGTTGGCCAACGGGTCTCTCTACGTCTCCCACTTCCAGAGGGTCCGGGGCGATGGGTCCTCGGATGAAGGCGAGTACGACTGCATGGCACAGAACCACTACGGGCTAGTGGTGAGCCGGAAGGCAAAGATTCAGGCAGCGAGTAAGTACGGGCACTGTGCTGCCCCCACCTCACAGGGCAATCCCACAAGGGGCACTGGCTTTGTTGGGAAGCAGGAGGGTGGCATGGTGGGTGCTAGGTTTTCATAGAGGGAGATTTAAAGAAAAGGAAGAGGAAAAAATCGTGGAGCTGGTGTCAAACTCTGGCTGGCATCTAATCTGTGTAGCTGTCGAAGTGTGAAAGAAACGCTCATCAGCTTTCTTGGGTAGAAAACTAAAAACCACCATCTAACAGTAAATTCTCTGTGTTGGAAATGTGAGTTACAATCAAATCATGTGGTGAAGTAGTCTGTGGTTTGTATATCTCCTGCGGTGAATTTGGAAGCCCCTTTGCTGTGCAGCACAGCTGGGCTCTGCTTGGCAGGCAGAGCTTCCCAAACCATAGGCAAAGACCTCCTGAAGGTCATGGTATCTTTCATTTTGTTATTTAATGCTGGCAGTGTAGAGGCAGCAAGGTCTTATTTACTACCTGGTGTGGCAGTGCCTTTGGGGGCAAGGCTAACAACACCAGACAGATTGTCTGATGGAGGAGCCTGGAGGAGGAGAGAGATGAAAATGTCACTGAGAGAATGAAATTTAAAGGTGGGGGAGGAAGAATTCCAGGGCTGGCTGTGACTCCAGCCCTGCATACTACCTGGCTTTAGCCCATTGCATTGCCCAGGCCAGAGCAGTTGGGCTTGTTGGGTCTCCTGGTTCTCTACTGTCAGCTCTGGCTCCTGGTTGGTGTTTTTCCCAGGACTGATGGCAGAGCTGAGGGTCATGGTGGTTTCTGTCTCTGTTGTGTTGGTAGCCTGCTTTGCCCACAGACTGTCTGGAGGCTCTGGGAGTGCAGCCACTGATCATTTTGGCATTCAACCAGAATTGCTGCTGGGTCTAATTTCTATGTGAGGATGGGTCTGTGGTACGACCGTGAGACCTTGTGGATTACTGGTTTGTTAAGTTTTGCTGAAGAGTTCTCCAGCTTGTTTGGAAGATGGCTACTGCTCTTCTTTCTGTGCAAGTCACTTACTAGTGCTTCTGTTGCATTTGCAAAAATCACTGTGATTTTTTGGTGCAAAGCAGGAAAAGTGTAAGGCAAAGTCTGTGGCTGAGGTCCCGTCTGCATTCCCTAAACTGGGGGGCCTTTTGGAGTGCTGCTGCCCACTCCCTGCAGTGCCAGGGCCGGCTGGCAGCCCACCAAGGGAACACTCCAGCCCTTGTGTATAACAATTCCCGAGTGCATGAAGTGGCCATCTGCAAACCTAGCTTTTCAGGAGTGTAAGAAGTGACATTGTCCAGGAGCCAAGGGCTTTGGGGCTGTGCCAGATTAGCAGCTGGATCTCAAACTTGTCAGTCTTGCGGTGCTAAACCTTGGAGCACTTTTGGTGAATGGCTCTGGCATTTATGAGCTGGAAGCTGACTGATGCACAAGCACAATGCCAAACTTCTTGGACCTGTAAACTGGAGACATGAGAGCCAGAGGAATTACCTTTGAGATTGTGGGTTGTCAATAAACACTGTTATCTTGGCTCCTGCATCAATATGTATGTGATGTGCTGAGTGTCTCTGAATAGCGTTTCCTTTTGTAGCCATAGTTTCACATGAATCAAAATGAAAAAGAGATCGTGTTGAAAATGCTCTGGGCTCTATTCTGGCTTCAGGCTTCGTTTGTTGCCAGCCCTGAAAAGAGGTCTGGATGAAGCCAGCACAAACAGGGGGGCCCCCAGCTTTGATGCTACAGGTGCCTACAGATAATGGGAATAAAACAGGATGTTGTGGGCAAATGTAACCTACTGCTCAGGGCAAGCTCCCCCACTGTGCCTGAGCCGCAGGAACACACGCTTGCACTTAGGACTCTGCTTAATCATAGATGAAATCTCCTGAGAGTGAATCACAGTTGTGCCCTGAGCCCCCAAGTCTCAGAGTGGTTACACACAAGAGATAGTGATTTTCCTTGCTCCGAGTCCCAATCAGCAAGTCAAAGGAGAAGGGTAATTATCCCCATTTTAGGGACCTTTGCATCGAAGGAATGGGTGCTGGCTGCTTGGAAGGGAAAAAAACCCAAGCGCTAAGCAGACCTTTGTGGAGCAGAGTAAATACTGCCAGTGGGTAAAACCTCATCCCAGTGCTGGGCTCTTCTTCCCTCTGAGCCTGACATCTGAACACAAAAGCAAAGGAGAAATAAAAACCTTTCACAAACAAAAATCTTGAAAGTTGATCAAGGCCGTGCTACTGAGGAATAAAAGAGATCTGACAGAGTGGAGCCCCTCGAGAGCTCTGTTGCACTTTTCGCTGTCTTCAAAGGCAGGCTGTTAGTCTCATATCACCGTTACAGACCCTGGCTTTGTATTATTGCTTGGAATATAATCTTCTTGGCTCGGAGGAATGTACATATTTGCATTCAGGAAATGTGGGCTGGATATCATATTTTTATGTTTCAAATTTACTTCAACACTTGGCATTGAGTAAAATTTAACTGGAAGAATATGCTACTCTCAGCCGCTGCGCGTGCAGCCCTGATTGGCTCAAGGTGCCGGCAGTTTCCTCACGGAGCGGGTGCATTTTAAACTCTTCCTCCTAAAAATTAACTCATTAAATTTATTTAATTAAATTCTGGGGTATTTCTGTATGCATTTCTACCTTCTGCCTAACACCCTGGTTGGAATTCTTTCAGTTGCTGTTTCTGTGTCTGTTCAAACCCTGGTGTGTTGGTTTAAAAGGTGGTGGAATGCAACATGTTTTTATAATCTGACCAGGTTATTGAATACAGATCTTTTCTGTCTCTCAGTGACAGTTTCATAATTTTGCATGACTCCAAGCTGTCTTAATTAAAATCAGTTTCATAGTCAGAGTGTTTTCTGGAGGCACTGCTTGGCTGTGTTTTCACATGTCTCTGAGGCTTCCAGAAGCTGAACATGCTTTGGCTCTCTGTGGATGAAGATACCCTCTGAGCAATTGTAACATCCAGAGTTCACTCCTCTGGAAGGTGGGCTCCCCAGAACACAGCCACCTTTCTTCTCATCACCACCCTTTGCTTAACTTGGCCTCACTTGATCCGATCATGTTGTCTCATGGCATTTCCAGCCTTTTTTGATGATGCTGTAATTTGATGGACCTGGCTCCACATCATCATAAATCACAGCCCAGCCGGTAGAGTAAGACCCATTGATTATATCACTCAATAACAAGCAGTTACCACTAATTGGAAATCACCATCAAACTGGGTATTGGATCAGGCTCTGCACGTATCCAGCCTGAGAGCAGCAATTTTCCCTGTTTGATCTGATGCTTAAAAAAAAAAAAAAAGAAAAAAAAAGAAAGAGGGGAATTTAGTCAGTGGTGCAATTTAGAGCCAAAGACATTTCTTGAAGTTTGGTGAATTGGACCTGCCCAGTATTTGAAGTACTGCAGGACCTGATTATAACTCTGGACAGATCTGAGCTTGTAAAGACATTTTCTTCACTGTGTCTTGCTGCAGGGTGACTGGTTTGTAGTCAAGCATAGCAGCACACATCCCTCTGCCCTTGTCTGCTCCCTGACCCCCTTTCCTTCTGCATTCTACCCCAGATTCTGCTCCTCCATCCCACTGTTCGTAGCTGTGCATGGCACTTACCCTGCCAGCAGGAGGGCAGGACTGATAGCTTGGGCAAGGCAGATGTGACTCCCCTCTGCATTGATCCCTGCAGACAGCAGCAGCAGCTCCTCTTGGCCAGCCTGGAGACAAGCATGCTGTCCCCACAAACACACTGGCCACTGTGACCTCGAGGCCAAAGGTCTTCACATCATTGGCAAAATATAGAAGTGGGGAGGGCTGGTGCATATGCAAACTTGCAGGTTGGTTTCCCTGCCAAGCTGTGTGGCTACCGTAGGAGGTTGGGAATCACAGGGATTTTAACGCAGCAAAGATCTTCCCATCGTTTCAGCTCCTATGCACAGAATATATCCAGGGTTTAACCTGCAGCCCCCTTTCCAGGCTCTGGGGTGGTGGGAAGAGCTGCTGAGCCCAAATAATGGCAGCATTTATAAGAGTGTAGAGACAAGAAGGAAGTCTAAAAGGATTAGGGAGAGACAAAGGGGGCTGATTATTTTATGGGTCACAATACAAGGCATTAGAGTGAGATCACAAAGGGATGTAATTACAAAAGAAGGCCATACTGGGGGGGATCAAACCAGGATTAGAGTGGGAAATGTTTTTACACAGTTTTGTTCCACTCATTATGAAGTTAGCATTTTAAATTAAGGTTTAAATAAGGTGACACCAAAGTTGTCACCAAGGTATTTCCTGGGCAGTGCCACTGTTTGGATGCAGATTGTGAGTCTCAGCTCAAAACATCAATGCAGACCTTAAACATGTGGGTTTGCTGTTGGTTTCTCTTGTGCCTGTTCAGTATCTGTGTTGTCAGCAGAGTCCTGCCTGTTTGTGCTTAGGACAAGTTAACCTGTTTTTGCAGTTGGAAGTGGGATACTTTTGTGACTCGTTGTTTTACTGGTGCAAAATGTTTTGGAGGTAAAGGTATGCCCTGGTGTCAGTTACAGTTCTAGAGACATCTTCCTTTTACTCCCAGAAACTTTTTTGCTAATGATCATTTGCATTTTCTTGCAGTTTAACCCTTGATGTTATGTGCCAAGTTTCCTCCATCCATAAATGAGGTATTTTCCCCCTTGTTGTGGCTCTGCTCACATTTAATGCCCTTTCTTCTCCAAGGCTGAGCAGAAGGGCTCGGCCCTGATGCCAGTGATGTTTCTGTACTGTCTGTGCTTTGAATGCTTATGGTGAGCCCAGAGCAAATTCTGGGCTTGCAGCAGTGGGTCTCAGAGAGGAAAAATACCCATGAAGAATTACTAAAGGAAAGAAAGGAAAGCAAAAGAAATTAAGTGAAGCAGAAACACTCTGAGAGGTTTCCAGGAGATGGATATGATGGGTGAGTGGGTTATTTTCCTCCATCAGCTCTTTTGACTGCCCCTAGGACATGCTGGTTCACGTGACACTACTTCTCACATACGTACTGTTGCAGTAGTTGGCCTTGTGTGTGCTGCAAAACAAATGTACAAATATAGGCGTCACTAGGGGAAAATTGGAGAGATTTGACTGGGAATTTTAGTAGATTTGCAGGATTAAAAGGGTTTGTCACTTACCACCCACTGCATTTCAGTGTCTGCATGTAACAGCCAAGATTCATCCTGAGACTTGAGCATATTATAAGACCATATTTCTTTTGGCTGCTCATTTCTTAGCAGTGTGATAGTTATTTAAATATCTTCTTGCACTTCTTTCCAAGGCTTCTAATGTGGATGCACCAACCTTAGCTCCAGCAGCGTTATCTCTCATATAGGGGGTTTGCACTGCAGGCAGTAATGTCACTTAGTCATTTGTAGAAAGCTCAAGGGAAATATATCAGAAGAATTTCATTAATGGCAGCACTGTTGAGTTATTTGTCTCAATTAACTCTTGCAGCACAGCTGAGGAAGTTTTGACATCTCTGCAGCCTGCACCTGCAGCATGAGACAGGTCTCTACCTGCTTTTTTAACATGGGGTGAAGCTCTGTGGTGCCTGCACAGGCAGTTCTGTGGGGACAGCACAGTGCCCAGCCCTGTGTGCTTGTACCCTGCTTGTCCCTCTGCCTGCTGCTCTGCTCCAACCTCTCCTTGAAGTATTGGGCCACTCTCCTGTATCATTTCAATCAGGAGAACAGGTCTCTGCTTGTATGACTTTCACTCTCATTTTGCCCTACAAGGGTCCCAGCTGGCTATGGTGTGGTCACTGACATCCATGCACCTGCTGTGCCTCAGTTTCCCTTCTCTGAACCTAAGATGTGTTTACGGTCAGTGCTGTGATTTGCACACTCCTGTGAACACCTGGGGAGCCAAGCTGCTGGTTTGTATTTATCAGGGACCCAGGTTAGCTGGCCATGGTGTTTCATCTGCACTGTTGCTTCTCTGTAGGGGGTGCACAGTGCTGGGGCCAGGCTGCGGTCCAGGTGAGAGAGGAGATGCTTTTCTGCCACCTTTCATTGGCAAGACTGTGAGTAGGAATCAATTTTGGGGTGCATTTGACCAGAGCAATCAGTGCTCTTGATCTAGTGAGTAACCACTGAGATGGGGATTCAAGGATCTTGCTTTGAATGTTTGGGGCCTTTGGGTGTAGTAGTGGTCAGACTTCACAAATCCCTTCTTATGGGTGAGTCTCTGCACAGGTGCCAAAGCTGCCTTCCCAGAGCTGGCAGGATGGGACCTAGGAGAGACATCAGCCAGAGCTTCCTGACATCAAGGGATGCTGGATCTGAGCTCCATGCACCTCCTCTTCCACTCTGGTTTTGGCTCTCCCCACCATCACAGCCCTGTTGCTGGGAAGGGAGTCTGCTCCCACTCCTCCTAGGCACAGCATATGGTTTTCAGAGAGGTTCTTGCTTTAAACCCAATTTTACAGTTGGGTTGACTGAGGCAAAAGGAGGTCAAACGATTCGCCTGAGGTCACCCAATAAGTGGCTCAGATTAAATCTCAACCCACGACGCTGCCCGTTCCCAGCGCTGGCTATGCTGGCCAGACCAGATGGCCTCCTGAATGCAGCGTCAAGATCCTCAGCTTTTCCCCCCCTCATTGTTCTCCATTGTGGGCTTCTGAATGCAGGACCTTGAAAGTGAGAGTCATTTGGATTTGCTGAGTCCAAGTTATTCTATTTAATGGCATGGATTTGCACGAGAGGGTTTAAACACAGTTTGCTACTGAAGCTGGAATTTTGCAGAGATTTACCTCTTTGCTTTGGTTTTCTGATGATAAAACTCTCTTTGCCTGACCAGCTAAAATTGGTCCCTTACCTGTTCAGCTGCCCTGCTGCTGGGTCACTGACTGCAGGGCTGCCTTTTTGTTGTACCTGTGCAGGTTTGTGCATAGTTCTCTCGGGTCCTGATTCTTGGGATAATTCTGCAGCACCACACCTCTCTGGTCTGTTTGTGCAGTTTGTGTCTTCCCCCTTAGCTTGGTTCTGGGATCACACAAGGGGTCAGTGCAAGGTGCTGCTGGATGGACAGTGTCATGTGTTTACCTCTGGGAATCTGCAGACTCTCGAGTTAGCTCTGGAAATGCAGGGGCTGACATCTCCCTCCTGATCTGGTGTACGTCCCATACATCACCCCTGACAAAGCAGGGGCCACAGAGGAGCTTAAAGCAGAGCTTTAAAGAGCTTTTTAAAGATGAGCTCCATTCCTGCTCTCTCTCTGCTAAGCAGTAGCCTGGAAAAGTGCATCTCTGTAGCCTCTATTGGAAAGCAGGTGTGCAAATCCTTGGGATTGGAACATACAGAGCAGAGCCCATCTGCCCGTGAAGCAGCAGTGCTCGGGTGTCTGGGGCAGACTGCAGTTCTTGGGGCAGGGGAGGTTCTCCTGCACCCACACATCCCTCTGCATCCTGCCTTCCAAAGGAGGGCCCGCACTTCTGCACACTCACATGCCTCAGTAAGTTGGCACCTCTTGAGCATGCCTTGATTAATGGTGTTTTTTTGTCAGTCCTAAGAGGCCCCATTATGTCCTTTTGATGCTGCATTTTGCACTTACCACTGTCACTGAGCTCAATGACTAATTTTCACAGGTCATGGGAGAGGGACAATGGATCAAGCCACATTTGGAAGAAACAAATGAAATTTTGCTGCAACTGAGAGCACTAATTAACAGTGAGGATCAATTTGGGTGTACAAAAGAGATAGTTTTAGGCTGTTGGTGTGTAAATGAGTGGCGGTGTTTCGGTAGCAAAAACGGTTTGGTGTATGCATACTTCAGCTGCAGCATTGTACTCCGCTGCATTTGATCAATTCTCTGTGCTTATTCATCAAGGAAAAACCAAGTATTTTCTTGCCAGGAAGGGCAGAGACAGCCAACCTGTCAGATCAAGTTGTGGCTGATTCCTGTGAGAAATTTTTGGTCAGAAGGAGCTTGTGTTTCTTCAGTTGACTTGCTCATCTTGGAGCATGGTGTTGCAGATTGCTTGGTGGCTTTTGAGTGCAGTGCATGGCATTCCCTGCCCAGCTCTGTGGGCAGGATGATGCCCATTTTCATCCCAAGCCGTAGCTCACCCTACCAAGGATTGCACTGTTCGCTGATTTGGAGCTGTTAGAATGGGAAGGGACACAGTGAACTTTCATCAAGGAGAATGACATGGGTACAAAAAGGAGAGCAAGGAAAACCAAGACTGCACAAGCTGGATTCACAGCTTCACTAAGCATTGCAAAAGTGTGATTCAAGTTTTCTTAAGTCTTCACATACAACAAAAAGTCAGGGCCGATGTGTATTTGGGATGAGCTGGTTGCAAATGTCCAGATGACCAGGCTGTGCCAGTTAAATAGTTTGTAGGTGGTTTTGGTAAAATTGTGTCTGTTTTTGATTGGATTTGCCTAGGGCAGAAAGGTAGGAACATCACCTGGAGCAGTCTTTTGCCAAGAGGGTTCTCCAGGGCCTACAGGGTTCCCATGATGCAAAGCCTAAATGAATATGAATCCAAACAGATTTGTGGTACCAAGCAAATCTCCAAAATGATCAGGTGGAAGCAGCAGTCCATCCCATTTTCCCTTGTTATTTGGTGGTGTTTGCCTACAACCATATTATTCCCTGCAGCTCAGCATCTTCCCCAGAGGGCAGTGGTATACTCAGCCTCTGTCCAGAGGTTTGCTCCTGTCCTGAGCCCTTGTGGTGACATTGCCCTGAATGGCCAAGCAGTGCAGTCACATTCCTTTGGGCCCCAGCATGGCAGCTCTGTCTCAAGTGAGGGTGCTTGCCAAGGCACTTTATTTCTTCAGAGCAGCATCCGTGTCCAGCTCACCATTGTTTCCCATGACAACGTGTAAAGGGGTGGGACTGCATCTTTCATTAGTGATCCTAATGCTCAGGAGAAGAGACAGGGCCCCAAGGGAGTCAGCTTGAACTGTCTCTCAAAATAAAGGGAGGGGAAAGAGAAGAAAAAGTCTTCACATGCTGAACTGGCCATTGGAAAGATGACAGCAAAAATAATCCTTTTTTAAAAGTTTTTTTTCATGACCAAAGAGAAAACAGTTTCCTTGTCACCTGGGACATCCATGGGTGCTCTAGACTTTCACAATGGCTCAGATGCTGCAGGCACTCACCAGCTCTAAATGACAGGGACTGGTCAAAATCCTAAACACAGTCTGGTTGCTACACTTAAAGGATCCAGACTTGACTGTTTGGCCAAAGCAGTGTGGTGGTTGATACCTTGGGAAGCCTGACTCTTGCTACTGATCTCAGGCAACTGTCCCAATACCCTTGTATCTCTAGGAATTAGGGATAGCAGCATTGGCCCTCCTCAGATCTCCCCATCCCTGTTGATTTTGGGGGCCCATTGCCTGCACACTGTCCTTGCCAAGCTGGTGTGGGGAACCCTCACCCTACTTGAAGCTGTCAGAGGCACAGGCAGCTCCTTCCCACCGCAGGGGCCTTGGGAGGCCGGGTGCCTCCGGGCGGCTGCTCAGCGCTGATTGCTCTGTGCCTGATCAGGGCTGAGGAGCTGGGGCACTGTGAGGACCTCACGCCACTGCCAGCTGTCGATTTTCATGAGCCTCCTGGCTCTGAGTTTTCTGAGACCTTTGAGCTTGTACCCAACCATCCGGGAACCAGCCGGGGGGGGTCAGAAGTTCTTTTATGGGAAGGCAGAAGTTTCTGCACTATATATATTCATATGTAAAAGCCTCTTGGAAAAGGAGTTTCAAAAGCTGACAGGGTGTAGGTGCACAGGAGGTATTTGTGTTGCTGTGCTGGGGAACATGTATGAACCTTTCTGCTTTAGAGAGTGGTTTGCATGTGTTTGAAGCACCTCGATGATTCACACTTCTGCATCCCATGGGGAAAATTGATTTGTTCTCCTACGCTTACGCTCGCTTCCTGCCCAAGGGGACCCTGCTTAATTTTTCTTTTACTGACTAGGTTCTCCCAAGAATGAGAGATTACCTGATCTTCCAAAAGCATTTCCAATGTGCGAGAAGTCTGGATGACTCACAACTTTTAATTAGCTCTCCTGACGGAGGCAAGGATCCCTCTCTTTCTCCCTCCTTCCCTAACAGAGAGGTGGTGATTAGAATTACAATGAAGATAATCCAAACTGTATGTGTAGGGTTTTCAGTAAGCGGAGAACAAAGAAGGACATCCATCTGGTGAGTGTGAGCCCATAATACCTTTCTGCTCATTTCTCCAGTGCAACAGGAGCTGCTTGGGACGGAAGCAAGCTCATTATTTTGGAAAGGCTTGCTGACACGCAGAGCGGGGCTGGCTTGTAATCTCCGAGGCACTGAAACCACTGCTCAGGAAGGAGCATTGCTTTTAATTTTAAGTCTACCTTTGTATTTCTCCTTGTTAAAATCTGCAGCAATGAGGGATACCAGC
Organism: Lanius collurio; assembly: GCA_020086605.1. Lineage (NCBI taxonomy): Eukaryota > Metazoa > Chordata > Aves > Passeriformes > Laniidae > Lanius > Lanius collurio. The sequence goes on from JACBWW010000021.1 coordinate 8,131,275, forward strand.
CTCTTCTGAGCCTGTCCTTAATTAGTGTGTGAAAGATAGATGCCCTTAGTTTTAGCAAGGCTAATGAAAGCTGTAAGGGAGTTTTAAAAGGCAGCCAAGCTAAGCCTGTTCTGTGCAAACATTCCAGCACCAGTGAGGAAATGCATTAGCTGGGGACAACCTCCTTTTGGAGTGATGCTATTTCCCCTCACTTAAAATCTTCTCTGTGTCTGACAAAGCTCCTGCCTCAAAACTTCAGCTTCCCTTTACGTCCTGTCTTTGCAGTGGGACGCTTGCAAGTGCCATGGGATTGGCTTTTCCATGCTGTGCCCTACAGCAGGCAGAGAAGAGGCAGAGTTTGCAGCAGAGAAAGGCAGTGTTGAGCCCTCAGCCACGGTGCTACTGTGCTTTACTGTCAGCTGGGTTTTGCCAGGCTGCTTCAGCACAGAGAGAGGATGGGCGCACTGTGAGAAAGGAACAACAAAAAGCCGTTGTGAAGAAGCAGCCGGCGCTCCGAGCTGCCGCTTGCCGCCATTCTGGCAGCACAACGCATGCCTTGACTCCTGCCATGGCAACAAGTTCATCCTTAGGCCAGGACAACACTTGGCTGCAGCGTGGCAAAGCGGCCAGGAGCCAATCCAGCCTGCGGCATCCTCAGCAGGACCCAGGGAGACAGGAGGGATGAGGTGGGATTTCATGCCTGCAAAGTGCTCTGCCAGCTTCAAAATTCAGATTGGTGGTTTTCCTACCCCAAAAGCACAGGAGAGCTGCAGGGAGATCCTTCTAAGGTCTCAAGCTGGGCAGCACCTCTGTGTGGAGTCATGATGGCTCTTGCCCTCCGATACAAAGAGCTCAGGAAGGAAAATGGAGAGCCCAGATCCAAGGAAATGTTGGCCAAATACTAGGAATCCCTTCCTCTTATTAGTGTTTCAAGCACTAAAAAAATCCCCTCTGCATACCAGAGCTAGGCACAGCCTTTGCTTGGAAGGAAACGTCTTTTCAAGCTGGGATGCTGGTGCCGAACTTGCCGCGGGCAGCCCCATGTGAGCCAGGCGTGCCGGTGGAGTGCAGCTGGTGCAGCTCAAAGGGAAAATATGATCAGCTGTTGAATGGCAGAGATTTGAGACGTCACGCCAAGGCTTCACGTTTTGATTTTGTGAGGCATGCTGTGAAATTCATAGGTGGAATATTTCTAGGGAGCTGCTTTGCTTCCTCTAGGAAGAGTGCGGTGGAAGAGTGGAAAATAAATTATGTTCTCTATTGACAGCTTCTAGTGTTAAAAACCTGGTCTGAGCTGTCTCTTCATTCTCAAAATCATGACACTTGCTCTGGGTTCTTGATATTAAAAAAGAGGAAATTATTATTTCCTTTAGGTCACCTATTGACTTAGCTGATGCACTTAAGAAATGTTTCCAGCATTTGTGATTCATAAGAAAAAAGGGAAGCTTGAAAACACCTTGCTTTTAGCATAACGAGAGCTAAGGTTGACAGAACTGTGAAATCCTGGAAGTTGGGGCTTCACGGCATTGCCAGACATCAGAAGGTCCTTGATGACATGATGAGAGCTGGGAAAGCTGAATAAACTGATGAGCTTCTTCCATTCTGGTCCCTTGTCATGTAAATAGGCTCCAATCTGCATGTCAGATCCCTTGGGAAAAGGAGTGTAATAACATTAAAGCTAAGGCAGCAAAACCCCCAAGGTGTGTGTGTGTGTATGTGTGTTAGCAATCTTTAAACAGGCAAAAAATATGCTTGGAGGAGTTTGGATGGGGTGAGAGGGCACCTCGTTACCACTCTGCTTCGAATGCAAAAAGGTAACTGCCATGGCTTTAAAGAAAGTACTTTAATGCTACATAAATATAATTGCTTCGATGAAATGTCTTTAGTCTCCTGAGGGAAGTTGTAGTCTGTAAGCCTTTAGATATGAATGGACGACTCTGTAATTGCTATTGTTTCGGAGACACATTAGGAAGGCCTAATGCTGATCATTCCTGGCATGTTGTGGAAGCGGAGTAATGGCAATCCCAGGCAGGGCAGGGAGAGAGGATTAGTATGCATTTTGCAGGATGAAAAACTGACAAACGCTTCAGGACTGGAAGTTTTTGTTCTAATTAGATTGTGGGCTTGTAAATTGTATTTGATTTTTTTTTTCTTCCCCCTTTTCCTGCTGATATGCAGAGTGAAGGTATCTTAACTCCTGGCAATTTAAGCTTTGGATAATGAGCTTGAAGGCAGCATCTCAGAGGAGTGCAGAATTGATGGGTTAGTACATCAGCTCTGGTTAATGTAAGCTCCTGATTCTGACAGGGTCCAAAACAGCTGGTTCAGAGAAAAGAGCAAAATAGGGGTTTTGAAAATAAATATTTTTTACTTTAAAAAATTATTAGTTAAACATGGGATATTCTGGTATGTGGGTTGTGCTTCCATCTCTGGATTGGGAGCAGCTGTGTTTAAAAAATCAGAACCTGGGCTTAGACATGATTCCTAAGAGATAATTTGGTTTGTGTCCTGAAGAGTGTGAACATCCTGTTTTCCAGCTTTTCTTCCCAGCATAGGGCCTAGAAAGTCTGGCAGACTGCTCTGGCATGGAGAGAGATCTGGAAAAAACTCTTCTGGGAACAAACCAGAAGAAATGGGGTTAGGTTCTTCATCATTGCTCTGTCCTTGTGTAGAGACTGTTACAAATATCTTCATCTCCAATGCACCTTGAGCATCCTGTTACACAACAGAAAGTAATAACTTAGTGATGCTTTCCCTTGGATGTTGAACCTCAAGTGGTAAATCTTGATCCAACTTGGGATTTATTTTCTTCTGGAGATTTTTACTGCCTTCAGAAACTTCATGTAGAAGAGTGGGATTTTATGGCTCTAAACTGTTTGATTTTAGAGAACTGGTTTTTTCCCTAGGGGCTTTTTTTTAATGAAGATAAGAGGAATCATGTAATCCTTGACATGCAATAGATTGTCTCAGATTAATAACACACTATCTTTCACAGTGAAGACGATCCTGTCCTGCTGTAATTTACTCTCCATCCTGGCATGCTGTTATTTAGGATGAAAATTTACGTGAAAGCTCCACATACGGCCAGTGCCACCTTCCATAATAAGTTGCCCCAAAAACATGAGGAATGAGCGGTAGTGAGTCAATGAAAATCCCAGCATAAATTGACTTTTTGTGTCCTGGCAGTGCTTGGCTGAAAGCCAACGACAGTAAGAGCGCGCTGTGCCAGAATTCACAGGCAAATAACACTTTTCCACTAGAGCATCCTTACACCCTCCCAGCAGCCGTCCTTCCTTCCTGCCACTCATTCCCTTGTGTCCAAGGAGGCTGTCGAGGCGGTGAGCGAAACGTCTCGGTGTTGTGACGGGGTGTGATGAAAACATGAGTGACAGAGTGACATTTTGACAGCCTGACTTTAGGTTCCTGCTGCAAATGTAAATACGTTCATTTGAATCCAATTTACACAACCAGACGTTTTTAATGGAAAATAAAGGGTGCTTAAAGGTGACTTTTTGGGAATTTAATCCATGTAATTTGTGGACTTCTTAATGGGTTCAAACTGCAGATTTCCATGGTGTTGTGGAGGTCAAAGTGGTCTCCATCCCACTTTGCTCCAATCAAGTGTTTTTATATCAAATTGCTTTGTTTTCTCCCAGTTTAATGCTAATCCCTGAGTTGAGAAATGTGGTTCACTAAATGTACCTACTGAGCAGCTGATAAAATTGAACTGCAATCCCATCCTCCTCAAATCAAGGACTCCTTAACAGCCAATAGTCCATTTTATCTTTTTCCTTAGGGGTCTAATCTGTTGCTCTTTCTGACTTGGAGACTTGCTGTGTTTTCAGTGGAGAAGAGTCACTGAGTGTCTTGTCAGGTGGGAACAAGAATGGCTGAATTGCTCTTGAAAGTGTGATTTATTTCAACAGTCTTGGCACCTTGGGGATTTCTTATTCCTTCTTAGTGCTCCTTGTAGTAATTCCTTGCTGAGATTTGGGTGAGTAGTACTGAAAGGTACAAATTTCCATTGCAGGAATTATACAGTTGAGCCTCAGTAGCAGGTGGTGGGAAATGATCCCCTGCATGACAGCATGGGGATCCACCTTGGGTGGAGAACTCTTGTTCTTCTGGCATCTGATTGCAGTGCTGCTCTCGTTCTTTCCCAGGTCCTTTCTCCTCCTGGTTTTCTCAAATAGATACTTTTGTCTCCCCTGTAGTCCTTGGAGAAGCTGTATAGTAGCTCTTGATGGTTGCAGCGTTTTGGATAAAGCAGCTGGACCAAAGAGACTGAGGGGATGAGATGGACAATGGCCAGATATGGCAAAAGTGCAGGAAACTGAAGGTCGCTTGAGGCAAGACCTTTATCCCAGTGTTTGGCACACCAGAGCAGCATGTGGTGCCTGTTGACCCCCACAAATGTGGGTCCAAGTGGGCAAGCAGACTGGAGTCAGCACCAGTTCCCAAAGGGACTATTTACTAGGGAGGGTTTAAATGACATTAGGAAAAATTTCTTAATGAACAGGGTTATCAAGCATTGGAACAGACTCCCAGGGAAGTGATGGAATCACCATCCCTGGAGGGGTTTAAAAGACATACAGATATGGCACTTGGGGACATGGTTTAGTGGTGGCCTTTGCAGTGCTGAGTTAATGGTTGACTTGAGGATCTTAAAATTCTTTTCTAGTCTTAATGATTCTGTGATTTCCCTGGGTGTTAAAAATTTTAGGAAAGCACAAGGGATGTGAACAGAGTGTGTAGGAGTCTGACTTTTCATGTAGTTTTGTCCTTGGACCAAGCTGGCTTAAGCTGGTTCCCTGTTTTTCTCCTAGCTGAGAGTCTCTGTCTCTCCCAGAGGGAGTAGGACCAGGAAAACTCATGAGTGTGTTAAATCCACGTTGTCTTTGTAGCATTGAAAAGAGACTGAAGCTTTCCACTCGTATACACATCATTTGTTGTTTGGGTCCTGTGGTTTGTGTCAGAGTCATCTTGTAGCTGCTGGTCCTCAAATGAGTGGTTTAAACTTTGGTACTTAAAAATTTTTGAAAACAGATTTTGGGGGTTTGGTGTTTGTTTGTTTGTTTGGGTTTTTTTTATTTGTTTGGGTTATTTTTACTGAACATCTATTAGCATATGGGGGTTTTGTCTGTACAATACTCCATTCCTGGGTCTGTGACTGGAGTGGATGAGTTACCTTGGCTAAGAACCAGCAAATCTTTAGTTTTACCCACAGCTACAGAGACCACACAGACCTTGTAGCTGTAGGTGTTTGACTTAGGCTGCCTTGGGACGGGGAGGTGAGAGATGGGCTCCTAGCAAAACCCGAGTTTCACACCTGGAGTTTTGTTCCTCCAGGGACTTCAATAACATGCGTTGCTGTCGGTGCACGGAGAATGTCACCCAGGATTTTGAAGAAGTAGCAGATTGCTTCCTCCTTACACTGAGACCTGTGAACACCCATGAGGGATGCTAATTAAGCATCTGCTTCCTTCTCAGCTTTAAGTGAAAGGGTGGCAAGTTAAAGTGACAGTCAGACCTCATTTATCTTAACGAGGAGGGTCAGGAGTTTAATGGAGTTTTGCTTAGTGAGGGTGTTTCAGCCTACTTTGTGTTTGTTTGGGAGATATCTCTGCATTTTAGGTCTACAGTGCTTTTTAGCTTGGGTGGTTTGCCTGCATGGGATTCAAGGGCCTCTGAAGTCTTTCCTAGGGAGAGAGGTTTTAGAAGAAATCCAGGAGGCTTTCCGGTATGTCTGCTGTGATTTTGTAAATGATTGGGATAATGAAACAGTGAATTTTGCAGATGATTTCTCTCTGGCCAGCCAGGGGCTGTGTTGCATCCACCTGAGGTGTGCTGTGCTGAGCAATGGTCACTTTGGAGCTCTTGCCTATAACAGTTTAGACATTTAGCCAATGTACTTAGCAGATACCAGCAAAAAAAGGGGGATTGTTTTTACATTCCAGAGTCTCACCTTGTACTTACCACTTCTGAGGTCTGTTTGACACCACACTGACATATTTACAGTGTAGCCTTACTGTATATAGATGGAGTAATCAGGCAGTCACTCAGGGCTGCAGCAACTAGGCAGAAGTAAAGCTCTTTTTACTAGTTCACATGCAGCACCACGCTGTGTGCATAACCTCATTTCTCAAGCCTGTTTCTTGGGTATTGAGCACAGACCCCAGCAACACCTACCCCTTGATGGAGCAGAGCTCCAGCTGGCCTGTAACTGCACAGCTCCAGCCAAGAACAGCCCTCCATCTACAAAGGACTACGCCAAGATTAGTGAGGGAAATCATGCAGGGCCAGCAGAGCAGGTGAATGGTATCACTGTCATTTTTCAGAGGGGACAGGAAGGAATAGGAAGGGTGGGATGCTGCTGAGACAGTCCAGAGCTGTACTGCAGAGCTGATGTAGAGTGTGAAAGCCTGCAGTCTCTTGTTGGGGCTGCTTGCAGTGCCTGGGGAGGAATTCAGACCTGCTCTGCTGGAGTCATTCCTGCTCATTCAAAGCCAACATCAAAAGGTCCCATTCTAATTCGATGCTTTTTAACACACAAATGGCAGTAAGATCATTAATTATTGCGCTTAACCAGCTTCAGTGATTTAACACTTTGTGTTTGTGAGTGTCATGAGTGAAATCTCTCTGGTGCTGTAAGTGAAGAGCGGGGTGTTGGCAGCTGTTGAGGTTGGATGGTGCTGCAAGCAGACAACAACTACCTGCTCTCTGAAGAGCCACATCTGTGCTGGGATATAAACTCCATCTGGACATGAATATTTTCATGTCATGGCCTGATGGCCTGTGAGAGCTCTCTGCTCCTGCTTTGCTGCCCAGGTAGGTATGTAAGATCACGTCTTTTGGAGCAGGAAAGCAGTAGTGTGAATATTTTGTGCTGTGGGAAAGTGGAGCACCTTGTCTCATCAAGACAACTGTCTCTGAGGTCTCCTGTAGATAAACCTCTGTTGGAGTCTCACTTTGTGAGGTGTTCAGCAGCTCTAACAGTGTTACTTTTCCTCCACCAAGCACAATGAAGTGGGACTGCAGTAGGGAGCATTCCCAAGGGAGGTCCCCCTCCACCTTGGGAGATGTTGGCTTGAGGCAGAGGTGCCTTGGCTTGAGCTCCTTCGAAGCTGAGCAGTTTTGCAGGCAGCTTGTTGCTGATTTTGCTGAACATGCTAGGCTATAGGAGAGCCAGGCGGTTATTTTCCATCCAGCCAGTTTTTGTCGCCTACCACTACACAGGAGGAGAGAATTTCCCCCCTCCTCCAGAGTGCGAGACCTCATTGTTCCCAGCACCTGAGGCATGCAAAATCCCCCTTGCCATCCTGGAGAAAGGGTCCAAGGGTAACCATGGCTGATTAGTGAGCCCTGAGCAAAATATGGGCCAAAAATCTCACACCCGTTACTGTGCAGGGAGAGAAAGTGGACCCTGAAAAGGAGATGCAGCTCCTGCCCTGGACATCAGCAGCTGTGACACCCTCACTCCCTTGGACTCTGACCACCCAGCAGAGTAGGGCTTGAACAGGGAGGCTCGAATTGGACCTGGGATAATCACACTCTCCATCTGGGTTTGTGTTTGGCATGCTGGGGGGGACACATCCCTTGCTAGACTAATGAGACTAGGTATATGTGACATTTTTATGACTCCTTCCCAAGCTATTTCCTCCAAGTTTTTAGAGTTAAATTGGATTGCTTCCCCCAAACCTCTGGTGTTGTTGGGAAAGCTATCTGCAGACACAAGAGTGATGCAGAGATAATGCTCCTGGTGTGGGTCTGTCTTGACTTTATAGCTCTTATATCTTTCCTTTAGGGTTTCTTTGACTTTTTGCCAGGCACACACACATCTCTCTGGGCATCTTCGTTGGTCCTGCATTAAGATCTGCCCAGCCCAGCACATTGTGGATCACATTCATTCCACAGCCTTCCCAAGGCTTTGTTGCAAGAGGTGTTTTGGAGCAGATGTCCCAAATGAGCATTTCCCAAGTTCTCACCCCACTAGAGATATTCTCAAGAGAAACATGCTTCAGTTTTATAATGTAGATGAGCCTCTCTTTTTCTTTCTTTTTATTTTTTTCTCCTCCAGTTTCCAGCCCCAAAAGTAGGCAGTGAATTCTAAGGCTTGAGGGAAGTAACCACACAAAAGCCTATTACAATCCAGTCACATTGTGCAAGGTGAGGATTTGCAATTTTAAGCAGAGGGAGAGGGAATCATCATGATAATTACATATAATACCTAAAGTACCTATAAATACAGATGTATGTTTATATAAAGCCTCTCCCAGCACACGAGTTCCCTGTCTGGCTGGGGTTGCCAGACCACCCTGTCCTGCACAAACAAATGAGTTAGAAAGTCCGAAATTCCATCCCTGCCTTTCGGGGCTTGTCTGGGGAATTCCTGAGTAATGGAGGTTGAGTTGGGTCACAAGGGCAGCGGGGAATAAATCTTCAAAGGTTAGCTCTGGCATGAAGTCTCCTTTTTTAGGCATGTGAGGGATTCTTTTGTTTTGCTTTGTTTTCCAAAGCCCCCCCCCCTCAACCCCCCCGGCAGGGGAACAATACCTCACTGGGGCCAAGCCTGGCTGGGCACAGCCCCACAGCATTGTCCGGGGGGCCGGGGAGAGGGCCGGGGGGGAGAAATGACATCTTAAAGAATGGTGCTTCTTCTTATGGACACTTAGTAGATCAGTGTGCATTCAATTAACCCTATAAACCGTGCAAGGTCCAGGGAAGAGCCTTTCAGGCATTATGGATTGAAAGTATTAAAGGGGATGGGGGGAGAGCTGTTGGTGAGTCCAGTTTAAATAAAGCCCATTAGGCAGGGGCGGTGTGGTGGGGGTGGAGAAAGGGGATGTTTTTCTTCTGAAAATGAAATCCATGCACAGTCTCATGTACTAATCTGGATTTTCTTTCAGTGAAGTTAGGAATCCTTGCACAGCTCGGGCTGGGTGTCTTGGTTAGGTATTTGGTCCAATTGTCTTTGGGTTTGCTGACTTGGGAGTGAAGGGATCCTCTAGACTGTCTTGGGTAGAAAAAAGATTTTATATGAGTATTTTCCTCCTCCTCAAATTTTTGCTCAACCCCGAACTGTGTCCTAAGGCCTCAGCTGTAATAGCCTGTGGGACATCCCTGACCTTCCTGAGTGCATGTTCGATGGTCCCCAGGGTATGAAAACATCTAAATGCTTCTGTGAAGGACCAAAACACCTTGTTTTTTCCAACTGTGTCTGTTGACACCTTGCAGGGTCACTACAAGGCACTGATGTATTTTGAAAATACAATATTTATTCCTATTAATGTTTGGAGGACAGTCAAATTTTGAAACTTTTATGTGCCATATCATTCACCCCAAGCCCCAGTGCCAGTCAGAGCTGATTATCCCCTCCAGGATGAGAGCAATATTGTGAGCAGAGAGGTGGAAACAGCCAAATTTCTTTCAGTGCATATGGCTAATATTCACCTGGAGAAATCCAACCCATTTATAGATATTAAACTAGACACAGTAATAAGTTCAGTATGTATTTCAATTTACTTTGCTGCAAATAGATTTAATTTACCAACTGCAGAGTTTGAGATGGAACTGCCTGTGTTCCTGCCATTTTTTGCTATGTTCTGAATATATTATACCTAAAGTTGTAAATTAATAGGCCTGTTCGTGATTTGTTGCACATAAGACATGGACCTGCAACTAAATTAACGGTGAAGTCTTAGTGTTGCAGAGTTTAATTATATTTGCAGATGAATTAGCATCTAATTCCTCTGTCTCTTCCTTAATGTGAAGTACACTGGAAATGTTTTCCTTCAAGATGTGGGTATTATGTATTGTTCTGAAAGATGATCTGTGAGATTTGCTGGACTTGTATCTTAGCTTGGTCAGCACAGCATTGTGGGCTGAAGAACCTCTAAATCCAGGCTGAGCCTGTTAGTTAACAGCTGTTAGTTGGCTGTTCTTAGGTGGGATGTTTCCTGAACTGGGCCCAGATCAGGCAGTGTCAGCTGTGCTGATTCAGTCTTGTGAGTGAAATCCTGATTGCTGGAGGTGCCATCATACTGGTGAGCCAGGAATGTGGACTTCTGGAGCTGCAGAGTAAAACAGTCTGATTTTTGAACAGAACAATGAATTTAAAGTAGCTGTGGTTTTGCCTGCTAGTGAAGTCTGGTGGTACCAAATAAGGAGGGTATCCTCCCTTTCTCCCTCTGTTTTGTATTGGTTTCCTAAGGAAACAGCACCAATGTAGCTTCCCCTATCTTGGAAAGCGCTGCAGAGCTTGGTGCTAACAGCTTTGTGCTATGTGCTCCTGAAGATCTGGTAAAGTGTTTGGCTTCCTGGAGGAAAAGAGATGATATGGGGCTTAAAGTCCTGCCCCAAATTCTTCCCTAAAATGCACCATTCCCTCAAGGAACAGGTACATACAGAGCTGGAAACTCTTTGAGAAGATGTGACTGTGGAAAGTGGCATTTGTGTGGCTTCCTGCCAGCACCCTGGGGCTTTTCGGGGGCTGTGGTACCCATTGCCTTGGAGTCTCCAGAAGTGTTAACTTTTCTGGGATCAGAGCCACAAAGTCAACACTTGGTGGCATTACTCTCAGCTGTAAATTATGTAGGTGCTTTGCTGCTCCGCTGGATTGAGGGCTCTTTGCACAACACCCTTGGAAGCTGCCTCCACCCTTGGCATGTTAGTAGCATCTTGTTGACCTTTTTTGAGCAGCTGGAATGAGATAATGAAGTCTTGCTTTATTAGCTTTTTAAAAAATTATTCTGTCCAAAATAATGGTTTGCTTTCCCCCTGCATTGCGCTGATTCACTTTTAAATGGCACTGAGCCCTCCTCTTAATTTAAAAGTACCTTCTAAGCACATCACATTACAGAGCGCATCCTAGAAATAAATATTTCTGCTTTCCTGAACAAATATAGACAGAGTCAGCAAATATGAAGCATCTCTTTTTTCTGTTGTCTCAAAACTGTGGCATTCCTGAGATTGATCTGTGCTTGCTCGAGGGTGTGCTTTAACAGGAGCACATTTGGGATATAAAGTGGGGAAGGCTCTCAACAGCTTTTAATTGGAATTGTTGCTTTTGATGGGGCTGCACTAATTTCCAGTGGCTTCAAAGCTGGCAGGGAGCAAGGAAGGCTGGTGAAATCCCGGCTCCATCCATGGGTGGTGGCAGGTTTGCTGCTGCCTCAAAGGGACGTGGTGTGATGCCACTGCGCTTTGGCGAAGAACAAGAATTAAATCCAAACGACACCTATCCACGCACTGGGGCTGTGTGTATGAACTGGAATTTACATTTGTGTCTGTCACTGCCTAAGAAAGAAATCTGGGCCATGATGAGAGTTTGTAAGGGGAAACCAAGCTATTCCCCCCAGAGCCACTTTCCTAAGCCATGCTGGGTTGCCAGTAGCTTCCTGTCTGTTGTTAGTTTTTCTTTTCAAATACAATTTAGTTTCTGCAGGCCAGTGGCTTTTAATGATTTCCTTTGAGCCCATGCATCCTCTGGAGCAGCCCTCTTCTCCCTTGACATTTGATGTGGGAATGTGTACATCAGTATTGTTCCTTAAACAATACCCTTCAGGCACTGATGCTGAGCCCTCAGATAAATCACAGATTAAAATGAAGCAGAATTGCTTGATAAAAAGTCTACAGTGTGCTGGCATGCAGGGAACAAACTGCACAGAGTCCAGGTAATGGGAAATTCGGTGTGTTATCTGAAGACCCGTGTAATTAATGAGCAAGAAACATGTTTACTCTGAAAATAAATGGCAGAGTTGCTATAATGCCTTTCTGCTTTGAATGCTGAACAAGTATCTCCAGAGGAATAAAAGCTTTAGTAGCTCAAAGCCGCATCTCCACCAGAAAGGCGGGTTGGAGATGGTACTGAGTGTCTGAGCTGTTTTGCTTTTATGAAGAATATGAAATCAGCCTTCCTTCTAATAAATACCTCATTTATTTTCTCTTGGCTCCTAAGTGATCTCGTTTGCAAATCGTGGTGCGGACGGAACAATTAGCGGATTCGATTCAGTGCACATGCCATTGCCAAGCAGGAAACGAGCATGCCGGGCATGAATAGCATCAATCTGATTTTCAGGCATGTGCAAGTATCTGGCACTTCAGAGAGCTTTGCAAACAGGCTGTACTTTGGGTTTTCCCTCTTTCCCTCCCAGTCATGCTGCTGCTGTATTTGTGTATTACAAAAGGCTCATGCTTTCCCCATTAGGGCTGCTGGAGGCTGGTAGGCTTTTACCATGCTCAGTGTTTTATCCCAGCTATTTTCCACGTGTGGAAAAATGCACCCGTGCAGGTCTTGGCATTGCAGCGTGTGCTGGGAAGAGGTGAGCTGTCCCTTTAACCATGCAGAGCATGTGGCTGTTTTTAGTTAGAGCTCTTTTAGCAAGTTGTCTCAGCACATCAGGGCCCCGCTTTCATCATGCCTGGCTTTTTTTTTTCCTTCTCTTTGAGTCCTAGAAGTCAGAGGCCACAGAGGGGGTGACAGAAAGCAGTGACCTCTGCATAAGCGAGGGACCAGATGGCCACTCCTCTTCCTCTGAGCCTTTCTCCCCTGGCCCCAGGGCACAGATCTGTGACCTTCGCTTTAACTGAATGCCCAGACTGTGTGACTAGGGCTTTGACATGCTCTTTAATAGGCATACATTATCCGTCCATTGCTAAAAGCCCAGGAAACTGGGTTCATTTAGATGGAATTTAAGTAAAACTGTTTGGATTGGTCTTACTATCCCCTAGCTGCCTCCTGCTAAATTGTTGATCTAATGAAGGGAAATGCACTTACAGACAGTCTGGGAAGCATTTTATTTGCAAAGTTTAGCAAAACCCAGTGTTTTCTGACAAATGAGGTGTGCACTCAAGGCATGAGCTTACTTGTGTGCCCACCCACGGCACAAGCAGTGCTCTGACCATGTCAAACACTTGCCCTCTACTGCTGGACTGAGTTCAGTTTTGCTCTAAGGTCTGTCTCTCATAGTTAAAGAAAACTGATGTTAAACAGTGGCAGAACTTGGGTTTGTAGCCTCTTGGAGCATTTGCAGGCACAAGGGGGAGATGTAATCACTAATACTTAATAATTCTCAGTTCCAGCTTTACATGTTGTCTGATTCCAAGTGTGAGCCAAGCTAGAGCACTGCAGTGTGGTAAGACCCCATGGTACTGGGCACAGGATTGGTGAGAATGGGCAAAAATATCCCCAAGGAGGAGAGGTTGTACTGGACCAACTGAAAATGGAGAAAAGACTTTATTCTCTGTGAATCTGAAGTCACCGTGTTTTTCCCCAGTACCCCAGTAACTGAGAAGTTCATCTGATATTTCTGTCTGGTCCCATGTTATTAGAGGAGGCCAGGCTCTGTTAAAGCAATTTGCATAATGGTAGCTGTGCTCTTCGGGAATGTCCTTGGGAGAGACTGGAAATACTTTCTTTTCCAGCAGAATGGAAATGCAGAGTTGTGTTTTTCTGCTAATGACCAGCAAACATCGCTGCTGATCAGGCGTGGATGGCCTCCAACCTCTGCCAGGCAAGCGGATGCTGAGGAGGGGCTTTATTAATGCCTACCATTTCCGAAGGGTTAAGCACATGAAAGTTATTCCAGGAATTTCCTTTCTAGGGCAGACCTAGGGAGGTAGGTATAAGCAAAGGCCAGTTCAGCCCTGCTGAAAGTGATGGATGCAAATTCTCTTTGAAGTTCCTGGGAGCTGCACTTCCTCACTGGGTGGCTGAATTGAATCCAGAGATCTGCAACTGTGAATCTATAGCCACAAAACACGGTTTTGTGACATCTGCTGTGGTTCATCAGCTACTGAAGGTGGGAAGGGGAGAGCAAAAAATTTTCCAGGAACGCTGATGCAGATGATACCCGAGGTTTGACTGCTTGCAGCTCATGTTCCTGTTTTCAATTAAATTAGAAAGTATTTGTGGATGAAGTGACCCATTAGTTGGGTAATAACACTACCTTATCACGCCTGCTTATCAGTATTAGTTATGCACTATAAAACCCATCCCAAAGCCCTTGGGGGAATCAATTAAAGTGGAGGGGGCAGCTTTGTGCACATGTGTGATGGAGCTGCCGTGAGGTGCGTGGGGCACATTTGTGCATCAAACTGTTGCACGTTTGGGGCAGAGTGTTTCTGAGCTTGCACACCAGCCATGCCTGTAAGCTGTCAGCATCACACATCTTTGTAGCCTCTACCAATTCCTCTCTGAGCAGAAGAAACAGGCCATAAATTTGCTGATTATGTGCATTTAGGCAGAGTAGCTCCCTTAATGGCCTTTACGATGGCTGCAGCCGCCAGTGATGGAGTTTTTGCATCCCTAGCTTCTAATAGGAGACGGTTGCTTGTTCATGCTGTACATCCTGTTAAATAAATCTGAGCAAGTGATAACTGATTGCTGATATTAAACTGCAGAGGGAGAGATTAAAAATATTTTCCCTGTCTGTTTGGAAAGCTTTGGAGGGCTTTGCTCAACTTCAGTGGTTTGTTGTGGGTTTTTTTAAAGAGGAGGTAGGAAACACTGTAAGAAAGTGTCTTGTCTCTCTTTGCCAGTGTTACCTGAGCAGCAGGTAAGGGAAACCTGATTTAATGACATATCAGATAGAGAGCTGCTTCTCATCTGATCCCTCTTTGAAATGCTGCTTAGGAGTGATCAGCGCCTGTCTGCATCAATAATTAAAGTATTTAGACTGGTGGCACAGGGAGCTGTGGTGGCTGATCACCTGGAAGGGCTTGATTTCCAGGTAAAATCTCTCAGTGTAGTGATTGAATTTGCTAAGGTTTCAGCTGGCCAAAAGGAGCCAGAGAAAATCAACCATCTCTGGAGTCTTCCAGGGCTGCAGTGTAAGGAAAAACGTGGTGGTTGGACGTGTCCATTAGATCTGTCGCCCCTGGGGCTGCAAAATGGCTGTGTTCTTCTCAGCCAGCAGCAGCGAGGAAAGCTTGGAGGGGAGAGCCAAAGTGTGGGGTGATGTGGGGCTCCTCACCACAATCCCTTCATCCCTGCTCAACCTCCCCTGGGGCTCAGCTCTGAGCATCCTCTCCCTGCTTTGAACCTGAGGAGCCGTCACACCTTAAGGTCAGGCGAGGGGGCCCCGTTAGCGGGTAGGGGGAGGTGGAGGGAGCAGGATGTCATTTTATCATTAGCCAGGCTTCAAAGGCAGGCCGGCACCGGGGAGGGGGGAGAGGAGCTGTGGGGTCATGGGGGCTGCAAGCCTCTTGCCCAGTCTCCCTGCCGGCCCCTTGCCCAGCCTTCCTGCCGTCTAGCTCACCTGGAGCACAGCTGCTCCAGGAGGAGGGAGCCCAGGGAAAGCAGAAGAATGGAGGAGGCAGTGTGGGGAAAGACTTTTACCCCACAGCCTGCCAAATTCAGTTTGCAGGTTTTAGGCTGGGCAGATATTTCATGGTGCTGGGATGATGATGTGAAGCACCGCCTGTGTTAGAGTGGCTCTTCAAAGCGTAGCCCCCTTGAAGCATTGCTGCCTAGAATGATTTTAGTGGGGTCCTGAGCATCTCTTGGAGACTCTGGAACATGATTTTGGCTTGCTGGAGAAGCTCATGTTGGAGGTTGGTCATAGGGCCCCCTGTCCTTATGTTCATACATCTTGCTTGGGATGGCCCTCAGCTTTCCCAAGTCAGATCCAACCCCAAAAAATTAGCAGAGTGGGTTAAAAATTACGAGATTGCCAAAACATAAGAAAATTACCCTCACTTTGGTGTTCTGTGAATTTGTGCTTAGGATGTTTTGAGAATAGTTTGGGATCCCCTGTCAAGGCTTTCCTCTGCAGCCACCAGGGATGGGTTTGTTTATTCCAATAAGCCAAGGTCCTCCTGCCGGTCCCCACAAGTGGGGCTGGGGACGAACACTGGCCGCTGCAAGGCTGGAGATCAAAGCACACGTGTTGGCAATAGTGCGAAGGCTCTGGGATCAGATGCTCTTTGAGGTGCCGCTGCAAATCTGAGGGCCCTGATGCACAGTGCACGTTGGGAGCCGACGGGATGAGGGGCAGCAGCTTCAGGAGTAGCTGGGCAGTGCATGGAGCGTCTAGAGCCAGCAGAAACATGGCACAGCTCTGCTTCACAAGCTCCTTCCATCCCGCAGCCTGATCAGGCTTGTGTGCTGGTAATTAGGATGTTTGCTGTCATTTCTGTGGATGCGACAATGCATATTCATCAAATATGTAAATTAATGCATTAAGCTATTTGCATAAATCTGGATCCAACAGGATGGTGGTGATGAATTGCTGCAAGAGCAGCTCTGTAAATGATTCCCTGATACACATGTCACACTGGAGTTCTGTACATTCTCCCTGGGCGCTCCAGGGATGGAGAGCAGGGTCCTGCACACTCCTCGTGGGTGCTGCAGAGCAGGAACTTGTTTGGGTTAATTAGTGCAAGAAGTCCAGGCATCCTTTCCTCTGGAGCAGGATTATGGCTGTGTTTACACTGGCAGCCCTCAAGTGGCCTTTTTTCCTGGTTGAGGATGAGTTGGAGGGGTGGACAGGCAGGTGAAGTTATCCATGGAAAAAGCAAAGCTGCCTGTGCACTAAATGTGCCAGTGGTCTCCAGTGAACAGTAACACACACACGGAAGTTTGCTTGGGCTTGCTCCGAGAAGTGAGATTCCCAAGAAACCCCCGCACAGCCGCTGCCTCCAACACATCTGGTACTACCAAAAGGAAAATACATAAGACCTGTAACCCTTGCCTGCAGTAGCTTAACAATACCTCTGAGTATTGCTTCAAATACATATAATAAGTCTGAACTAATAAAGTAACGAGTTTATGAGCTTTTTAAAGATTTTACTAGATGAACAGAGGGCCTAATAACATGATTCAATTTCTTAATATAAACAATGTATTTGCTGTGGCCTCTTAAAATATTCCTAACTTTAACTGCAGAAAATCCAGTGTATGATTTATATTTCTGGCTGCTGGAAGCTCTGGTTTTCATTATCTCTGTATGCCACAAATCCAATTATGTAATATCATTGAGATAAGGCGTGTAATGTTTCACATCTAATTGTTCTAACATGCAAATTTTTTCCAGCGCTGGCATACGTTGGATTAAGAGGAAGGCAAGGGTTGTGTTTCATGGGTGTAGGTTGTGTGGGTGGAATGGGGCTCTCTGCAGGTGGTTGGATGTGTTGACCTGGGTGTGTTGTGTTCAAAGTCTCTGAGGAGCTCTTTGGGAGCCACAAGGTGATGCTGCTTTTTGGGTGGATAAAGTGTTGGTTAAATGCAACCAAACAGCAGCTCCTTGCCTGAACAGGGAGAACTGTGTATGGCTGCAGAGTATTTCACTGATCCAATAATTGTGACTCATTTTTTCCCCCATGAGGCCTATGCCATGGGGTTTGATAATCCCTGTGCTTCAGTATGAATGGGACAACTTAAGTCTACAGCATCCTTGCCCTCCCCAGTGAGCGGCTGTGAAATCAGAGTGTGGGCTGGATATACCCCTGGCAGACAGACTGTGCCTGCCTGGCTGACAGTCCAGGGCACCTGGTGATTCACTGTACAAGATCCAAATTTCACACTCATTTTCTAGGTAGTTTTCATCCACAGGTAGGAAAGAGACCACAGACCTAAGTTCTAGTACATCTTGTTAAACACCAGCTTATGTGCTTTGCCTCTTAGTTATTATCATCACTGTCTGAACATCCTTGGACACGTGTGTGCTCATCCAAGACTGATAGACTTAACTTTAGAGCTGGCTTTGTCCTTGTCCCTTCCCATGATGGGGTCCCATCCAGCCTGCACACCCAGGTTGCACACCCTGGGCAGGCATGAAGACAGGGCTGGACAACACTCAGATCTCCCCTGTTACATCCTCAGAATGCAACCAAGGAGCAAGTCCTGATACGGGAAGAGGATGGCATGGAAAGAAGGAAATGGATGTCGTCTGGGAGACCCATTGTAAGGTGTTTTGAATCATGATAGTGTGCCCCAGCCAAACCATCTTTAGTTATGCTTATTGGAGCCCTCAGAGTGAGGCCAGGCTGGAATTACCCTCACCAGCTTCACCTGGCCGTCCATCTACAGCTGCAGCAGATCAGCTCCTGGAGGTTTTTTAAGCCTGACTCAGGAGGGTCAGAGGAGGGAGACAAAGAAGAAGAGGAAGAGAGAGGTGGGATAGGCTTTTATCTGCTCCCTGTCTTTTGCTGTCTTGTTTGGATTTCCTGGACTAACTTGGCTGCTGATCACTGATGGGTTTTGTTGCTGCCATCATCTTGCCTCTGCTTGCCTGGATCTGGAGTATCAAGGACTGAAAGGTAAATTGTGCTAAATTGAAAAGTAATTGGGAAAGGAGAAGCTGAAATGCTAAATATGAAGACAGCAAAGAGTAGATAAAAAAGGACTGTGTTGCATGTGACTAAAACCAATCCTATTTTCTGAAAAGTGTGTGTGGAGCTCTTGGACAAAGTAAAGAGACCAGTCAAGTAATGTGTAATCTCATGCACAGCAGCTGCAAAATGTATATATATCTGTATTATGGATAAGTTAGTAAAATGTGTAAGTACTGTGTTAGGCAGAAGTGCTGTGTTAAGTAAGCGTAAGTAAAGTGTGGATGCACTGTGTTAGGTGAGAACAGAGTAAAGTGTGTAAGTGGAGTAACATGTATAAGATAGTGAGTAAGATGTGTAAGTTATGTATAAGTGACCTTTATAGGTTATGCCTAAGTATGTATAAGTTGGTAGAATATAGAAGTAAGCTAAATACACAAAAGAGGTGGTAAGTAGGTGTTACGTAAAAATTGAAATATGTGAGTTCCCACATGATGCCCAAAGAGGTGATGCATATTTTAGAGAGTTTAAAAGCTTCTGCATAATCATAATGATTTGTTGTACAGAAGTGCTGAGTTCCTGCAGAGACCCAAATTTTTATCCTTTGGACTAGAACAGACACTTACATAGCATTTGCCTGCATCAGTGGTAGGGCAGGTAGCAGTATGATGTGAATCAGGGGTCTTGATGCAGTGTGCAGGTGTTTGGCTTCTGCTTAAAGGGTGCTTGGTTTTTCTGGAAGGGGGTGGAAAATCCATGTATAGGGGTTGTGGCTTTGATGGCCTTGCTTGTTCACCACAGCACAAAAGAACATGGAGATGTGTCTGAAAACTAGGGGATTTTTAGTACCATCTCTGTTGTCCGTGGTGGAGTGCTGGCTGGGGGAATTTAAAGGAATCATTTTAAGCAAAATGGTGGGGTTTTTTGGCCCAGTGCCCTTGAACACATGAACTTGTCCTGCACTTTGATTGGAAAGTGCAGGTGGAACTTCTCAGCCTCTGCTCTTCTTTGTGGCCACACGCTGTCCCTGCCAGGTTCTGATGCTGCTGTGGAGTCGGTGATACTGTCCAGACAGTGGTTCTGGTCCTGGTATTAAGCTCTTCTGAGGAAGTTTTCCACTAACTATCTTACAGCCACTGGGCATTGTGCTCTGGACATGAATAGGTCCCTTTCAACCTTGTTTTATTCATCATCAGCAAAGCATGAAATTACAGTGGAAATGCTAATAGATTTCCTAACAACTTGCTATCTACTTGGGTGAAACAGTTATTTGTTGACTAATTAGTAAGTTAATTGTTTTATACTTTATTGAGGTCAGGTTGCTGTTTTAATGTAGAGGGAGGAGGTGTGGGCTCTTCTAAACAAGATGCTGCTTTAATGAGCAGTTACTGTCATCGATTGGGCTAAAGAAGTGTAGGGAAATGGTAATGGTATCTCCAAAGGAGATATTTGGAGCCCAAATGATGAGCTGTCCCTGGGAGCTGGGACAGATCCTGCTGGGGTGCTTGGCTTTCTCTCAGACCATTAGCAGGGCAGGCTTCTCAGCTCCCACAGCTGCTCCCAAGCTTTGGGAATGCTAATTAAAACCATTCCTGACCAAAAAAAAAAAAAAGCATTTTGCAGAAAGAAGGGAAAGACCTCTCCTTCCTGGAGTTTATGATTGAATGTACGAGTAACCTGGCCTTAGGTTTCTGGGGCATGAAGTCTTTTCCTGGTTTACATTGCTTTTTAAAAAAAAAAAATTTTCTGCTCTCCTCCTTAGTAGCTTTCTTTCTCCTTTCTTCCCCCTCCTAACCCTGTGCTCATGACCAGGAAAAGTTTCCTGGATTTAGAAATGATCTTAAAAGTTCCCCATGTGTGGATGGAGGCAGTAGCAGATCGCTGGGGAAAGCTCCTCCAGGATAGTTAAGCATATTGCTTTGGATATTTTTTTCCCCTTCCATGTCCTTCCTGCTCCTCCTTCAAATTAGGGCTTTGTTGTAAATGTCTGCCGTGGCCAATCCTGTCCTTTCTCAGTTAGAGCAGTCCTGGAGCTGTGATGTGAGTCAGTGGGTTTGTTCCCCTTCTCACTCCTTCTGATGAGCTTGTCTCCCATGTAGGGAGGGATTTTAAGATGAAGGAGCTCAGAGTTAGATAAGATTTGGACATGAAATTCTTCCCTGTGAGGCCCTGGCACAGGTTGCCCAGAGAAGCTATGGCTGCTCCATCCCTGGAGGTGTTCGGGACTGAGTTGGATGGGGCTTGGAGCCACCTGGTCTACTGGAAGGTGTCCCCTGCCATGGCAGGGGGTGGAATGAGATGAGCTCTAAGGTCACTTCTGACCCAAACCATTCTGTGATTGTTTATAATGTATTACTCTGTATTAGGCAGAATCACAGGGTAGACCACAAGAAATATTATTGCTTGCAGACAGCCCAATTTATGCTGATATTTCCCCCTTCCGGCTGGAAGTACAGTGTGGAAATACTGCTACCTGTAGATGTATTTGTGTGATGATGATCCTATGCTTTTTTAAAAAATTGCCTCGAAGTCTCTCCAGCCTGCTCTGTAGTCTAATTGGTTTTGACCTTACACCTATAGCAGTTTGGCTTTTCTGGAAATGCAGAGTTACAAGTGAGAGACCTGTGTCCAGAGGGATGTGCAGGTAAACCTGCCCAGTCTGTGCCCAAATTTGCCCAGTTTTCCACTCTTCTCCTACTGTAAAATCAAACTGAAAAAGGCAGGATGGCTGCCAGTAAATAAAGCTGGTACCAGCTCATTACAAAAAAATTAAACAAAACAGGACTCAGACCAACCAACACGCCATCTTGGTTGTCTTTGTTTTTTTAGTTGCCTTCTTTTTCAGTTGTTTGTATTTGCTTTGCTCCAGTGGCCAGGTAGCTTTTGAGTTTTGATAGTGGTACTTTTCTTGTGCTGTGTCCAATAACCCTCTGCATGGATTAACTGGCAAGAACAATCCCTGGGCAGCCAGGGAAAAGGAGTATTTTTACAGCCTGCATCCAGGCATGACTCCAGTGTTTCATGCCACCATCTGAGCTAGGACAGGCTGTGAATACAGATCACGCCTCTCCTTTCCCTACTTTCCCCAGGCTTCTCATTGGGAAAAGGGCCTTTGCTCAGAAGCCACCAGGGAAGTGGGTTATAAAAGTTTTATTGGTGAGGCGGAAAGATGTTTCCACTCTTGCTGTTCCTTGGGAAATAAGAGAAGGAAAGACAGATAATGTTTTGTCTCTTTATTAGATTGGGAAATCATCTATAAAGCAGAGGTATATTTCAAACCAAGGCCCCCACATGTCTTGTTAATGCCAACTCAGCAGCATCCAGCTGGCTGGATGAAGGGTTTGGATGATGCAGTACTTTGAAGAGATCCTGTTTTAGTGGGATGAGAGCCCCAGAGGGGCCAGATGTCTAGTAAGAAGACCACAGCCACCAGCCTGGGTGCCCTGTGCTCAGCCCTTGCAGCAATCCCACCAAGTGCTAATATTCACCTGTGACAATCTGCAGGCTGGAAAAACTCATCATTGAGGGAAGCTACCTGCCTGGCAGGTAGACGAGAGCTTGTGCATGCTCAGGGGTTGTTAGTAGGACACTGAAGGATAGCAGTGAACCGTAAAATGACCTTAAAAGTGGCAAGTCCAAGTGAAGCTATGTGGCTTAAAATGTTTTATCATGTTGCGTGCCAGGGCTATTAGTCCCCTTCTGTGCTTCTGTCAGGCAGTGTGGCAACCAGCAGTGAAGTTTTATCAGATATTAAAACCTGCTTTTGAAATTTCTCTTCGAGCAGAATGCTAAATCAACCTCTTCCCAGTGATATTTCTTTTTTTCTTCTTATTGTGCTGTTTCCTGCCTGGCAGCATTACCTTTACTTCCATTTCTCTCTCTCATTTTCTATCAGCTCTATCTGTAACCATTTTGTGTTTTATTGAGCATGAATGAATAGTGGTGCCTTTTAGATGAGTGATATTTTCATCTGAAGATGTTTGTTTAATATAAGCCTCCACTCAGCTGCTACCCCAATGGTGCTTTGTGTTTACCAACAGATTATTTCAACTAGCTTGAATTTGGAAACAAATTTTACGTGGGGATGTTTTCACCCCTTCTCCTACCCTAGCAAAAATTCTTCTTCTCTTCTGGTGGGATGTTACGGACCTGGAACACACTTCAGAGTGAACTGTGTAAGAGTTGCAGCTTTGCTCCTGGGGCTGAGTGTAACCTACGCTTACCATATGCTACCACCCTCTGCTTTCGGTGAAATGGAGAGTGTTTCTGCCTCCCCGCAAATGATAGCGGAGACTGTAATCACTCAAGCTGCTGCTGTGTGGGTCTCAGTGCATTTGGGAATAAAATTTTCCATCTGTGGGAATAGGGTCTGGATTTACCCTTGGTGCTGTAAGCAGGATCTCAGCTGTCAGTGACAGTGATGGATCCCCAAATACCTGCTTGTTGTAAGGCATCACTGCCACCCCCAGAGGTTCAACAGCAGCTGGACCTGGGGAGGCTGGAATGTGCCTCAGTTGTTAAAAGGTTTGGGTTTTGCTTGGTCTGAGGTTTGTCACGGCAATTCCCAGGAGGTATCTGCTGGTTGAGCTCACTCTGGGGAGGTATGTGGCTATTTTTTGGCACTGGTGATAAGTGTCACTGCTGCTTACAGGAACTGGGTTCCCATCAGTTCCATGAGGCCAGTGATGGAGGGCAGAAACAAAATCCCTTCCCGAAGGTTGACTTTCCTGTTTACACCCAGATGGAGGGGACAGATCTTTATGCATTGCTCCAGCCAGAGCTGAGTCCCTTCAGAGAGCTCTGACCTTCATCAGAAACGGATCAGCATCCAGACATTGCCAGGGTAGCACCTGGGAGGTTTTAGAGGCATAGTTATGTTGGGCTCAGGGGAAAAGGAGGGACTGTGTGTCCCCTTGGGCTGAAGATGCACTCTCTGGTGCACGTTTCCATGCCTTGAGAGCACTGTGCATCTTTAACCCCCTGTCGTTTGTTCTCTTGATCCTCATGCAGCAGCTGGCAAGGGAAGAGGCTGGAGTTGAACTCACATCCTTGACAAAGTGCTCAGCCAGCCCTTTGCTGCACCAGCACTGGCTTTTCCCTTGTGATTCAGTGCCAGGCTCTGCACCCTTGTCCAGTACCATACTGCTTAGGGAATTCAGATGTTCATGGCTGCAAATGTTCCTTTGGGACATGAGTCCTCTGGGTCCACTCTGCCAAAACTATCAGGGCTGCTCCTTAGGGAGCTGCCAAACCTGGTCCAGACCACTCACATCGACACTTCCATCTCCTGCTCTGTCTGGACCCCGTGCACACTAATTTCCCAGCCAGTCTGCTCCATTATGGCATTATAGGGACATTAGTTAATGAGGCTGGTTCTGAGAGCATAGTCTGAGTTAATCTGGGCTGTCCCCGGTGATGCAGAATTTGCATCTGGCCAGGGTTGTGCATCTCGCAGCCGAGCTGCCAGCACTGGATGAAAAGGGCAGCGCTTCCAGAAACCCTCGCCAACAATTTGTCTTGCAAATAAGCAAGGGTAGCTCTCACCGCCCCGGCCCTGCTGAAGTCAGTGCTGGGCTGTGGCTCTGGGTTCGTGGCGCGCTGCAGCTGCCTCACACCGCTCTCCTCGCTGCCCTTCACCAGCCAAATTTCTCGTGAGCGGGCCACGCATCTGCATTAATTTAGATGGCTTAATGTGGGGAGATCATCAGCTTGATTTCCCCTGTGGCTCTGGGAGTCAGCTGGGGCTCCGGGGCCTCCCATTAGCGGCCCAGCCCGGTGCCAGATGGCGGGTGATGGCTTGCAGAGGCTCCGGAGCTGACGTGCCCCATTGTGCGAAAACACAAAAGCGAGCCAGGCTGGATGTTTTTTTCTTACCCCCCTTTCTGCTTTCATTTTCCTTCAGTGCTGTCACCCTCACAGCTAATTCCTGCAGCTCTCTTTATTTATTCATTTTGCTTCGTGGTGGGGAGGGCTGTGAAGTTGCTGACAATGTTTTCTGTGCGGATGCTCCTGTCTTGTGCCACAAAAGTATCTTAAGGACTTTGTTTCTCCTGTATTTTATTCTCTGCCTGAATGTGCATGTGGGATGTACAGTCCCATATGCATGCACACCCTTATGGAATATCCTCTTGGACATTTGGGTCGCATAAACAAGTTATTAGGATATTACAGTGGGTCTCCTGGGGGGCCATTATATGCCATGAGGCTTTGTTAAG
This sequence comes from Lanius collurio, assembly GCA_020086605.1. Taxonomy (NCBI): domain Eukaryota; kingdom Metazoa; phylum Chordata; class Aves; order Passeriformes; family Laniidae; genus Lanius; species Lanius collurio. The sequence goes on from JACBWW010000021.1 coordinate 8,155,739, forward strand.
ATAGATTTAGTTGCCTTCCTGAATATTTCAGGTGTCCCAGCAATTTTTCAAACCTCTTAACAGTCTGTGTTACAATCACCTGTTTGTTACAGAGTTTTCATCTCTTTTGTTAATGCAGGAGAGGTGCCTGTTTTGGGGTGCAAGTGTTTTATCTGATGAAGATGAACATTTCATGAGGGAGAGGACTGATTCCTCAGGCTTGGTACAGGACACACTGAGCATGCCTGCAAGGGTCCCCTCAAGATCAGGCTTACAGGGCTTTGACTCTGTTTTCCCCAGTGTCCTGCAAACACAGAGGCAAAGCTCAAGTTCAGAGCTCCAAGTCACTAAATGTGCCCCTCTGCAATGTCTCTGTTCAGGCATGGCATTTGACCTCTGCCTGCTCCCTAAAACCCACATCGCTTTTGCAGTGCTGCTGCTGCTCCTTGGCATTTATTATCACTCCAGCCCACACAGCTTTCCACATTCATGTGTTCATCCCAAACTTAAGCTTTAATTAAAATGAAATTTCATGCTGACAGCTTAGGTGGCTAAATGTGGTTAACCTTGGCACCTGGGAATGAGTCTGGGAAGCAAATGAGAGCAGCAAGTGCATGAGCTGGGATGGGGACAGAGAAGCCCCAGGCAGTTGCAAGTCTGTCTGGCTGTCCCATCACTAACAGTCTTTGAAGGCAAATGCTGGTATTTAAATTTGGATCATGTGGCTGCTTGAGTGTCCAGCCTATCTTCTAACTCTTACTCCTTTGGCAGGAGCTGCAATGTCAATGTTGACCTCTTCTCCAGGCTGAGCACTGTGTGCTGGGTTTCTTTTCAGCACTTCCACTTGTCTTTTGTCCATGGCACTGAATTTTGTTGCCAGGAGTTGTTTGGTAGGATGGGTGGAGATCGATGGAGGATGTAGGGACCTGATGCATTTGCAGAGGGCTTAGGTGCTGGTAGTAACAGCAGAATCTGTGAATCCTAGTCAGGGAACCAATGCTTGGGGAATCTGGCAGCCTGCCCACCCTGACCTGTCCAAGTGAGTTTCAGGGTGCACAAACACAGGAAGAAGCACAAACATTTGGGTAAAATATTTGCAAATTTCACAGTAGGAAATAACACAGGCTCTTCCAACCTCTTCTCTTCCCAACAATTTGATAAAGCCCCTCCTTGTAACCCTGAGAGCTGATAGTTATCCCATCTGGGAGCATCCCTTGGGAATACTCTTGAAAGGCTTCCTGAGCTTCACTGCCCTCTCCTCCTGTTACCCAGGGCTTCTTGTTGTATCCTGTTCCCATAAACAATACCAAAGGTCTTTGCAAAGAGAGGAGAGGCACCACCTGAGGTGACCTATGTTTGTTTAATCAAGGATAAAAAAGCAAAAAAATTTAGAAGCATCTGAAGTACATATCTGAATGCCTTAGTAAAGTGCTCAAAGCTGAAATTTAGTTTTGCTTGACTGCTCATTTTAAAAATTCCCCACAGAAAGGACTTGGTTATTTCACTGTGGCAGTAAGAGATGCATTTGCAAAGTTCTGTATGTGGTTGTGACACAGTACAGAGGTTGGATGATGGCAGGTCACGATTGTGGCTCCCCCATGGGCATGGTCAGATTGTCTTTTGAAACCATACCAAAACCTGCTCTTGTAAACAATCTTCTATCAGGAATCTCGCCCAGCGAGCACAGCCCTGCGTGGTGTGGCTGCAGGTGCAGTAAACCACAGAGCCATGTGACGGCCTCACAGAGAATCAGTGCGTCCCCTCTTTCTGTCGGTTTGCTTCTTTGATGTGATGCTCTGGGATGGTTTAGTGCTGGTGGTGATTTCCCAGGTGGTGTTGTGCCACCAGCCAGTGCTGCTCAGCATGTGCTGGAAAGGATGTGCTGATCCAGGAGTGGCACCACAGGGTGATGGGAGTGTTGCCTCCTTGACCCATGACTTTTCTCCTGCCACTTCTTTTCAATGAATCCTCAAAGGTAATGAGTTTAATTTGATAAACTGGGTCCAGGGTGAGGTGTCATGGTGGGGTTAGGAGATAAACCTCCCTGCTTCTTATCAAGAAGCCAGTCCTCCCTGGAGAACTGTGTTTTCTGGAATGCATCCCTGCTCCTCAGGTTCAATGATGGTCTGATGATAGTGAGGAAGATAAAGATGGTGAGACTGGTGGTTTGTAACTCTGCTATTACTTCTTCCTCTGTGTCACCATCTTCCACATTCTTCTTATCTTTAACCATTCTCCTGTGTCCTCACTTGTGTTTGACTGCCAGGATGGTGATTATGTCTCCTGGTTGTATTTAGGGTGCTGTGGGGTACACAGGGAGGAGACAGGGCTCACTGTGGGTGCAGAGGTGCTTTGGGATACAGTGGCTTCTTCACATAAACCTGGCATGAAATGTAAGCTGCCATCTTGTCATGGGAGTGGGTGTCTGGAGAGACACTGGCTCGCAGAGTCTGACCTATGTAACCACCCCCATGCTGTATCATAAAATCATTGAATCCTAGACTGGCTTGGGTTGGGAAGGACCTTAAAGATCATCTACTTCCAATCCCCTGCCATGGATAGGAACACCTTCCATCAGACCAGGTTGCTTCAAGCCCTGTCCAACCTGGCCTTGGACACTTCAAGGGATGGGACACCACAGCTTCTCTGGGCAGCCTGTGCCAGGGCCTTCCCACCCTCACAGGGAACAATTTATTCCTATCATATGTCCACATATGTGCACGTGTACACACACTAATGTGTCTATGCTGTCAAGCAATGCTGGGGTCCAGCCCCAAGTGCAACCATCCCAGCAGAGGCACAGGAAAGGAGTTCACACTCACTGGCTCGTGCACAGAAATACAATCCCCATCTCCTCTGAGCTCCCAGAGAAAAATCGGTGAAAACATCAAACCGCACGTCCTGTACCATGGGGCCGATACGCCGGAGCTATGAACTTTCTCTTTGAGGTGGTAATGGTTTGGCTGGCAGCCAGGAGCAGCAGCCGTGAACGGAAAGGGGGACTTCCAGAGATAAGCTATTTTCAGCCAACGGGGTTCTCGCCGTGAAATAAATAGAAAAAAGGACGAGCTCTACGTCTGCAGTCATGTGTCTTGCTTTCGTGGATTTGGCCTATTTTCTGAAGAATAGCTGTAATTCAGCTTGAATTTCCCCTGGATTGCTGCCAGCAAAATAGGAAGCTGTTGCTATTGCCAAGGAGCGAACAGGAATTTATATAGTAACTCAGTCACAGGGACGAGATGACAGCTAACGGCTTAACTGCTGCTAGGAGGAAAAGCAGACCTGGGAGGAACCTGGATTTTCTCAGGATCACAACAGTTCGGTCCTTTCTACATCTTTGACATTATCCCCTTCAGTCTGGACTAAACAACACTGAAGCACAATATCTGTGCTCCAAACCAAGGGATGGGAGCAGAGCAGCTTTCAGCATTTAGGAAAATCACCTGGATTTGAGTAAAATTCAGAGTGAAAATGAACAGAAAGGAGCTTTATAGCGGTTCTGTGCAATGCTAACCCTGTGCCCTGCTTGCTCTGGCTCGGTGCTGGGATCCTGTGGTCTCTCCTCTCCCTGTGCACAGAGGATGCTGAGTGTTTCCCTTGCAATGATGTGAGGCAGTTCCTCTGTGGGAATCCAGCTTTTTGTGATTATTTTTCTATTTAAATAACTTCTTTAGTTATCATGTGCACTATTTCCACTTCTATTTCATTCCTTAATAAAGAAGGGGAGTAGTTTATCATGCTTGGCAGAGTATGGATGTGGTGAAAGACATACTGTTCTGAAGGATTTAAAGTCAATTTCCGTTGGACAGAGAGGCTGTTGTTTGGGGTACTTCCATGGCCGCCTTTCTCCCCTGCTCTGGCTGCCTTGGGTCCACAGGGAGCCTTTGCCTTGTGTCTTTGGGCAGCTCTTCCCCCTGCCTGGATCCTGTGTGCTGGGGGGTTTGCAAGTCTGTAATGCCTTAGATTCTGAGGGATAAAGCTGTGTGATGGGACACAGGAGAGAGGTACATCTCGGTGCCACAGAGCCCATCACCTCTGATTGCCCACTCCATCATGAAAGCCAGAGTCTCTCCATGCTGTGCTTGGGTTTTTGCCAAGACCTATGAGATACTTCCCTGTAAGGAATGTCCCCCCTTGGACCACTTGATTAAGGAAAGAGATCATCTTGGAGGCAGTTTTGCCTCTTCTGGGCACTCCTCAACTGTTGCCCAAGGGAGTATATCTCAATCTGTGCAGCAGGCAGAATGGGCTGTAGCTCAATTTTCCATGGACTTGCCCATCCCAGCCGAGCAGGAGCAGTGTGATGCCCCTGGCTCAGCAGCACTGAGCACTCACTGAGCTCCCTCGCCCAGGCAAAGCTCCCACCTCGGCAGGGCTGACCCTGCAGCAGCAGGAGGGAAAATGAAGAGTGAATTTGCAGCACTGGTGCTGTTTGCCCAATAAAAATGGCACCTTGCCCAAGTCTTCTATAAATCACAGGTTCCATTTGGAAAGGAGTTTTCTGTGGTAATTAATGAGCCAGTATAAAGACATTAAATGGAGAATGTGTAGTGATAGAAAGGCTTGTCATTCACTGAGCCATCTTCCCCCATGTGAATAACCACAGGGGAACAAAGGCCAAACTCCTTATAGACTGAAGTGCACTATCTCTGATAGCTGGGAATGAAGTAATTCTCTGAAAATAACAAAGGCGCAGTGAAATACATTAGTAAACTAATTACAAGAGAGCTGGTAAAAACAGACGCTGAAAATTTAAAGCTATTACTGGAATGATTGCTGGCAGAAAAATGGGAGCTGACAACAAAAAATTAAAAAATGCATCTCATTTAAAATTCATTAGCCTGTAAATCAGGGCAGCTCCCTGTCTGAAAGCGAGGCTGATGGCATTTCCATGGGCAGTTGTGATGAAAAGCTTCCTTGCCTTCACCTCTACAGATTCCACCAGTGCCTCTGGAGATGCTGAAACAGTGTGTGCTTGTTGGTGAGCATGAAAAAGCAGGGAAGCTGCTGGCTTTGCTCTGGGAGGTCTGAGCAGGGATGTTTCTACTCAGAGGTGTTGTGAGGGCTGCTGAGGATAACACCTCGTGTGTGCTTGGCGCACTGCCTCTCCGAGCTGATGAAAAGCAGGATTGCTCGTCCATTTGCACTCGATATTGGAAGGAGTTGGCTGCAAACAAAGTGGTCCAGGGCCAAAACCAGCTGTGTAGGAGCTTCCTCTTTTACTGTCTCCATCAATATTTGAGAGAGGGATGGAAAACATCAGTATTGTGCAACAAATCAAAATGGTAACTATGTAATTTGTCTTAATTGCGTGTGTCGGAGTAGGAAAAACACGAGGAGCTCTGGATGGGAATCTGGCAAGAGAGACCTGCCTGCTGGCAGTGTGCTGCACACTTTGCTCTGCCCTTGCTGAGCCAGCCTCTCCCAGAGGCTTGTGGACAGCTTGCCCTTCATCTTCTCATTACTTCAGGGGTCTGCAGGGGCACTTGAGTGGGATAAATCATCGCTATTTTGCAAAGAGCGAATGTGTGCTTCAAAGGAAGGTTCTGAAGAAGCCATTGCTGTGGATGCAACAGGAAGGGGCATCTTCTTGTGATGCTGGAGAGGAACCCTGCTTTGGGGTGGGGAAGCCTCATGTGATGCTGGGGTTTCTTAAGAAGTCACCTCACAAAAACATAGGATCCCTTTGTGGCGAGTTGTACCTCTGGGCAGGTGTCACAGCAGCCAGTGTTACCTGGCCAGCATTACCATTGGTGCTAGAGCCCTGTGCTGTTGACAGATAACCCCTTCCTGCACTGCAGAATCACCAGTCCCATGTGCAGTCCACCCAGGCAAATTAAGAGTTGTTTATGATGTTTAATACTCCCCCTTCCCTCCAGAAGCAGGGTGGCAGGACCACAGGTTTGGCTTCACAAATGGTTGCCTCAGGATACACTAAATGCTGTCATGAGCCAGAGAGCAATTTCATCTTGAAAAATTACTGCAATAGAGCTCCTTGGTAAAGGTCTCTCTCAGCAGTGCCTCCCTCTTTGCCAGAAACTTCTTCTCTCCCTGAAACCTATTTAAGAGCTTTAAAAGCGCTATTTATTAGTCAGTTCTCCTGCAAAACAAGAGGGTACTAGAAGATGAATAACCACTCTGGGTTGTCTACTGTGCTGCTCAGTGTAGCAGGTAACGTGATGGGATGGTGCCATGTGCTCTGAGCATGGATGGAAGTGAGAAACTTGATGCATGGGATTGCCAAGATGCATCTTTCAAAGTGGTTTGTAAGGAGTAGCATTGCCTTGTGGGTAGTGTGTGCTGTTGGTACTCAAGGGATGATGTTGGATTTTGGTTGTGACCATGAGTGTCACTTTGTGCCTGTCCCTAAAATGACCGATAACTTTATAGGAGAGGTGTGAGGGCACTCAGACAGTCTTGGTTGTTCCCTGCACTGCAGAGGGGATGTTTGTGCTGATGCACAGGGACTCCCTGCTCTTACTTCCGGGCTGAGATGATTTCTGGCTGCAGCCACATTATAGGAGGTCTTGGGTCTGAGCAAGGCAGCATTTGGGCAGTGCTGCTGCACGAGAGAGAGGGTGGCAAAGGCCAGGTACTCTTAAGGGTTTTCTCTGGCATTGGCAGCTCCCCTGGTGTTCTCTCTGCTCTCCTAAGTTAAGACAGACAACGGTGGTGGGCTGATGAATGTTGGGGACGCTCCCTCACGTGCTGTACTGGGGTAGTGTGGGACAGTCTCTCTTCAGAGGGTGCAGCATTTTGTGAGTTTATAGAAATTGAGAGATACTGCAGTATAAAACAGTCCTTGGACCATAAGGCCCGTGTTCATTTCCATGTGTGGCACAGAGGCTGTGTTTATCCAGTCATAAATTTTTCCTGCTCGTGGGAGAGTACCCCTGCATCAGCAACTGATGGTGGTATAGTTCATTTTCCAATAAATGAGCTATAATCAATACCGTGAATATACTAAATATTGTCTAGGACTAGAATATGGGCTTGGAGATGCCTGTGATTGTGCAGGAGAGGCCGGGTGTGCTGATGATGAGCAGCACATTCAGTCAAGCCTCAGGAACAGGAGTAGAGCTGCAGCACAGACATTCAGAGGTTTTCCAGGTGCCACCCTACAGGGACCTTTTCAGGAAGAACCCATCATCCTCCTCACAGCCTGGTTCCTTCGTTTGTGCAGGGTGGGTAGAGCAATCAGGGGCTCCTGAGGGTGTTCCCTCTGACTCCTGCTCTGCATGCAGTGGAGATGTGTTCATTACTTTCACTGGATATTTATCATCCCTATGCAAAAGCTGTCCCCAGAGGGCTCTATGCTTTTTTTCTGCTTCTGAAAGCAGCAGACCCAACAGTAAATCATGGGTCAGTAGTAGGTCTGTCGGGGCTGTTCATAGCAGTCCAGTGGGGAGGTGACCTGAGCTGGATTTGGTTCACAGTCATTTCATGTGTTATGCAAAAAGTTGAGAAGACACAGTCCCAGACCAGGCAACAATTTGCCTCCTGGTGGACTCGAGTCATGAGGTAGTAGATTTGCCCCCCCACTCCTCTTTTAAAATATCTGTTGCATGTTCCCTCCCATGGGCAGCTGCTGTGTCCCACTGCGAGGCATTATCTCAGTTGTCTCCCTTTCATCCCTGTCCCAGGAGCTTGGCACTGGAGAAAAAAAAAAGGCCAGGTGGAGACTTTTTTCCTCAACCAGAGAGGTCTGTCTGATGTGCTGTCTTAACCTATTTTAAATTCTTCCAGTCAGCTTTGATTGCAGGTGATAACAAGGAGACATGAGGATGCAAAATGCAGAGACTAGAGCCTGGGCCATCTTCCGTCTATGCTCTGAGCCACCATGTTAGCTCTAGGGGAAAAAGGCAACAGCCAAAGCAAAAGAGGAATAAGCATTTGTTTGCGAATATTCCAAATAAAAAGTGTTCAAGACTGACCCTTTCCCTGTACCTCTGCACAGACCAAGATGGATCGTCCTCCCTCTCTTATGTCACCATGTATTTTGGTTCCTCTTAAGTGAACTACATTCCTCTAAAATGTCTTCCTTGCTTCAAACTCTCCTGCATCTTGCAGCCCATATTCTTTTGAGATCTGAGGCTCAGTATGGACAATAGAGATTTGGAATTTTCCCTGCTATGATTAGTGGACAGAGGCAGAGAGGTTTTTCCTCTGTGCTGGGAGAGGCATGACTGTTCTTTAATATTTCCCTCCCTTTCCAAAGCTGAGAGAAAGGCAATTTTTCTTCCCTTTAGATGTGAGTGAAGGGCCCCGCTCCTGCTACTCCTGGAGAATTAAATAGATAAATGGGCGGCGCTGTTGTTCACGCTTCACTATGCACAAAGCAACTTGCATTCAAAATTGGGCTCATGACAGTTCAGCAACAACCTCGCACAATAGCGTCATTAGACACGCAGCGCCAGCTCGCAGGCGCAGAGGCTGCTCTCCAGCTGGAGTAGCCACCGGGCTGGCCTGATGTGGGCTTCTTTTTTAGCTTTATAAAACTGCATCTTTAAAAAAAAAAAATAAATAGAAGATTCAGTGTGTTTTTCTTAAAGACTTGGGCAGGCATTGCTGTTTGAAGGCAGGGGGAAGAGAGGATGGGATTTGTGGTGTCCACACGCCCTCAGTCTTTTGTGCTGGCTCCTTCTCATAGGGAAATCCTCCATTTCCAGAGTGTGGAGGGGGGCAAATAAGGGACCTGTGTCTGCAGAGCCTTCACCTGCTGACTTTATTGAGAATGTTCCCTGGCAGGTTGCTGACTTAGTGGTGAAGGTCTCTTAAGCCAAGAGGGAATTGAAAATTAATCCCTTTGCATGCCTTCACGCTGGTGGCTTTCAGGGAAAGGAGTTGAGTGCTCTGTGAATCTCACAGAGTGAAGGTTGGTTCTGCTGGAACTCTCAGCCTGATTTGAGAGTGGTTGAAATTTGGCATTAATTAGCATGGTGTTCATTCTGTTTTATAAACAACCCTGACTTCTGCTGACCTAAAGAGGAATTGAGTTTTACTAGTGAGTAGAGAAATTCAGTATAAAAATCAGCAGCTCACTGTCATTGGGATGGAACGAATCTTGGAAGGGGTCAGCTTGCCCATGGCTTGTTCTCTTGCATTGGGCAAATCATTTGCCTCCCAGATTTCACCTTCCTCAGTTGTAACAGAGGTAACGAAGCTTGCCCTCCTTGGCAGGAGCATCTGGAAGCTCAGGTACTGGAGGCATGTCCCCATAAAATTCTTCTTCCTTATATTGTGTTATTTGAGGCGTTTTAACTACATGCCTTCACTGGAAAAGGTCTGGATTTTACAGGTTAATGGCAGAAATGTGGAGAAAAGATCTTGACTTGTGGGTTGCTATTTGTGGACTGACTGCCTGGCGTCCATGATGATGTGGATGCTCACTCCTCCCCAGCATGGTCTGGCATCAGAGCCAGCCTGGGTCTCTGTAAGTAATTTAAAATCAAGGGGCAATTTGATTGTAGAACTAGCTGGCCTTCCCAAATACTCTCCTAACACCATGCTTGGCACTGAACCTTTCAAGTCTTCCTCCTCTTCTTGTGTGTGCAAAATGTTTGCGTTTTAATGACTCTAAAGGCCTTTGCTTTGACATGCCAAGTTAATGTTTTCTTTTTCTATATCAAATCTAGGTCAATCTGTGGCTTAGCACTAATGCTGTACTGAGCAAAAAAGGATTGGCCACTAATGGTTTCAATTTAGTTTTTTATGGAGTAGAGAAAATTTCACTCGATAGCTATTTTCATTTTTATTCCATTGGCCTTTCCACCAGGCCTGTTGGGATGGAGAAAGTGCTTGTGATTTGATTAGAGGAGATCCCAGAACGAACCCTCCATTAATATGGATGAGGATAAGAGTTGCTGCTCACCTGTGCTCTGTCCATAGGACATGCCTTCAAGGACTGCATCCCAGTGGGGGTTAAGTGGTGGGCAATCCCAAGCTTGGGGGTTTCTTTATGGAAGAGCCCGTGATCCAGCATCATCCTAATTGGGGTCCTTAGTTATGTAACACAGGGGAAGGAGAGATGAAGAGTAACTCCTCTGCTTTGTGTGTTCCTATGCCTGTAGACAGCTCAGTCTGAATCTAGCCTTGGCCAACGTCTCTTAGGAGGAGGCTCCTCTATGCCTGCAGCGTCAGAGGGCTGCCAGGACCGTTTCCTGTCTGCTGTGAGCCCTATATTTGTCTTTGCCTGCCCTGTGCCAGTTTCTGTGTACCTCAGCCAAAATCCAGGTGGGATGATAGCAGAAGCACTGAGACACCAACAGCTTGGAGCATTAATGTGGAGCAGTGAGTGTGATTTATGCTACTTTTATGGCTTGATGACACAAGGAAATGGCAGAGGGAAGTTTAATGGGAACTGGGATGGTATTTGCCCCTCTGATGGTAAGAAAGGCCTGGAGCAGCATCAGTTCCTCCACTGGCACGTGGATGCTGCATTGCTGGGTAGCAGACACCACTGGCAGATGGATTAGTGAGTACCTCCCCTCTTAGGAGCTTGCGGGTGAATATTGTGATTGCATGTATTTATTTTAAAAATTATTATGGCCATTAGCATAGAAATGAGCTGCAGCTCCCTGGCTGCTGGCCAACCCCACCCGGGCTGGTGTGCAGCTCTTCTCTGTGGTGTCTGGAACAAAAGCACACGGCTGGTAGCAGGGCTCCTGCTGCTTGCCACGGAAAGACAAGTGACAAACAGGAGCATGCACTCTGCTGCGTGAGTTTGTTACAGTCAGTTGGGATGTATATAAAAATCTCAGATAGGTCAGCAGAGATTTAGCCCCTCCAGGCAGTGCCCTGTGAAGCAGTTGAGCTCCTATCCCTCTCCTTCTCCCTGCATCACTTCTCCCTGGTGATTTATTCCCAGGCTGAAAACCTGGTAATCACTCACATTGAAGTTTTGTTGCTGTTTTACAGGAGATGCTCAAAAAGTCTTTTGTCTCTGCAACTGTAAATAAACTCGTAAACCTGTTTTAAAAATAGCATTTTGTAGCTTAGTGCATGAATTTTTAATGCATCTTCTGCAAACCAGCTGGTCTTGGCAAGGGTCACAGTGTTTCCTAGGCGTTTAACATAAAATTATGCTTCAAAGCCACATTATAATGTCGTTGAAGAGTAATATTTTACTTAACATCCTCATAACTGAATTATTTATAACTTGCCATGTTTTATTAATGATAAATATTAATACTGGTGTATTTAAGAGTAGAGGTTATTGCTGCAGTTTTACCTATATGAGGTGATATTACTGAAATAAAGGAACGGCGATGAATTCTGTAGCTGGCAGATTGAAGGGTGTGCAGGAGCTGTTCTTTCACACCTCCCTCTTTTATCAACCCTGTCACCAAAAAACCTCAGTGCTGAGCATCTGTACATTTGAAAGGAATTTTCCTGCAGGCATCTGAATCCCTGCTCTTTTTAAAATCTCCTTAGAAAACTTTGTGTCATTCTCAGTAATTCTTGGGTTTGTTTCTTGGTGAGGGTCCATAAGCTTTGGCTTTGCAAAAATGCTCACCCTGGTCTGGGTCTCCAGCCTTGAACTGTTCTGCGGGCTCCCTTGAGCTCTCCTGCTGCAGGCACCCCTGAATCCCCCATCTTTTGAATCATCCCTTGCCACCGTGGAAGAGGCATTACCTGGTGTGGGAAACCTAGCAGCCTTTGGGCTCCTTCTCACATGGCTGAGTGCTCTGGGCCATGATCAGTCTCATTTCAAGGCTAAATCTATATGAATTGGGTAAATTGCCATTGCACCATTGGGCTCCATCCTTTACCAGAGAGGATAATTGCATTGGCTTTCATCTTGGGAAAGGGAAATACAATTTTCTGTGATCTTTCACCTTGTGCTGGTGTGTCCCCATCTGGCAGGGAACATTGTGCAGCCACTCCCCGGGCTGGCTCCTGACATGGAGCTGGCTGCCCATCCCACCCTCATACCTACAAAACCTTCCAAACCCTACAACTGTGCGGGGCCCAGGCTTTGCTCTGTGTTACTTTATCAGCTTAACAAATCTGCCATCAGCGGGTTGAGAGCGGTGGTTGCGGGAGCAGCGCAGGTTAATGCAACACATATTTAATGTATGATTGCTAATGGCCATCTCCCATCTGCCTGAGCCCAAGTGCAGTTTGCAGATGAATGATTAAGCTGCCCTGACACATAGGCAGCTTGTTCCTTAGCAGACCTGCAGTCATTACACTTGATGCATGTGAAAGGGGACGAGGCTTTCTTGCTGAGGAGAGGGTGTCATTGGGCTGGGGTGGTGGAGCAGGGGGGGTTCTCTTGGAGTTTGTTTTGTATGGTAATGTGAGAAAGCTTCCCATGGATGCAGCACTTTAAATGAATCATGAGCTCAGTAACCACTGGGATGTTTATAAGCTTTGAATATGTTTATTGCAGAGTCAACAGGCAGCACCTTCCAATTAATTAATAGTAATAATTATGGTATTATTTATGTAGCTCTAACAGCATGCCAGAGTGTTTCTGCACAATGGTTACAGCTGTGGCTTGCTGGAACAGGCTGGTCTGTATTCACCCTGTGTGGGTGTGCTAGGCTTCATCATTTTCTGGTGCTCCCAGCCCCAAAACCCTCTCTTTGCTGAGCTCTTGGCAGCTGCTCTTTCTTTTGGCTAAATCATTTTGTTCCACAGTGTGGTGATATGGTTCCTGCTGTGGTGCTGGAAGGCAGAGTATGCGATGAGCAGGAGCACCTGCAAACAGAGGTGGAAGTCAAGGATGGTACATGTCACTAGGGTATTTTGGTATTCTTCTGCTCGGTGTATTTAAACAACGTGAGTTTAGGAATCAAGCTGTATATATCAGAAGGATATTTACAACAGATAAGACACTGATGGCAACAGAGAGAATCCGCCTCTCTTCTGATGTGGACTAGGATCCAAACGCTGCCCAAGCTGTTGGGAATGACCTCTGCTAAGTGCAGTGTCTGTTTCTTGCTGCCCCTGCAGACCTTCCTGAGGACCATGACGATCATGGAGCTAAGTCTCCTGTTCTGGTTGAGTCAATCAGTTTAATGTGCAGAGGCAAGTGGGGTACCAAGAATTTCCCACTAGTCTTGTTTTTCCATGCAGAAGGTTAGGCTGCAAGTTGGCCTTCTGCTCTTACGTTACATTACAGTCCCATTTGCGTTCTGTGGGAAACGAGGGTGTTTCTAGGTCATGTGAAGTTGCTGACAACTTCCAGTTGCTGGATCTTTCTTCACATGTGAATAATTTTGTCTCTTTTTGTCTTCCAGCGATGTCTGACTTCCACATCCACCCTCAGAATGCAGTGGTGGAGGAGGGGGGTGTAGCGAGATTCCAGTGCCAGATCCACGGCTTGCCTGAGCCAGTCATCCTATGGCATAAGAACAGCATGCCAGTCAACACAGACAATGAAAGGTAGGACAGCTCCAAGCTATGTGCTGGTGGCCTTTCTCCAGGTGGGAAAAGATGGTCAGACTTCCAATTGCTTTCACAGTTGTACTTGGACACAACTAACCTGGGCTAAGGGTCTTGGCCAGTGTTCCCACCATGGAAGACTTTTGTTTAGTGTTGTGGCTTTTCTGGTTTGGTTCTCCTTATGGCCAAACACCTTGCAGGAGTACTGGCATTTCCCAGGAGAGGTAGATAAAGCTATTAGCTGATTTTGAAGGGCTTGCACTGACCCTCCCTGATCAACCCAACCCTGCTCCAGGTTTATTCTCCAGAATGGAGACCTGCCCAGCAACCTCAAAGAGCTGGGTAGCTTTGGCATCCTTTGTCCCTCCATGGCTCCATTTTGCATAATTCTTTCTGAGACAGATCCATGACTTAAGATTTTGCATATGGTCCTGGACTCTTGCAAGTGCTGAATTACACTGTGGCTGCTATTACCAGGTGGACTCACTCGTGTGGCAACTGGCGAGCTCTGCAGAGAGCTTCCCACTGCACCCCGAGCTGCTATTTCCCAAACAATCTCCTAAAGAGAAACTCCAGCTGCCTCCCTTCCCAGCCTAGACCTGGAGCGGCACGTCGCCGCTTCCTGTGTTTGACAGGCTGCTCCCTTTGCGTCAGAAACATCCCTCATCACCGTTTGATCCTCGGCACAGCGTGGGACAGGTGGCAGGAAACCTGTGCTCGGTGCCAGCAGCCTCCGGCAGCCCCAGCTGTAGCTCGGGAGCCGCACAACCAGTGGTGGGAGACAATCGCTCACAGCACACCTCCATTGCGGATTGACGTCCCTGCCTTGGGAATAGACGAAACCAGGAAGCTGTAAATATTTTCATGAAAGCCCCTATTCTTAAAAATGTCAGTTCTGCAGCAGAATGTGGTTGGGTTCTTTGGAGGCAGGAGAAAACAAGGGCTGGAACAATGCCTGACCTTCTCAGAGTGGCAGTGAACTTACAGTAGAAGGACCCAAGAGGCTCAAATCTGCTGTGGAAAACTGCGACTGTCAGGTTTTGTTTTTCCTTGCATTTTTCATCTGAGTTTTTTTTAGCCCAACACAGGGTTGATTTGTTAAACCTGATCTCCTTTGAAGGCTTCTTACTCATACAGGTGCTGAACTGGGGATGCAGTAGAGCGGAGCAACTGATCTGAGATGGCATCAGCAGAAGTAAGGAGTGGACAACTGGGCTGGATGCCTTGTAGCATTCCAGTGAGATGTTGCAGGACAGGTCAAGGTCCCCTGAAGTCCTTCATGCATCATTGATCCTTTCTACTTGATCCTGGGGACACAGTTTGGAGATCATCAGAGATGTGGCAGGGATTTGAATGTGGACTGCTTTTCTCCAAGGCTGAGGAACCCCAAGGTTGAGGAGCTTCAAGACTGAGAAGCCAAGACTTTTCTCTAACCCAGAGAGCTCCAAACTGTGCTTGTTTCCTCTGCTTCTTCTCTGGGGGAGGGAGTCTGCCCAAGCCCAGGAGGATGTGGCCTAGGAACACTTTTCCTATGTTCATGCCCTGATTCTGAAGAGATTTTGCTTTTTGTAGGAGTAAAGTTGCCAGGGAAGGTTTTTATTGTCAGTTCAGTAGATTAATCTCTGACACCAGAGCCTGGGTGATGAGAGTTGCTTCTCTAACTGAATTGGATTTCTTTATTAATCATGCTTGGTGCATTTCTGCGTATAAAGTTTATATAAATTCATATGCCTAGTCTTGCACTTGGAGGCTTTGAAGGCAAAATAATAGCTTTGGAATTGAATCTTCTAATGATGTGGGCAGATTGTTAACAAAAATGAAGGCTTCTTGTAGTATAATTCATCCAAAACAATGGGAATTTTAAAGTCCCAGAGAGATTGCAATCAACTTTAGGCCATGTAAAACTGATTGCTGTCATGCTGCCACTGACACGGAGCCGCACGTTTGGATCCCGGCGCAGGGAGCAGGTTATAGGCATTTAACCATATGCTGATATGGAGAAAGATATTCTTCATCTTCCGGACGGAAATGGATTATTAACTCATCACAGTGTAATGAATTACTACCAGTCAATTTAAACAAGTGGTTGCCAAGCAACCTGTAATGTATGTGTACATATATGTGTGTATGCACGCATGATTTAAATGTGCCTATGTTTTAAAGATATAAAATATTTATTGATGTTTACATTTTCCCACTCAATATTTATTTTAAACATACTTTTTCATACATCTGAGGTTTAAAGGTTATAAGGACTTGAGTCCTGGACCTGGTGTTGGGAGTGGAGCACAGTCTGTGCTTGTCTGTGGTCACTGTGCTTCAGCTGATGAGTGATGATTCCCACGTCATGATCTCTGGTGTCAGCTGTCCTCACATGCAAATGCACTGCCAAAGCTTTTCCACAGGTTCAATAGGAAGTGTCTACTTTGTAGCCTTCCAACAAAAATCACCATTTCTCAAGGATGCATCAGGAGATAAATTATTTTATTTTACCCTCTGTAAAAAAAAAGACCAGAGGCTCAAGTATCCAAAAAAAAATAAGAACTGATGCAGAGGCAGGCATGGGCTCGGCCTGCAGGGGTGTTCGCATCTTAGTAGTATTGGCACCTCTGCACTGGGGTGCAGGGAGCCAGCCTGCCTTGCCTGGATGGGTGTGCAACCTGCTGTCACATCATGTCCTGCTTTGCAAGCCTTTGATTCTGTTTTCTCTTCCCACAGGTACACACTGCTCCCCAAGGGGGTTCTCCAGATAACGGGACTAAGGGCAGAAGACAGTGGGATATTTCACTGTGTTGCCACCAATATTGCTAATGTGAAGTTCAGCCGGGAAGCCCGACTCACTGTGTCAGGTTAGTGCCAGCTACATTGTCCTTGCTGCCTCCCTGTCGTCTTCATACTGCTCTTCTGGACCAGGACAGTTTAAGAGAGCTTCAAGTTAACAACACTGAGGGGCATTCCTCTGTCCAACTGTAACACCTTCCTTATTCTGGACTGTTATTTGTTCAGATCCCCTCCTGTGGGGGGAAACCCAGATTTCTTGTGGAAATGGAGATAGCATCTTTGGATAAGAGGATATAAGAGGCAAGGGAAGTCTGCCCAGGGATGGTTGGGTGGATGTTTCTCTCTGAGTTCTTTCTTAAATGCAGCCAAAGGTCTTTCCCCTGAGCTGTGATAATTGCTGGTACCCAGGAGCTCGAAGCTTTCCAGCATACAGCCACATCTCACAGCTTCCCATCACCTTCCAAAATACTGCCTGGCCAGTGGTTCTGGAGCAGAGACTTAACACCTGTACCAAGTGTCAGATTAGCCTCTGCTGACCGTAAAAAAGCAGCACGTGTGAAATGGGGTGAAGCTGAGGGAAGAATGATGGTGTATATATCAACTCTGATAGGGAAAGAAAGCAGGTTAACTGATTCTGAAAGACCTGGGAGCTTTGGGTGCCTGTTACTTACCTGTTTGCTTGATCTACCTGAACAGTAGCCCCATGGAGGGAAAAAAGAGCAGTAAATTATCAATGTGGTGAAGTTCTTTGTGTCAGTTTACTGGACTGAGTTATTATTTCTCGCAGGTCAGAAAGTGCTAGTTGTTCTCATTTGACCATCCTGCATTGCAGATGGGTATTTTCCAGGTTTCCTGTCTGTGAAACACTTGTGGATTTTTCTCCTCCTTAAAGCAGTTGGATGATGAATATGGGCACTGAGTGTAAGTGTTTGTTGAAGGGTTTGGCCCATGCTTCAGTGCCTGCATGTCAGCAGAGCTGCTGGAACTGGACATTTGCATGGAAAACTCATTGCCGTGGGTTAAATCTCCATGGAGAAGGTTTATGCTCTGTGGTGTTTGCTAAGAACACAAATATCTGTTAGATCTGGACAGCAGGTATGTGTTAGCATGTGAACCCTGGGCTTTGGCACAGCAGCAGAGGCTGTGGTGAGCCACAGAGGTGCACGGGGCATTGCTTCACTGGTGTGGGTGCTGTGTCAGTAAATACTGAGCTAACGAGAGTGCTGCTGTGCACATTGCATTAGGCATGATGGGTTAAGCAGAATTTTTGCAAATCTTTGTATCACCTTCCTCTTGTATCAGGGATGAAGGGAATGGTCTCTCTGCTCTTCATGGTGGTAGAAGGGCTCCCACTTTTCCCTGCAGGGCAACAGCTTCAGCCATTGCTTCACTGACAGAGTAGCACCAGGTCTGCCTCCCTGAGGTTTCCAAACCAAGCCCTGCCTGGGGAGGGAGAGGGTGAGGATGGGCTCTGGAAGCCTGTGCCCTGCAGAACACTGCCATAGCCTCACAGGAGAGGAAGAGGAGGGTGGCTGCCTGTGGGGGGTGAAGGAGCCTGCTCACAGCGCTCTCCCTCCTCTCCCTGGCAGTGATGGCGGGGTTGCCAGCAGTGAGCAGCACAGACATGTCTTCCAGTCCTGCTGATTGATTATTTTCAAGTGCCTGCTCAGCAGAGCTGCTCCCGAGGGGCTGCCTGCCTCTCTGCACTGACACCTTTCCAGTGTGAGCTGCAGCTCTCTCTGCTGCTGTCCTTTTGATCAAGATATGGCAGGCGACACTCCCATCCCTGCTGGAGTGCTTGTCACTGCTGGCAGGGCTGAGGACCTCCCCATCCTCACTGTGACTGCTGCTGATGGAGTCCCAGGGGACCAAAGGCATCATTAGAGCCTTTTCCCCTTTCAGAATAAATCCCTGCACTGCTCTGAACCCTGTTGAGCTCCAGCAGCACTCGCCTGTCACGAGTCCCTTGATTTGTCACTCCTTCCTGCCTGACCCTGCATCAAAGGGCTGGTCTGGTTGAAGCAGGAAACCTCCCTCTTGATGGTGGGACATGGTCAGCCCCTTTGTGTTGTGCTGGCATCTGACTGCTGTGTCGCTGCTGTGTCCCCGTCCCTGCTGGCCCTGGAGCGGTCTCTGCCTTGGGTGGTGGGCTCAACAGCAAGGCTATGGGACCATTCCCATGGTCCCAGAAGAAGGTGAGCAATGGTGGAAATGCCACTTCCAGAGTTGGACAGCATTTGCCCAAACTCAGGGAGTTGAATCCACACTCAAAAACCTGAATGTCTATTTAAGACTCAAGAGTAGAAATCAAAGAATGTGATTTTAAAATATTTTATTGTCAAACTAATGTGTTTTATAAGTTTTGCTTTGAGCTTGGCTCCCAGTTGCTGATATTTTTGGGTGACCTTGGACAATTTGTTTCATTTCTCTATATTTTGAAATATTGGAATCGCTATATAATATGCTGATAATACTGTATTATTCTAAGCATGAACATTTAGTATTGTGATTTAGAACAATAAATCTACATGGGTTTTAAAGGCACTCTGAGGTACTGAGGGGAAGGTATTGTTTTTCAGATCTCTTGGGGTTAACCAGCCGGTCATATGAATTTATTGTGCATTCTGGTTCTCATCAAAAAATCTGCATTTTATGGCTTGCAGTGAAATGCATTTAGTGAGAAAGTCTGCTCCTAAGTCATACTGACACGGTGATTTTTCTTGGATTTTGCCCATTTACACACAAGCACGGAGTCGCTTTATTGCTCTCTGCTTGGCCCCTGTAGGAACAATTAACAAACAAACTGCTGTGATCTGTGCTTGCCCTTGGACCACTGTGGAATCCCCCTGCTATGCCCTGATTCAAGCCCCTGAGCTGCTGTGAAAGGGTAACACTCAAAAGTGCAGAAAGAAATTGTTTTTCTTGGAGAAAAGCCCCTGTAGATAGATTTTGGTGGATCACTTCTGTTTAACGAGCCTTTTGAACGCTGGGAAGTCCATGTACAGGACTCAGTGTGGGATGGTCCCTACAGCAAAGCCCAGCCAGGGCTGTGCTCCCCAGCCCTCCCTGTGCCCCACTCCTGTTCAGTGGCAGATGACCAGCCCAAGTATTTCTCTCTGCAGGTGTACAGAGCTTTTTTGCCAGCAGCTGTAAGATTGATGGAATTTCTTAAACACTGCTTGACCTCAGCATTTCTGGAGTATAACTCAGCTCTCATCAGAGACAAGGAGAAAGACTAATGCAGAGATTTTCACTGTTCCTGTTTACTGAGAATATCCCTTGGGTTTCCTCCTCTCCTGCTCTCAACAAATAGGAGTAAAGGCTGCAGGGACATTTGGCCCAGGGATAAGGCACTTTTTAGGGAATCAGGACATGTGGGTTCAGCTGTGATATACGTAACACAGGATGATGCTTTTGTCCTGTTCTCTTGTTCTGTCTAGTGAAATGTGTTTTCTTTTGCCTTTCTTGTGCCTATCTGGTGTCCAGGGTCCTTGTGCCAGGATTTTGTTCTATTATCGTCTGTACATCCATCTTGCACGATGGGTTTCATTCTTGGTTGCTGCCACTTGGTGCTAATAAAGGATTAGTGATTGTATCATGAGCAGCAAATATGTCACAGTTAGAGCAATAGGATGCATCCTCTCCCTGCAAGAGGATGGTAGGAAAACAGCCACCCTGTGGGGTGCAGTCACCAGAGGAGTTTCCTCTCAGAAAGATCCTCAGCAGGAATCAGGGACCATTTCCTCCGTCACTCCTTGTCCCAGGACAGGGCATTTGGAGCAAAGGACAACAGCAGCAAGAGAAGATGCTCACAGAGTTAGGCATTGTAGACTGTATGAATTACTATATGGCTTGAGATGCTAAAAGATGAAGCAACTCCTTCATTTAGTTGCATTCCTGCTCTCCTGCATGTTGTGTTTTCCTTATATACCATGCACATCTTCTCTGCAGTTCACAGTGCAGTTCCTTCTTTGTGCTGCTGGTATCCAAGTGTTAACAGGGCTGTTTGTGGCTGGATCATTGGTTCGGGCGTTTTCCCCAGGAATAATCAATGCACACTTTAAACATGTTCATTGTGACTGTGACACAAATACTGTGCTCCTTTTGTTTCACCTGCATCTCAGATTTATTGAGGATTACACCAGCCACATAATTTAGAATCCTGGAATGGTTTGGGTTGGAAGGACCCTTAAAGGTCATCTCATTCCATGGCCTGCCATGGGCAGAGATACCTTCCACTATCCCAGGTTGCTCCAAGTCCTGTCCAGCCTGGCCTTAAACACTTCCAGAGATGCAATCAATGACTTCTCTGGGCAACCTGTGCCTGGACCTCACTGCTCTAACAGGGAAGAATTTCTTCCAAATACCTAACCTAGATTTCTTCTCTTCCAGTCTGAACTCATTATTCCATCTCCTGTCACTACAGTTCCCGATGAAAGAGGAAATGTACTTAGAGGATGCCTGAAGTCCTCAATGGTCTCTTTAAACAAGAGGGAATCAGATGCCTTCTGACAATGATGCTGTCATTGCAGGCTCCCACTCCACTGTGTACAAGGACCCCATGATTCTCGTGGGCCCAGAGAACCTGACGCTGACCGTGCACCAGACAGCGGTGCTGGAGTGCATTGCCACCGGCAACCCCCGGCCCATCGTCTCCTGGAGCCGCCTCGGTAAGCCCTGGGGGTCTCTGGGGTTTCTTCCTCCTCTCCATAGCCATCATCTAGGAAATAGGTAGGTGCCACTGACTATTTTATACAACAACTGATTCACCCTCTCCTGTCCCACAGAAGCTAATTGTAGACTTGAAGTGCTTTTTATCCTCGTGTCTACGCTTTGTTTTTTCTCTCTGCCAAGATTCTGTTTTCAGCTGTTAGAGAAGTGGGTTGGTTAAACCTGTAGATGTTTCATGAAAGGTGATAATTTTATCTTTTCTCAAGTGACAGCATCTTCTTCTGCTGCATCAAAAACATTACCACTGTTGGCCTAGAGAAAGCAAAATCATACATAAACACATCTTTCACATAAAAACAGACTTGAAAGAAATTTGCTGCCTGTTCAGGGAGTTTTATAACAATTTTAAGGGGGGGAGGGTGTTTAAAGTAGTGTGTCTGAAGCCCTGAATAAACCAAATGCTTGCTGCTGGGATCTGTGATATGTTTTTAAATCAGCATGGAAACCAGAGACAGTGTCTGATGGCATCATGCAAGTGAGGAAGAGCAAAAGGCTGTGTTTCTCTAAGGTTTATTTTAGGTTCCAACTTTGTGATGATAGCTTAGAAGCTGCTTTGCCCAGAGCACTACTCCCATTGCCCTACAGAAACCTGTGCTGAGCGAAGAGCTGATGGATTTTGTTTTATCTCTCAGAGCTTGTAACTCTGCCTGTGCACACAGTGGGGTTGGGTTGAGTTAGGATTTCCCGAGATCTTGCAGTCCTCGAAGTCACATCATTTTTGGGATGCTCATCTCCTAAGGTGGCTGTGAAGCATAAACAGGGATAATCCTGTTTGATGCTGGTGTGCTGGATGTGGGACTACACCCCCATGGCTCTCCAAGGATCAGGGTCAGCTCATGAGCAGGGTGACTTCCCACTCCACAGCTGCCTGCCAGAGAATGAGGACTTGCATCCAATATCAGTTGCACATTTTTTCCATGTTTTCCCTCCTTGCATCCTCTGGTGGCTTGTAAAATCAGCCTGTGTATGCCACTAACTGGTATTTTTGCCTCCAGAGCCATAACCATCAGATTGATGCTGTTTTAAAAATTCCCCAGATACTCTGTATCACTGGTTTGGTTCTCTTGGACACAAGGCAGCTCTATGTTAGTGCTCAACTATAATAAACTACTTTATAATTGCCTTAATTATAAGTGCTTATTACCGTCTTCAAAACACTTGTCTCTATAGAACAGTGCAATAATGAAGATGTAATAGCAGTGTGTAATGTTTGTCTGGATGGTCTGAGCTCAGCATTGCCTTCCACCAAAAATAAATACCCCTCTCCATGCTGCTTTGCAGCACAGCGGCAGAATCAGAGTTACTGAAAGGGAAACAGATCCTGTTATTTTCCCTCCCCTTCAGCAGGAGTGTTTCCTGTCCAAAGCATTACAAGGTCTTGTTTATTATGACAGTGATCCTGACAGCGATGCGGTGCACGGGCGCTCTGATGACTTGGAGAGTTTGTCATCTCTTTGTAGCCATTTTGGAAGTGCTTTCATGTCTCCTTGTCTGTGTGATCATGAAGAGGGAGAGGGGTTTATGGTGGACAGGGAGTTTCTCGGAGTATCTGTCATCTTTGGCTTCCTCCCATGTGAAGGTCTTCTTCCTGAAGTTCTTCCTTACAGAGCCAGTTTAGCTTAAATAACCAGTTAATTCACTCAACTTAGGGAAAAAAAACACTTTTAATCCATTTGCAGAAATAAAAAAATCCATGGCCTCAAAGTCTTAGAGAGATGCAGCTGATTTAGCAATAGGAATGGCTTAGTTCAAGCAAAAAAAGTCAATTCTATGTGAGCATCTTTCTTGCCTGGTAGAAGTAAGGAAGAGCTGTGGCATTGCTGTTGTGCTGGGGCTTTGCACAGGGCACGTTGCCTTTTTGGAAACTCTTTCTGAACCCTTTTGCTTACAGTTTTGACATTGTGGCATTTCTTCTGACAAAAAAAAGCAAAAGAACAATTTTGCTTTCACAGCTTTCTGGTACAGGGGAAAGCAAGCCATAAACACCATTTGCACTTCTTGCTTTTGCTTTGCTAAAACCTGGCCTGTTTTCAGTGGAAAAGGCAGCTATATTTTGCTTAAAGGAAATCATTCAGATTCTGGGACAATTTTTGAGTATCACACAATCAATTTTGAATTTAATTTCTTTGGGAATGTGTTGTAGCCCCTGACCACAAACAGAATTCCTGTGTCTCGCTGTGCATGAAATGTCAACCTTCATTAGAGAGCAGGCTCTGAGAGAGATGTAAAATCATTAAGGGTTTGTTCAGGGAAGATAGGGATTTTCCTTTCAGAGCTACACACTTCAGGCTTGGACCTGTATGTGTGCACAAATTAATATCCTGGGCACTTACTGCAAAGCCTTTTGAATGAATGACGATTTTAATGTATCCTTACTCTTTAACTGACAGGCCACTGAGCTGGCCTCCATAAAAGGTACCAAAGCAGAATAATAAACTATTTAGAGAGATACAGAAAAGTGAGGCGAGAAAGAANTTAGAAATAATAGAGTAAATTTCACCACTTCACATACTGAATAGTCAACTGTTGCAATGTACTCTAAATATGCTAATCCACAGTGCCCAGTGTCCGCAGGAGCAGGAGACCCATGTGTCGAAAAAGTGGAAGGCTACTATGACACAATACAAAGAATTCACAAAAGACCTAAATGATCAACATTAGAAAGTTGTTACTTTCTTTCTACTTGCTACTTATAAAAGAAAGGCGTTCCTGTTGTTGCATATTCATATCGCCTGGCACGTTTTAAGGGGGCTCTGTAATTGGTGCTGGTGTGCCAATCACTCGGTTAGCAGGCAGAGAATGGGCTCCAGAAAGCATCACATACACCTTGGAAAAATAAATAATGTGGCTCCCAAACCGCAGACGTCTTTCATCCAGACTTCACCCCAATGGGGAACCTGAAGGTATCTAAAGGGGCCTAAAGGAAGGCTGGAGGGGGATTTTTTGCATGGGTGTTCAGTGATGGGACAAGGAGGAATAGCTTTAAGCTGAAAGAGGGTAGATTTAGTTTGAATATTAGGAAGAAATTCTTCTCTGTGAGGGTGGTGAGGCCCTGGCACAGGGTGCCCAGAGAAGCTGTGACTGCCCCATCCCTGGAAGTGTCCATGCCCAGATTGGATGAGGCTTGGAGCAGCTTGGTCTAGTGGAAGATGTCCCTGCCCATGTAAGGGGGGTTGGAATGAGATGATCTTTATGGTCCCTTCCAACCCAAACCATCCTATGATTAAGTGAACTCTCTACTTGTATATAGCCAGAGCATCGTTTGGGAGCATCTTCCATTTGGAGAATGGTCTCCTTTATTAATTACAGGTGTGCCTGCTCTTCACAACAGCTGAGCCCCCCGCTTTTGTCCTAATCAACTGAAGATCCAAAGAGAGACATTTCCCTTCAGACTGGCTTTTTTTCAGCCCTCAAATTTTCTGCTTTTGACTTCTTTAAAAGAAGTAGAAGGTCATGTTAAATGAGCAGTGTTTTCAAGCCTGCCTGGGTCCTGAGAGCTTTGGGAACTAAGCAAGTGTTGGCTTTTGCAGCCTTTCAGATCTCCATGTGAAGAGATGACTTCGTGGTGGCAAGTGATGCCAGGAAGGTGGATTTACAGGGTTTGGATTGCTTGGTCCAAACCATTCTTCAGGTCTCCGTGTAAAGAAAACGGGGTTAAAATAAATAGCAACCTTTGCAAAGCAGGTGTGAGACATCAGTCCCTCAGCACAGTGGTTCTGCAAAGTGCACAGTTTTCAGGATGTGAGGAATTTGTGTAAACACTCTGTATTATTTATATGTGTTGTCAGTGTGACTAAGTTGGACTAGACATTAGCTGAAGACCTTCTAGCTGACTGCAGGATGGCTCAGGCTGAGTGAGGCACAATACAGTGTGAAGGATGGAACAGACTGGGAAAGTAGAGATGTTTCTGTAGAAGCCCTTTTCAGTGCTTTTTGAAGGGAAGGAGTTGAGTGAGAGGTGTCTGGGATGATCTGGCACAGTGATCTTTGCTGGCTGTTAGGGATGGCCACACTGACCCAAATGGCAGATCCACCAAGGCTTCTGAGCTTGGAGGGCTGTGTTCTCTAGGGAAATGAAAGATGTGTGGACAGGTGCTGTTGCTTCAGACTGCTACATCTCTAATAGCTGGGATTGGAGAGATAACTGAAGGTATATCAATGCTGGTATTTGGACTGGAGGCAGGGGGGGAGCACCTGCTGCAGGCTGAGCTTTGCATGCTTAAATGATGGAGTATGTTATAAATAATACAGTAAAACTGCTGACATTCAAGTCACATTTCTGTGGTATTTCTCAAGGCAGTGATGTGATGAAGGATCCAGGTATGACCACTTTGCATCTTTCACTGGTCCCATCCCTCCCTCAAGAGAGAGATTTGATTTTTATGCCTATTGTAAATACAGACTTCTGAAAGGTCTAATTTAAAAGATGAAATCAAGTTCAATTTTGGATTTAATTCAAACCTCTTTAGACTTCAGTTCAAGTGCTGTTTGGAAGGAATGGTTCCTTGTTATTGCTCATTAAATGTGGGACAGGTCATGTTTTACTGTCCTTTTTATGATTGAGCCATTTACTGCTGCAGTGGCTTGGCCAGCAGTGTGATCATTTAATGACATTGTTTTTCTCTCTCTAAAAGACCTGAGCATTTTTCTTTGCAATGCAAATAATGAAGAGGTCTGGCATTTCCTGTCTAATGAAGCAAGGAAACCTTTAAGCTTCAAAATTTCCTGAAAAACAGTATATGAATAGCATGGCAGGAGATTGATTTGGGAAGTGCTTTTGTAGCTCTCAGTCCATGCTTTGCTGATGTTTCCTAGAGGGATGTTGCCCAGAATCTGAAATGGGATCCCTCACTCCTATGGTTATATTGGGCTTGCACGACAAGGTTTTGGTACTGTGGGGGCTACAGGGATGGCTTTAGTGAGGATTTGCTGGGAGCTTCTTCATATCCAGTGAAGCCAATTCCAGCTGGCTTCAAGATGGACCCACCACTGCCCAAGGCCAAGCCCATCAGCAGTGGTGGTAGCACCTCCAGGGTGACGGATTTAAGAAGGGGAAAAAGTTACTGCACAAGAGCAAATTGCAGGTTAAGAGAGGAGTGAGAACATGTGAGAGGAACAGCCCTGCAGACCCCAAGGTCAGTGCAGAAGGAGGGGCAGGAAGTGCTCCTGGCACCGGAGCAGAGATTCCCCTGCAGGCTGGGGTGCAGCCTGTGGTGGGGCAGCTGTGCCTCTGCAGCCCATGGAGTTCCAGCAGAGATCCACCTGCAGTCCATGGAGGAGCAGGGGTTTTCCCAGTCTATTCCAGAACCTGTTGGTTATGAATGACCCAAACTCTCTAATATTTTTTTATTATGCAGCGCATGACATCACATCTAAAGCATGTGATTGCAAGGTAACTTTTAGCCAGCCTTGCATGCTGTGTTGGAGCGTGAAGCTTGTGGCAAGATTATGGCACAGCCTTTGGAGCACAAGCTCAGGCTCTTCTACTGTAGTGGAGCACATGAGTATGGAAGTCTCATGGGTTGGTCAGGTGGGGACATCACCAGGGCTGGTTCTTGTTCCTCTGGTTTCTGTATGTTCTTTAAACTCCTCCATGAGCAAACCTGAGAGAACTGAATTCCTGATTCCTGTCTGATTGAAAGCATGCTCCCTTTAACTGCTCCTTCAGTAAAACTCCTCCCCTGCCTTGCCCCTCTGCTCAGACACCCTGACATGTGCTAGGCCTGATTTAGAGCTGCCTTTGTCAGACAGTGTCTTAAAACACAAATCAATGAAAATAATAGCCTGGTACTAATGAAACACATTGTAATTAGATCTGGCTGGGAATTTTCCAGAGAAAACAGGAAAGAAGTGAATTCCCTGATACTGAACTATTTCACGTGCCTCATATGCAGCACTCAGGAGGAGAGCAGCTCTTTTCAGTTGCTCTTCCAAGCCAGAGTAACTGAGATCTCTAACCACCAGCTCAGAGACTGACCAATCCTAACCCTTGGCCCTGAGCTAGTGTGTGTTCAAGGGCTAAGGAATCAAAAATCTAGTATTCTCTTATTTTCTGAAGCCACAAAATCCATCAAGGGTTATCAGGTAGAGTGGTGTAACTTCTGGGTCAGGTAATCTGCAGGTCATAAATTGCTGGTGGCTGGGAAAGCGCATCAGGGAAACACTGCAGTAGGTTGGCTGAACTTCTTGAAGCCTCTCTGTTGGAAATAGGCTATTGAGCTGATTGGATCCTTGCTCATTTTAGTGCAAGAACCTGGGCAATGGCTCAGAGAAGCCCAGATGATTTAGCTTGGTTTAACCCCTCTGTTGAACTGTGTTCTTGGTGCTTCGTCTTAATCTGAACACGTGGTTGAAAGCTTTCACATTTCCTGTGGTGGTACTTTGGGTTTTTAAGCAGCACAAAGAATGACTTTAGGCAAACATGTAAATAAGGATCTGGCTTTCTGCAGAAGGCAGTTCTGATAAGAGCATCAGCTAAATCCCGTTGAGTTTAATTGGCAAATGCCGGTAGCAGAACCTGGCGCCATTCCATAAGTACTTAGATTGGACTTCACTGAGGGCTGTGGCCTGGAGAACCTCACGCAAAAGTCCAGCATGTGACTCTTATCCTTCTCCCCTTTTTTCAGATGGCCGCCCGATTGGTGTGGAGGGAATCCAGGTGCTGGGCACAGGAAACCTCATGATCTCAGACCTCACGGTGCAGCATTCTGGCATCTACGTGTGTGCCGCCAACAAACCTGGCACGCGGGTGCGCCGCACCGCACAGGGCAGCCTCGTCGTGCAAGGTGAGCCCCTGGGACCCTGAGGGCTTGGGTTGGACAGGTGCTGACTTCATCTCTGGTGGTACCAAACAAAGCACTTCTTATCTGGACACGTGGTTTCCCTAGTGGGTGTGTGTCTGTGTCCCACACAGGTGAGTCACAACCAGGTATCGTTCAGCTGAGGCATCAGCTGCATGGACTGCAGTGGTTTCCCACCCCATCACAGGCATTTCTTTGTCTTAGAAGACAGTGGTTGTTACTTGTTATCATACTTGTACATCTCAGCAGAAAGCCTGAATTAATCAGCCAAGTTTGTCTCATGGACACCTCTGAATGATAGATACAACTCCAGCAGTGATATCCAGCAGTGGGTACCGCTCACAGAGTATTGTTCTCCAACTGAAATGGCACCAGTAAGTCTAAAACCATTTCCTAAAAGTCTGTGAGATTGTTTCCTGTAGCAATTGATGCTGTCTGAGCCCATTGCCATGACTTGAGTGAAGCACCCTTTGGGGGCCATGCCCATAGGTGCAGGTTGTTCCTCTTCCTGCAGCAACTGTCCTGAAATGCTACTTGTAAAGGGCAGTTCAGCCCAAAGCAGAGATCAGCACTAGGGAAAGCACACAAATCCCTTCCACATGCACCCTGTAACCAGTCTCCATGGTGAGGGGAGCCAGGCAAGTATTTGTGAAGGCAAACCCAGCTGGCAGCGTGCTCTGAACGGCAGCAATCGGCCTGTGATTACAGGCACTCACCTCCTCTTCAAGCTAGTCCACTTAAAGCATCTCACGCTCTCATCAGTTCACTCATTAACTATTGACTGATGATATCCTGAATCTAAAATTACACACCTCCTGCTGGAGCTGCTAATTGAACCTTTCGTGCTGTTGATGGGGAAGTGCCCTGCTCCAGCCCTGATGCTCACCCAGCTCCAGCCCTGATGTCACCTGACAGATCCCAGGAGTTGCTGGCGGTGATCCCACCAGCCATGGAGCAGCAGTGTAGAAAGACTGTGGAAAGGGCTGCCTGTGCCTTCTGAGCCCCAGGTGCTGATCAAACATAAGACAAGGTGAAAACTTGCTGTTTCTTTTGCTCTTGGATTTCTGGGTGAGCAGTGCAATGAGGGGACTTCCCAACTGGCACAGCTATTAATCCCCTTATTAAGAAACATCAATCCTGGCTTTAAGAGCAACCTCTCTGTACTGATACAAACCCTTTAGAGCTGCTGCAGAACAGCTCTGAACATGGTGCATGTAGGAGAGGTCTCCTAAACCCAAATACCAAGCTGCTGTCCAGGAGGCAGGGAGGCAGACCCAAAACAAATTACTTGGAAAATCTATGAAGTTGTAAAAATACAGCTATTGAATACAGTTGACTATTCCTGTTAGAAACTGAATGAGAGGGTGAAAGGTAGCACAACTTCTTATTACTACAGATCGGCAGTTTTTAGTCTTTTTGGAGATCTGAACGTCAGCTTTTGAGTAGCTGGTCTAGTGCTGGAGTTCAACTGCTGTAGAATTACTGTGGATTTTCTCCTGGGGAGCCAAGATAAGAATTTGTCCATGAAATGTTACTCACAGAGCCATTGGAGCCCAGTCTTTCTGTGGAAGAGGGATGCTCCTGCATTCAGCATCAGCAGAGAAGCTGGCAGTGGTGTGTAGAAGTGTGGCCAGTGTGTCCTTGGAGTAGCCATTAGACAGGACCTGCGGTGTCCAGAACCCCAGCCTGTATTGCTGATCCTTAAAATGCTTCATGTTTTTTAGGGGAATGTTACCCGGTCAGGGTAATGGTAGACCCTGGCTAGGCAGCTGAGCTCATCCCAGGTTTGCTCAGCCTCCCTCTGGAAGCAGTTTTTCCTGCCTCTGCATCTTATTTTGCCTGAATTTTCCAGCTGAGAGGTACAAATGATTGCTGTTCAGGTTCTGCCTGGGAAGAAAACAGTGATAATGACTGACATGGGAGACTGTGGGTTTTATCTTTGTCAAGATGTCAGCGATGCAAATTACATCCATAAAGAGAAGAAAAGCAAAGAGCAGGTTATCAAAAGCCTGGTTGGAGAGGAAGTTAGCACAGGGCTAGGACAATACGGCATCCTCAAAGCACACCAGGCCAGGTACTTGCTGCCTTTATGCAGGGGCCCTTGAAGTGCCTGGAGGCACAAATTAACTTGCCCCGTCTTTTGAAGGAGGGGTGTTTTATAGGTGGGAAACTGGAGGAGAAAGGGCGATGTTTCCTGTTGTAAGGCGGGGAGTTGGTGGGAGACTGGAACTGAGACCACATCCTCCTGCTGCCAGCAGTGGTCCTTGTCCCATCCAGCAGCTGCGTGGGCAGAGGTGTCCTAACACAAGGCTCTCTTCCTCCAGTGGTAATGTCCTTTCCATTGCAGGTTTTCCTTCAGATAATCCATTGTATTATCTTCCTGGGAATTCCTCCTCCCTCCAGAGTAGAAGGCGTCAGTCCCCCACTCCTTCCCTCCCTGCCCTCCCTTGGCCACTTAGGCTCCTTTGATCTCTTTTGTAAGGTTCTCACACAAGAAAGTTTCCATTTTCCCTTCAGATCCCGGCACAGCCATTTGAATATTGCTTTGTGCTGGACTTCGAATGAAAGTCTCACGGGGGGAGTTGTCGAAGGGCCGAATGCGACGCTGGCTGAAACGGAGGGTGTGTGTGTGTGTGAGGCGAGGGAAGAGCAGGCTTCGGTGGCAAGGAAAAAAATATATCAAAGCACTTTCCCTCTACCTCCTGTGCAATCTTTTGTGCTTTATTATGTGTTTGGTGTCATAACAAACTGATGGGCTGTGAATGGCCAGATGGTCACCAGTGTTCTCCACTCCACGCTTCATTTCCTCCTGAAAGCTGTGCAGAAAAATGAGATCCCATCTCATAAATGAGGGCCCATCTTAAGGACATGGGTTTGAAGGCTCTGCTGACAATGCCTGCCTTGTTCGCCTTGCTTTCTGTTGGCAGGACTGGGCAGCAGATCCAGCAGATCCAGCCACCGCTGCGCTTCCTGATGTTTCTTCCATCGTTCTTGCTCACTGGCATCACAAGCCTTGGCTGCAGGGTGGAATTCAGCAGCAGATGTATTGCAGTTGCTGTGGTTTAGGCTTGGCGCTGTGACTTGGTTTGTTCTTGAGTTTAGCCCTAAATTCATTCTGCAAACCAGCCTCAATACATGCTGTGTGAGTCAGTGTCCCCCATGGAGCAGTTCCTTTCCTGTCCACATTTTCCTTCTCAAGAAAAGCCACTACACAGGAGGGCACTCAAATCTTGTCTGTCAGGATGCTGGAGTGAGCTGGGGTGTGTGATCCCTCTGGAGCATCCTTTCCAGGACCACACTTGTGGGTGACATGGGAACACATCCTGCTGGTGTGGAGCTCCAGCCTGCACCTTGCTAGGACAAGAATTTCATGAGGGCTGAAGGACAGGCTCCCTGACAGCCCCCTTGAGTGTTCTCTGCCTATTTTCCAGGGGACGTGGGCACAGTTTGCATCTTTGGCCCTTGCAGCCCCATCACTGCTACTGTAAGTTACTCAAGTAAACATCTGAGCATCGTCTATAGTGAACAGAGAGAAACCGAGTGAGCAGCAGCTGTCTTAAATCTCCTGTCACCATTGCTGTGCTTGACTGACTTCCCCACTGACCTGGGGAAGTCTTACCCTTTTTACCCTTATTATGGGTGCCAGTAGCCTAATTGATGAGATTTTGTTGTTTCCATGTTATTCTTCCTTCTCTTCACCCCAGCTTCCTGCCCTGACCCTGCCACTCCATTCACTTGAGAATTAATGACAGTTCACACTGAGATGCAAGAGGCACGAATTGGTCTGGCACCAGAGCATTGGCTGTCAGTGCTCCCTCATCCTTGGGATCTTCTCAGTGACCTGTCAGTGCTCCCTGATCCTTGGGACCTTCTGTGAGCCATCAAGTGCTGCCATATAAGCACAACCTCAGGGCAAGGACAGCAGAGCTCCCCCATACCTTGAGGGACACACTGGTGGCTGGTCCCTGCTGACATGTCCCTAAAGAGAGGGAGCCCATCTGGGTGTCTGTTAGAACCTGCTGTTGCAGTGCATCTCCATACTATCACAGTTTGTTGAGCACAGTAAAAGCTATTGAATCACTTTGTTAGTGATTCTAGGGGTGGTATTAAGTGTTATTGCTTTTTGATACTAATGTCATGCCTTTAAATATTCATTAAAACTGCATGATCCCCTCCCTCCCATTAAATCCTGAATAATCAATGCTCTGGTTAGCAGGGCTGGATCCTGCCCACTCCTCCTTTCGAGGTTTGAATCCTCTGCTCTTAACAGTGATCTCCATTAATACCTTTATTAAAATCTTAATGGACGGCTGAGAAATGCTTCTTCTGGCTGCCTGCAATGGTCTTTTGGCATGTAGTGTGGAAGGGCCAGAGGTGTTCAGGCCACTGCATCTCCATGCATGGTGGGATGGGCCCTGACAAGATGCTTTATTAATTATGAGAGAGGAGGAGGGTGAAAGGCTGGCGGCAAGCAGGACTTGGCTGAAGGCAGGCCTAGCAGGAGACAGGGTTGGCTTCTGCTCCTTTCCCACTAACCCAGAGTGGCAAACTATTGGATCCTGTCCAAATCATTTGGAAGGGCAGGGGAGGGGACCTGGGAGAGAAGATGTTTTTCTGCCCAGGAAAGGAGCCATTTGCCCTGAGTCCACACAGCATCAGTTGTCTGAGGGCATCTTCCTTGGGGCACTGGTTATGAACAGCAGGTCCAGGTAGCAGAGGGGCACCCACTCAGTCTATGTCCTTTAAACTCCATCTGTTCCCAGACCACATCCTTCTGACTCCATGGGTTTCTGTTTTGACCTGAGCCATTTGGCACTACAGCTTCACACTGTTGAGATCTGAACAGGACAGAGCAATGCCTGGGGAAAGCCAGGAAGAGCAGGAACAGTGGAAGGGCAGTCTTTGCCTTGCAACAAGGGATGCCATGGAACAGTTTGGCACAGCAGAGGTGGGAACTTGCTCCCCAGAGAGTTTAAGCAAGTTAAGCAGGGGCTGAGGTTTTGATGTGGTTGTGTTTAGCAAGGCAGCATTGGCAGAGGGGAGCAGGGACCTGAGGAACCTGTGGGGCTGTGGCACTGAACAGTGTCACTGGCACCGAGCCAGCGGCCGCAGCTGCACATTCATTACCCTGAGTCACATGCGACACCACTCCAATTACTCCCTCTTGACATGGGCTAATAAGGGAGGATAAGGAGAGCTGGTGGTTCCAGAAGGGTTATGCTGGATGCTTCTTTCCATATTTCAACTTTGTTTCTGCTGGAACAAACAGTGGGTTTGAGATTTGATGAAGCAAGGGGGAGGCAGAGGCAAAGAGCCAAGAGGCTCTTTAATGAAGCTGCAGCGAGGAGCTGGAAGGTGGCTGTGCCCTTCCTTGGCATCGTGGGTTTGCACCTGCGGGTGCAGCTCAGCAGCCCAGATGAAAGCAGGGAGGTGCACAGCCATTTGCAAAATAATTGCTCCCGCAAAACTGCGCCAGCACAAAGCGAGGGGCGGGAGGCTGAGGAAAATCAAGTCTCTAATGCTCTCACTGTACACCACAAAGGGGCCATTCATGGCAGGGAAGAGGAGTTTTCCCCCTGTTTATCCTTGCTTCTAACTTTTATTGAACCCATCCTGAATTTTGTTTTAATTTGTAAGTCTAGAGCAAAAACATAGAAGGGAAGTAAAAGGGCAAGAGCTTGATTGGCACATGGGGAAGTTTAGCAGGAGGTTCTGGAAGTACATGTCCATTGGGTTTCTGGGATCAGGTTCATTAATGGAGCTGAGCGCTGACAGCGGTGGCCTGACAATAAACTCTGCTAGTGGATACCCTGTACCAGTAACGTAAGTCAGACCTGCCATGCTCCACTTCCCTCTGATTATTAAAAATGAAGGAGGGGGCTCCTTCAAGGGAGACAGGCTATGTGATGAATTTCTCTGTCTTCCTGCTTGGAGGACTTAGAATCTGCTTGGCTTTTATTCTCACACAAGCAGCTGTCCCTGCAGTTTGGCTGGGTTACAGCAGTAGCCATGTTCTTCCCTCACCTGCATACAGCTGGGAAAGAGCTTTATCCCCCCCAAAATGCTGCAGCAAACCCCAAGGGGTGTTTCAGCCATGAACCACAAGACTCAGCTCTTGCATCCCACCTGCAGCTTAGCCATTCTCAGTATATTTTGCTGGACCAGTTTGCTCCCTTCTCCAATCCCTAAATTGCCACTGGTGGCACAGTCCACCAACCCCATGCTTGGAAAATGACAGTGAGTGGCTCTGAACGTGTCTCCCTTGGTAATCTTTCTTTTGTCAAAAAAATTTAATATCAGACATCCGTTATGTGATGTTAGTCAGTAAATTTATTATGGGCCTGTGCCTCCTATCTGTTTATCTTCATTGTGTCTGCTGCCGGTTCCACCTGATTTTAGGTTTCAGTAGCAACATGGAGTATATTTATCACTTTGCCCTTTGAAGCAGAACTGCTTGAATAATCTCACCTATTTGGCAGTGTCTGTCAGGCCCTGCTTTCTGCAGGCTGATATGCTGGTTTATTCTGATAAATGATTTTAAATCTAATTTGAGTTGCTTTCTGTTATAAAATGTTATTGTCAAAGGTGAAGACATTTGGTGGCAAGGTGAGCAGCAGTTACAGGCATGGTGTAGTCTGCCAGGTTTGGCAGGACCCCAAGGATCCCAGGCTGAAGATCTGGGGTAAAAAGGGTTCCCCAGTCTCTTGCTGACAGGAAAAATTGGCAGCAAATCTGATATTTCCTGGGGAGAGAAGACCCTGACAGATTGCTGTATTATATCCATACATTTCTTTCCATTTCAAGCAGTTTGCTAATGCCATTCAGGTCCTTTGGACAAAGCCAGGGTGTTGCTCAAGCTCTGCCACTGGGGAAGCATCACATCTCCCCAATGTCAGAACTGGGGTTGCTTTCTATGGAAGTCCAGGGCGAGGTGAAGGGGCTTAAACCTTGGTCCTGTTTGTCTGAACCCTGCAGGACTCATCTTGGCTTTCCATCACTTCTGATCTGGCCTTCAGGTGCCTCTTGTGAAGCCATGACTGCCAGGGTGGGCAACCAAGAGGCAGCACTGCATTGTTTACAGACACACCATCCAAACAAGAGTTATCTGCTGTGAGTTGGCCAAGTAGCCCATGTTCCCAGGCAGACAATGCTTATTTACAAGGTGGTTTTTTTGTACCAGGATAAAGTGGGATCATCATGACTTTTCTCACCCTCTTTCTCCTTCCTCCTCTCAGCTCCAGCAGAGTTTGTGCAGCATCCCCAGTCCATTTCCAGACCTGTGGGGACTACTGCCATCTTCACGTGTGTGGCCCAAGGGGAACCCCCTCCCCAGATCACGTGGCTAAGGAATGGGCAGATCCTGGAGACCAGCGACCATATCAAGCTGAAGAATAACAACAGGTAAATCCTACTGCACCAGGCTCTGGCACTGCTGTGGAAATGGGAGTGGGAGAGAGGTTGGTTTGCTTTCTGCATAACAAAGAGCTGATGTGAAGGTGGCAGTGTTCTGGAGCAGATCTGTGGATTCAGCTTAGACTTTGATAAACTAAAACACTGCTTCAGTCCTGCTGGCTACACCTTATAGTCTTACATTTTGGTGCTCCGTGATTTTTTTGTGCATTAGACTTTGTTGATGCAGGAACCCAGGAAAAGTTTCTCTTTTGTCCTGATCATCATCTGGGTATTTCTGGAAGGGCTAAATGTTATTCCTGGAGTTGACAGGGACCACATTCACTCCTCAGTGGAGGAAATGTGCTTTAATGCCTAAACATTGACCTGCCTGGGTGTGTAAAGGCAAATACATTAGAAATAATACTTGCATGGAGCCTGACTTTCACTAAACTTTAGCTTTCTATTTTACCAGGGAAGAGTGTGTTCTCTGAACTCTAAATAACTGCATTTTCCTGTGAGGGGATGGGGATGTTTGTACTGAGGAAATGATGCACTTAGTGTGAAAATTACCAGTCGATGTAGTTTCTATGGAAATAGCATGAAAAAATACACTACAAAATAACAGCACCTGTATTGTAAACCTGAAGTATTGGTAGAGGTTTGTGCTCTGTGGTGTCATATAGCTGCTCTCTATATCAACAAATGTGTCTCAGGAAGGCAAGTACCCAGCCTTGCTGGAGGGTCTAGACCTTCAGTTTAGACAGTTGGGAAGTGTTGTGCAGGCACCATGGCTTGTTCCTCAGGGGACAAGAGTGAGTTTATTTTTCTGAGTGTCTCTATAATGTGGCTTTTTGTTTTCTCGTTTGAGAGGTTTTTAAAGCTTTGTTACACGAGTGATGGAAGGATGTGGGATGCAAGAAGGTGTGAGTGGTAGTAAAATCATCTCAGTCAGCAGAGGTTTTCTCCAAACTGGAAGTTTTTAGAGCTTCAGGAGACTTTGTATGTGCACATACAGATGTCACTCAGTTCAGGCTTGTGGTCTTCTAATTCATGGCATGGCATTCTGAGGCATGTCTGCCCTTTATATGAACAGAGTAGAAGGGATAGGAGGGAAATTAGTGCATCCCCTTTTATTGATGAGATAGCTAAGTCAGAAGTGATGAAGTCCAAGTGGTCATTAAATCCGTGGCAAAACTGACCGTGAATCTAGCTGTATGTCTCACCCAGGTGTCTTGCCTGTGAAATCATTCCTCTTCACTGTTTGAGGAGAGCAGGAGTTGGGTCTTAGGTCATGGTCCTGTCTCCTGGCCAGTTCCCTCTGCCTGGAGCTGTGCTACCCATGCACATGCACAGCAACTACGTGAACATTCTGTAATCATTTTCTTATGGGAATCATTTAATGCAATTTCGCATCAGCCTTTTCCACAGTGAGCTGAATGATCAGATTACAGCATCTGGCATAGGCTGAGGGAGCTCAACCCATTCCTGGGGCTCAGCTGACACGTGGCATCTTCTTAAGCTGTAGTAACAGGATTGTAAAGCTGAGCCCTCAGGCCATCGTACTCAACGGTGTTGAACTTTTGTCTTCTTTCACACTAGTCTTGGTCTACTCCAACCTCCATCTCCAGGCAAGTAGCCATGCCTAGTGGTTTCCAAAGCTGTCGGTCTGGAAAGTGCCCTCACTGGTGCAGCAGGGCTGGGAGCTCCATGAAGTGGAGGAGATGCATCAACAGATGATTTTTTTCCTGAGCTTTTTCAGGTTTGCCCTTTGTTTTACTCTCATGGGCATGACTAAGTGCTGTAACCCACTTAGTTCCAGGCGGAATCAGTTTGTGGTTATGTCTTGGATTTATCAGTCTGTTGCGCTTGGAAAATATTTGTGTAAAGATGGACCTCAAATCTACCAGTAATGAACCTACTAAATTGCACTATGAGCTTTTTAATTAGATTACATGGTTTCCTAGAAAATTCATTTGGATTAAAACTCTGCTTAATATTGCCATAGAGGTCTGAATTCCCCCTAAGGAATTTTTAGGACAAAAAGAAGTAAATCATCCCAAAACATCATGTGCTAATTGACTGCAAAATGTGTCATTAGGAGCAACTTCATTTTTGTAAATTAACACAGCCAAAAGATCTGTCCAGACCTGCAGAAGATGGTGTGTTCAAGATGCTGCTCTGCTCCTGAAAGCTTGAGGCCCTGTGGGCAGCAGCACAAACCCACAGCCAATGGATCTGTTGCTTCCCAAAGTTGTGAAGGGCCCTTTTGCATCTACCTCATGCCACACTATCTCTCATATGCAGTAACTACAAATCCAAGGAGAGCAAAGACCACAAGGTGAGGGGACTCCAGAAGCCCTTCATTGCTGGGATGCAGCTTTGACTGGATTCACTGGAGATTGGATGTGGCTGCTGGTACAACATTAGACATTCACTTGCTAAGCAACTTCCAGGCTTTCAGCACAGTAAAATCAGCCTCACAGGCTGTGTCCAATAAATGTCTCATCCCTCGTGGTCTCTCAGACATGAATTCCCATCACCTGATGTGTTGACGGTTCCTGGGCACATTAGCATTAAAGATCAGCCTTCTGCTGTGCCCTCTCCAGAGGTGGTTGTTATGTTTTGAAAATGCCAGCTGTGTGGGAACAAAATAGCCAATCGATGATTAGCAAAAAAATCAAAAGCAGTTCTGGGATAGCAGATAATTGTTAATGAAAAATGCATGAAGGCTCGGGCATAGGGAATTGTGGGCTTTTCCATTAAAAGCTGTGAATAAAAATGACTGAAGGAGCTGACGATGGGGCTGCCTTGCCACACAGCCCCTGGGCTGGGGATGCAGCCAGTTGCTGTCGTGTGATGCTGTGCTGAGCAGAGCTCTCCAAGGGAGAAGCTGATGGAGCCTTTTGGACTTAGGTGGAGCCATGCCTATGTCCAGCAGTGGCAGGGTCTGTCCCTCTGTGCTGATCAGAGATGCCTATGTTGCTCTTGGAGTGATTCTGATCGATCATAGTCCAAATGCCTGAGAAGTATAAGGAGAATTTCTAGCAAAATTTGCACCTGGCATCACCAGCCCACCCTAAAGGTGGAGGGTTGCTGCAGGAGGAAGGTGTGGGTACTGGCCAAGTTAACCGTGGGCTAGTGTAAAAGTATGTTTCTAGCTTATTACTTAAAAATTTACAAGGAAGCATGAAATAGTACCTGAATTACTACTGTGAAAGGTTTATTGCTTTTCTTTCTTTTACCTAATCAGGTTCAGGGGGGTAATTTTCATCCTGGAAGTGTATCACACTATGGGGTTTATATTGCCATAATAGCAAAGAACAAAGGCCAACATCTTCAGAGAAGGCAGGCTCTAAATATTGATTTTCCAAGAAGATTTTATTTACAAATTGTAATTAAGGGACTGCATTTGTTCCATTGGAAAAATACTTTGTTAGAATTTGGGCTTAGGTGGCATTTTCTCTCCTTGGTGACTTTTGCTTGTGAACTGTCCCCTTTTTAAATTCTTCCTCGCTGGTTTGCGCTTGGTTTAGTGCTCTGGAAATGTCTCACTTCCAGGGCCATGAATGTTCAAGGTTCATCGGGGGATATATTCCTTTGTAAATAAATATCAGGACAGCTTTGCTCTTCTTGCACTTCTCATGCTGTTAAATCCCAGCGCAGGTAGACAGAGGAGTCTTCAAGCACAAACATCTAAGCACTTGGGACCAGACGGCCCTTCTGGTACCAAACCCAGGGAAACCAGAGCCTGTCATTCACAAGGTGGCTTTTTTTTCTATAAACCCTACATTAGCTGGGTGTGGAAAAGTGCAGATGGGTTTGTACATCCCTTCATGGTGCACAGTCCCCACAAACACTTCCGTTTGTAGCGTTTTGGACCACATAAGGGAGGACAGGCAAGCCTGAAGTTCCGTATGCCGTGAGTTTGCAGATGGTTGTGACTGAGGGAAGGGTACTCTCTAGCAAATCATATTTCGGTTCCCAGAAGCATGACAAATAAGTATGTGGAGGATGGGGATGTGAACCAGCTGCTCCTAATTTAAGCATAATTTATGGCTTTGACTTTGGAAGACACATGGAAATGGCCTTTGCAGTGAGGATCTCTGCACAAGCACCCAAAGCCCCACTAAGCACTGGGGAGTCAGTGTGATCTCTGCACTAAGCAGCAATCCTGTGCTGGGATCACACAGCCGTATCCTACAGAAAGGACCTGCAGCAGCCCCAGATCAGCCAACAGCAGTAGGCATCAGTCTCTCCTTCTCATGTGGCTGTGATTATTTTGCTGCCAAGTTGCCTGTGTAATTTCTCTGTGTGCTGCTCCACTGAGCTGCTCTTGAAGCGCATCGAGTCAGGAGTTTAAGTGCTTGTTTCAACTGTTTCACACAGCAAAATTCATCAGCAGACAATGGTCCTTACACAGGAGGCTTTGAGGCAGGACTGAGACCATAGTGGTGCAGCCCAAAATTAGTCTCCCCTAAATTAGCCTGGGTCTTTTTCTTCTCCAGTATCTGTGGTGCTTGCTGGGAAAAAGGTTTGGGGGACTTTCCATTTAGCAGCAGAGAGCTCTCCCCAAAGTCTGCATTTGCAGTCCTACCAATACAGGCTCCACCCTCCCTTCCAGTAGCTTTTCCTGAGATGTTTTTTGATTCCCCATGGTCGTGATGATGTAAACGCTGCTCTGCTTCCTGGGGCAGGGTTCACTTATCTTAAGCCTGTGATTTTACTCTGTGGCTCATAAAAATACACTGAGTGGCTGGGACCAGCGACATCCTTCCAGAAGCTGCTCTTGAGTGAGTTGAAATCACAAGATTGGGCTGGTATCCTGGCCAGTGGGCTGCAGTACCTGCAAAATAGAAACCAGTTCTGTATAACCCAGCCCAATTTTACCTAGGATACTCTGTATGGTATTTCATTTCTAGATGTGTAAGAATATGCATATGGAGAGCTGGGAATGATATGCAGTGTCCCTCTGAGTTGCTGAGTGTCACTTCTCAAGCTTTGCACCTCATTTTCAGCCTGTGTGAGGCAACCTTCAGAATACAGGGCATTTCTGCAAAACTGAGGGGCTAAGGGTCCTTCCCTGCGTGGCCCGGGCTGGCAGCCCAGGAGCAGGTCATTCAGTGTAGCACAGCACAACATAGGCTGTGACAGAGCCAGAGCAGGGATGGGGCATCTGAACGTAGCACTGGTGGCTTTCTGTATCTGCTGGCACTCAGAACGCTGTCCCTGCTAGCCACAGCCTGATCTCTGCATTAATTTCATCACACTCCCTCCTTTGTGCGCCTGTGCACACGCAGGCTCATGCCCTCCTAGATGGGCCCCTCTTCTTTGTGCTGCTGAATCGATGAAGAGGCTTCCTTCAGTTTGCAGACTTTTTCAGAGGAGCCTTTGGAAAGCCGATCTCCGGTCACCGGCCTGGACCCCTGACCCGAGCCAGATCAGTCATCCTGATTGCCTATGAACTGGGAAGACAGCTTGGGAATACTGTGGCTTTCGAGCAGCGGAGGCCTCTTGTTTCAGCTCAGCCGGGTGTGAATCTGCAGCGGCTCCTCTCCCCACTTCCATCGATGCCTGTCAGGGCACTGTGTGGAGATGTGACGGAGCCCTTGGCTCGCTGAGCGGCTCTGGTGACCAGCAGAAAGCCTTCTGGCATCTCGCCTTGTCTGACGTGCTCGCGGCACTGCCAGTCTGGCACTCGCGGGAAAGTTTTCCAGCAGCAGATGTCCCAAAGTGACAGATTTTTTTTTTGTGTGTTGATGGGAAGAAATAAAAGGACACTGCATATTTCAGATGGTTGACGCACAGAGACGCTCTGCGCCTTCTCACATGGCAACTAAAGATTTTCGTTTTGTTTGAGCTTTCATAAAGAAAGGAAAAAGACAAAAAGCAGCAAAACCTGGGAGTGAACACTGGCCAGAGGGACCCACCCGAGAAAGAAAACCTTTTTTCTCATGGAGCTAGTGTTCAGATGCTGGGCAGTCTGTTCACCAGCTTCTCCATGCTCTTATAAATCTGTTTGTTTTAGTGTCCCTTTGCCTGCATGTCATTCCAGGAAATGTGGGCTCCAGGTAAACGGATGGCCAAGGCTCTCATTGCACAGCACATCCAAAAACAGCCAAGGAACTCTCAATGAAAATTAACTTTTTGATGCCTGAAGCAAGTTTCCAGCTACATGTTATGCCAACTTTGCAGAAAATACTGTATTTATTTCTTTTGACTTGACTGTGCATGACATCACAGCTCAACTCAAGGTCCCAGTGGCCAAGTGCCATTCTTCCAGGACCACTGGTATGCTGCAAATCATCTGTGTCCCATATGAGGAGCTTTACTCACCCCCACATCCTCCCAGGAGAGAGAAGTCTTTGGCCCCAGAATTATAGCACTGCCATCAGGCTCCTTGCACTGCACTTCAGCCACTGCATTTCTCCCCTCTTCCTTCCTCCATGTCTTTTCCTCTCTCTGTGCAAAGCAAATAAATGCACCTAGAGGCAGTGGATCCTAAATACTCCTTGTTCCAGATCTGCTTTGTGCTTGGGAAGCTTAAGGCTTCTCTTGACCCATGTGCCAGCCTGGCCTGGCTGCCCAGATGCACAGCAGCCACATGGAAATAATCCCTGCATTGACAGGGCTGAAGGAAGTGCTGCTGCTCCTTCCACGCATCTGCTTTGTGCAGGGCTGGGAGTGCAGCTCTCGGATGGTGTAATCCTGCCTTCTGCCATCTGTCCTCACAGGAGTCAGTCCTTGTTGACACAGCTGAGCCACACATCGGGTCCTTCCTTCTCACACCCTCTCCCAGCTCTGCCTTTCTCCTTCCATTTAATCAGATACACTGAGCCTGTGGCTATGAGAGGAGCTTAGGGCTGATTCTTGAAAATCACCATATCAGCTGAAACCATCACATTTGACATTCCATTTACAATGTTTCCAAGGAAACAAAGGCACAGGACGTAAATATGTTAAACGTTTGCTCACTCACCATGGCCCCCGATAATTTGCAAGGCAGAAATAGGAATGTTAAATCAGCAGCAATAACAAATTTCAATATACGAAGACCAATATTTTGCTGCAATTAGAAGAAACATTTGTTCTGACATACAGGCAGGCAGTGGCAGGTTATTTATAATTTCCACTTCCAATGTTCAATTTTTCATTTACATAAAAGGCAGCTTTGATTGTGATTCCCAA
Organism: Lanius collurio; assembly: GCA_020086605.1. Lineage (NCBI taxonomy): Eukaryota > Metazoa > Chordata > Aves > Passeriformes > Laniidae > Lanius > Lanius collurio. The sequence goes on from JACBWW010000021.1 coordinate 8,197,999, forward strand.
AAAGCCGTGAAGGGCCCACTGCATCAGCAGGGATGCCTGGGATTTACTCGTGCAGTCAAGTTCCAGGTCCACCTGGAATTCAATGTAGGAGAAGAAAGTAACTTATTTCTCCTTTAGAAACAAGTTGCGGATGTGGATTTGGTTAGGTGTGGGTCATTTCTTACAGAAAAGTAGGAAGAAGCTCATGTGAACTTCTGAAGTTTTCCCAAGGATGTCCTGTGTGTGAGAACATCCTCCCAGGACCAAGGGCATTGTAAGCAGATTTTACCATGACCTAAGCTGCTGCCTCAGAGTTGGGTAAAAAAGCATCTCTAGTGTCAAATCTGCCTTTCCAGCTCAGAGCTGTACACAGTGGTGACAGTGACCCAGTGACCATCCCATGCCTTGAAAGGGAGATACACTTGGTGTTTGTTTGTTTGTTTGTTTATTATTTACTTATTTATTTATTTATGAGGCCTTGTGTCTGATGGATTCACATATTGAATTGTGTTGTTCCTGGCTTGGTTTTGAGTGGGGCTTTCATCGATGGGTGCCTGTTTGTGAGCAGATGTTACTGAGAAAAGCTGCTTTGCACGTTCAAACAGCAAGACGGAGCTAATGTGTCACACAATTATTTCTGAGTCAGTATTTGCTAGTATTGTTTTAAAGATATTGAGCTGGCCTTGAACTTGCTCCAGTCATCCACAGCCATTGCTGGAGGGTCCTGCAGTGCAGAAAGGGCCTCCAGTTCATGTGGCCATAAGTACAAGGACTCTGGTTGTTCCTGTGTAGAGATGGGCATTGTGCTCAGGAATACGCTCATTTGGGAGGCTGGTATATGGCTGGCTTTCCCCCCTCCTTTAGGGATGTTTTCCGGGGTAGCCACTGCCTGTTCTTTCAAGGGTGGTGAAAACAGCATCTAAGCCTGATATGGAAGGCCCCCAAGAGCAGGCTGGAAGAACTGTTCTGGTTGTTTCCTGGAAGGCAGCAAGCTTTGATGCACCAGCATCAAAAATACACTCGGAGGTTCTGCAGACAAAACCTGTGACTTACTCATAAGCTTTGGCTTTTGGCTTATAGTGATGGTGTTTCTGGAAGTGCAGAAGAAGGAGCTGAGGCTGTAACCCTGCTGGATAAATGAGCTAATCCCAGTGTTACCCTAAGACAGCTCTAATGTGCTATAATGCAATTAGAGCATCACTAGAGGGCTTTCTGGCTGTGTTTGATTAGACTTGGCTTAGCAACCGTGTGCAGTGCCTGGATGGGTCTCACTGGTGTGTGCTGGAGCTAAGCCAGTTAAAGCTCTTTTGAGTGTGTGGATGCACTTGCCACAGAGCTGGCTCTGTAGCATGGCTGGGATCCTCCTGAATGCACACCTTTAGATCCTGCTGGTCCCTGTCCCACCCTGGGTCCACATCTGGCTATACTTGAACCACAGTATCTGCAGGTTGAGACAGACAGTCTGCCCAGTCACGGGTTCCAGGAAATGATGCATCCACCTCCTGGACTTTTCCTTCCCCCAAAGCACCAGCCCACAGCTTCCTGAAAGCTTTCTGTGGAAATAGAGGCCATGGGATGCCATGAGAGCCAGCATGGGGACCACGGCAGTCAGTGTAATGATTGTCCCCCTCATGTCCCCACACAGCACACTCTCCATCTACGGGATCAACCAGGCGGATGAAGCCATCTACCAGTGCCTGGCCGAGAACAGCGCGGGCTCCACGCAGGCCAGTGCCCGCCTCACTGTGCTGTGGGCTGATGGGCTGCCCAGCCCTCCTCAGGGTGTGAGGGCAGAGACTGTCTCTGCAACCACCATCCAGGTGTCCTGGGAAAAGCCCCTGCAGAACACCAAGGAGATCATTGGCTACGTGCTGCACATCCGGAAAGCTGCAGGTACGGTGCTACACCCACTGCCCAGAACACCCTCAGCCTTCCCGTAATTTAGCAATACAGCCCACTAGGTAAAACCAGGTCTGCACTGCAGTGGTCCATGCTGCCATCAGTGTTCTCCATCACCTCCCAGTTTCTGAAGAGCAGAGATGATGCTGTAAATACACTGTAAATACCTGCAAATACTAAATATACCATTGTAAATATCAAAAGGATGGGGAGGGTGAACCCACATAGTTAAATCTTGCTGCCAACATAGCTCTCTGGCAAAGCACACAAAAATCACAGAATCAGAGAATCACTGAATGGGTTGGGTTGGAAGGGGCCTTAAGGATCATCCAGTTCCAACACCTGCCACAGGCAGGAATATCTTGCCCTAGACCAGGTTGCTCAAATGTAAGCAGAAATGTGTGGGAGCATATCCACCCCAGGGACCAAAATTACTGCTTGCAACATGTTTATTCTCTTTATCTCTTGCAAAGCCTAGCACTGCTGAGTTCTCTCTCCCTTTGCATTTCAGATCCCATAGAGATGGAGTACCAGGAGGCTGTTAGCAAGAGCACCTTCCAGCAGCTAGTGACTGATCTGGAGCCCTCCACCAGCTACAGCTTTTATATAAAGGCTTACACCTCCCGGGGTGCCAGCAAAGCCTCAGAAGTGACAGTGGTGAGCACGCTGGGGGAAGGTAAGCAATGCTTTGTGCAGGGACCCTCAGATGCTGACACCTGCTGTGTGTAGCAGCAGTGCCAGTCACCCCGACATTGCCCCGCAGCGCTGTGGCACTGTAGCCTGTGGTGTCGATGCTCCTTCTTCCTGCTGCTCCTTTTACTCTGGGATATTGTGTAAAACTCACTTGTATCGTTGCAGGGGGGTTGACTGATTAAACACAGCATCGCCTCTCCCAGCTGATGTTGTAGCAAGGGGGTGAGTGCAAACCTGCCTGGCCTTGTGCATTGCAGCTGCTCTGGGCTGTTCCTAAACTCCTTGCTAAATGTAGACTTCCTGCTCAAGCAGCATCTTAGCATCTTCCAGCAGCTCTGGTACTCTTACTTGATAGGTGCCACACTTCTAAAGATTTTATTATTTTCTGCTCTGTCCTGGGAAAATCACACTAGAGATAAGCTGTCCTGACCTAAATCCCTACCCTGAAGCAGCTTTCTCTTTCAGTGGGAAGTTAGGGTAATCTCTAAGGCTTTTTTTTCCCTGACTTGGCCACCAGTTAGCTTCCCCAGTAAGACAGTGGGTGTTCTAATACAGGACCCTTGTACACAGGTACCAGGCAGAAACCACAGCTCCATTGTTATCTGCCAGTCAGAATTGGAAGAATATTTTCCTAGAGAATAATCTACTTCTGAATGCTGGCTTGTCTCAGATATGGAGACTAATTTCTTAGGAATCATTCTTATGAACGTTCAGTAATTATCAATTTCCAGTGGAGAGGGCCATGGGTGTGAGGATATTATTTAGGATCAAATGGAAAAGTGTGTTGACTTCCAGGTGGGGGATCCAGTTCTCATTCTGTTCTCAGCCCTTGCACATATTTATTACAGAATATAAGTAAAAACACTGGTAAATCCTCACCCACTGGGTTGTTGCTCTGCAAGTTTATTTTCCTTGGTACTCTGCAGGGAATCAGTCACCCTTGGAGTTTGTTTTTCCTGACAATTTAGAGGCATAAGGATGGGCTAAGGCAAAGCTTGAAACTCCTTGACCCGATACTCTGAGTTCAGCCCCAGGAGCTACAAGCCAGCCATGCTCTATAGAGCTTGGTGCCTCTGCAGAAGTCCAGGTCAAGTGAGAGAGGACTTTTTGTCATTATTACTTTCAATCATGACAGGAATAGTTAGGTATCTGGTAATGGAATCATAAATTTCCTGTCTCTCTGAAGTTTTAAGGTATCTCTGTCCTGCTATCCCTTAAAAAGGGCTTGTCCTGTGTAACAAAGCTTCAGGAATTAGCTCTCTGTAGATGATGGACACTTGCTTGGTTCAGATCACTCAACCTCAGCCTGTGTTTGCCTTGTAGGAAGGTAAAAAGATACTTAAAAGCTCCAGTTCTGGCTTCATTTGTTTGTTTTGCTTCACTCGGGTGCCTGTTGCCTTCTGCTCAGAGAGGAGAGTGGCTCAGAGAGCCAGAGCCCGGTGGCTTTTGTCACCAAATTTAGATTTCACTGCAGATCTGTCTCTTCTCATGGCCAAGCCGTTTCACCCGTGCCTTCCCAACATATGCACAGGAGAGCTGTGTCCACCCTGAGCTTGGGAGCCCCTGGATCTGTGTTAACAAACTCAGAAAAGGATGGGTTTTCCAAGATGCCATATCCAGCAGCCAGGGACAGCTCAGTGGAGCCAGGGCAGCAGAGATGCTGCCAGCTGGAGACAAGTGACCATATTATGCTGGTATTGTTTGGAGCAGGAATATGAAATATTCCTCAGAAAACAGAGGAGCAGGGTTATTTTTGCCTCAGGGCCATCAGCTTTTCAGGGCTGGCAATACGCTGAGAGCATGCTTGGCTGAAGCCTCTGATGCTTTCTTGAGACACAGTGCTCCTTCCTTTGTGCCAGTACTGATTTTGGATGGAAAGGGAAGACGCTGTAGAGAAGGGACCCAAGTGAACCTTGTCCTCCTCCATAAACCTCAGTCTCTGGGAAGGCCCTCCTGCCTCCTCCCTGTCATTCTCCTTTACGCCGTTTCACAAATGCCATGGTATTTTAAATCTCAAATGCTCTCTGCTTCATTAAGCAGCACACACTCCTTTGTTCTTGTCTTTTAATGCTTTTTAGGGTTTTCTCCAGGACTTTTTGACATTTCTCTAGGATGAAGACTGTTCCTTTAGTCATCTTCGGCTAAAGACGCCTTCAAGAAGAAAGTTGAAATAACCTGGGGAAAATTCCAAACAGCACGGAAGAGGAAAACAAGTATCCCAGCCCTTAGCATGAGGGAGATGCCTCACTTGTAGTAGCTCCATATTATGTCTAATATATACTTCTGTGAAGCACCTATCTGCTGGTGTGTGTACATATATTTACACACACACAGATATATTCCATTGTATACACTTATTTGTGTAATCACATTATAAACAGCACGTGCATTCTGCGAGTGCATATACCTATAATCAATATTATACATATATATATTCAAAGTTTGAATAAATACGATATATTCCATACTTTGAAGGAGAGATATTCTTGTGGTTTTTATTAAATGTAAGGCTCTGCAACCGTAAAATAAAGCCAACTCTTCACAAATCAGGATGGCCCACATCAGTGTTTCTTTGACCATGGGATAATGTGATAATTTCCCTTTCTACGGTGTTTTCACCTGTGGCTGGAAAAGTGATGCTTTAAGCAAGGGTCCAACTTCTCAGAGTGGGGATTTTGCCCTAGAGGGATTTGGGAGAATGAGAAAAAAGGAGTATTTAATTGGATTGCAAAAATACACAGCCTTGGGAGGAATGGCACATTCTGATATAAATAGACTTTACTCTGTGTTTTGCATTCAGGAATTGTTAAGTTCAGCCTTCCCAGCAATGAATTGCACATCAGAATAAATCCTAGCAAGAAGGAGTACTTCAGCCCATTTTTTCCCATTGGCAGCACTCAGGCAGGATGGGATCTCATTAATATGACCCAGGACAGTGGGTCTTTCCTCCCAAATCCACGTGGAGATAGGCAGCAGTCAGCAGGGACTCGTTCATCTCCATGGGCTTATTTGGAAGACATCAAGCAAAGCTTCTGCAGCCTGGAGGGCCTCACTCTGGGAAGAGACAGGACTGCCCAGACCCTCCTGCTCAGCTGGAGAGGCATCCATCCTTCCTCTAAATTTCCTTGTGGGAAAGCTTGAGCTCTCAGTATCTGGGAAAAGGCAAATGGTTGTGCTGTGCAGTTTTACTGTTAAATTGAGGAAATGCCCTTTTTAGCTCTCAGCAGTCTTAGACTGATATGGCCACATTACATCTGCTTTTCCCCATTGCTCACTAATGGTTGCTCTGAACTCTCTGCCAAGGGCTGGGTTTGCAATGCTCATCCTTGGAGACCTTTGGGGAGAAACAAGCCAGAAAGCAGCTTCGGCCCAGTTCAAGGCCAGCAATCCTTGTTTTTGGAACTGCTAAGCTTCTAATCACATGGGATTGGAAAAATAGCTCTACCTCAAAGCTTGGAGGCTGCTGGAGAAGTAGAGCTGTTCTGCTGGATAATTTTACTGTGGGGTGAGCTGAGCTTGGTGCCTGCTGCCCAAAAACTCTTTCCCCTCCTGGTGCCAGTGCTGGAGTAGAGCCCTGGGCAGGGCAGAGCCTGCAACACCTCATGCTTCACACCTGGATGGTGCCAAAGGCTGGGGAACTGATGGGAGAGTTTAGCCTGGGGGTGTTTTGTGGAAATGAGGAAAAATATCATCAGTGAAATGTCCTGCTGAGACACATCTGGTATTGGTGTGATCGGTGTAGGAGAAAGGGAGGGAGGGGGAAACATGGATTGTATGCCCCACTGCTGCCCAGGATATGAGGCTGTACTAGGGGCAGAGCCAGCTTTGGAAAACCCAGGTATCACAAGAAAAATGGCTTTGATTTGCAGATCTTTGCCTCTCAATCCAGATTGATGGGGCAGGATGAGGCCAGGCAGCTTTTTGGGGACCTGGAGAGGGAATGGTCTGACCCCCTCTGCAGCACGTCCCAATAATAAGGGCAGGGTTTGGGGCATTTACTGGAGCATGTTCCTGGTAGACTTAGAATCAGCAGCAGGAACATCTTCCCAGCTAACCCCCCGTGTGCCCCTAAGGCCAGGTAAGTGCCTGCCTCCCAAAACAAGCCAGCCCCAGCTGTGCAGGGATCTCGGGCTGCTCAGCAGTTCAGGGCTGTTGATGAAGATGCCTCAGTTCTCTCCTGAGTCCCCAGCATAGTCACAAACCTCCCTCCTAAAGCTGATGGGGAGAGCAAGCCCCCTGCAAGCCAGTGCAGGTACCTAGCACACTTTTAAGATGGATGTCTCCAGCTCCATCCCATCTGGTTCCTTTCTCCAGGAAGGGGGGATTAATCATGCTGAAAGGTCTGTGCCTCAGGGTGAGGGCAAAAAATTGGAATTTGAGAATGCATTGCCAAAGTCACTGCATTCCTGCCCTGACCCAGCGAGGCTGAGCATCAGATTGCAAACAAAGTGTAAAAGTAGCTTCTGCTTGCTGATCTGAGGAGAGGGAACCCTTGGAAACTCCTGCAGCTCCCTGAAGAAGTTCAAAGCTGTTAAACCAGATTCTGGTCTGCTCAGATTTTTCTGTCTTGGCTGGCACATTCTTTGATGCAGTGACTGCAGGGAAAGGCTGCTGGGGAATTTCTCATCACACAGACCGAAAAAGCACATGCAACCCACTGTCTTTCTCTCTCTGTTTCAGTCCCAGCTATGCCATCCCTCTTTATTAAAGTCATTAACAGCACCACTGTGCAGGCGACATGGGAGCCCTCCATCAAACTGGGCCAGCACAAAGGCTTCAAGCTGTATTACCGCAAAGTCCACCTCTCCCAGTACACAGGTCCAGTGCTTCTGGCCAGCAACGTCACTGCCTACAACATTACCCACCTGGGTGAGTATGGTGACACCTTGCTCCATGTCCCCTCCCCACCCCTGTTGTGATTAGCAGGAGAGCTTGAATATGCAGCACTCCCCCAGGTTTTGTGGGTGCTTTCCCAGCAACAGGTACTAGTTTGCAGCATCTTGTGTGTATTCGTTAAGATGTTCTTTTCCCAAATAAGTGTCACTGGGGGAGATGAGGCCCATGGTTACACCTGAACTGTCCCTCTTGTGTCCCCACCCTGGGCAGACGCGTCGGTGGTTTATGAAGTCAAGCTCCTCGCCTACAACCAGCACGGAGACGGAAACTCCACCGTCCGCTTTGTGTCCCTGAGGGAAACCGTGGAGAGGACAGGTGAGATGGGACCTGGGTCTCAGTGCTGGTTTGGGAAACGACTCTGCAGGAAGGTGGTGAGGCCAAACACATCCTGTGTGCCCCCTGTGGCATTACCCTTATTTCACCTTCAGCCACTCTTTTATTTTCAGCATCACAAATAATGCTGAAGCAAAACTCTGCAGGGCTGGGAGCACCTGGATGGCGTTTTTACCAATGGGGAGAAGACAAACCAAATGTTTTGCATGTGCCAGGTTTGTCCCCTAAGCTTGAGACAGAGGTGAGGCCATGAACACGAACAAACCCTCGTGTGTAAGGTACAAGCTGCCATCCTCAGTTGAGACATGGTGTACTGAGCATCTCTGCTCTCCTGGAGCTCTCCTGGATATTTTGACCTTTGGAAAGGGAAATGGCTGCAGAGTGTGAGCCCTGCATTACATGGCAGCAAAGTAGAAACCTCTAGAGAGAATCTCTTAACTGATCGCACCTTTCATATTCATCTATGTGTAAAAAACATCCTGCTGCTCTTGGAAGCCTTTTAAGCCTCCAGTGGGAATATCTTCAAGAGATAGTTATTACTCTTCTGTCTGTGCTGGAGTAAATACTAAACTCATTGGCATCTGTCTACTCCATCAGGTTTCAGCTGGCTCTGGTGTGGTGGCTGCCTCTTACCTCCCACCTCAGCATGGTGGATTGCAAAAATTAACATCAGAGGGTGCTTTTCCATTAATTGTGTCTAATGACAGCAGACAGGTAATGGGGCTGGCTTGCTACAGACATTCCAGTCCTGTGCTTGCTGTCTCCTCTCCTGGGATGCTGGG
>JACBWW010000021.1:8206973-8236874 GCA_020086605.1 Lanius collurio
GTATCTTCAGCCTTATATAGATATATATATATATATATATATATATGTATACAGCCTTTTAGAAATTCTGTGAAGTTTATCTTTCTGACCTCTCTTGAGCCTCTCAGTGTGTTTCTTCCAATGACGGCTCTCTGGAGACTGGTCATGATGGATTTTCCCCACAGCTGCTATGTAACAGACTCCTTGGCAGAGTTTGGCAAACTCCTCAGTCTCTGACAGACTGAGGATACAGTGGAGCCCCCATCTCTTGGCATCCCAGGCTTTTTCCTGATCAGCAGCTTTAGGACTACTTTTTGGATCTATTTTTCATTTCCAGAAGACTGGATTTGGAAAAATCCTTCTAACTTGACTCCAAAAATGGAGGCCCAGGAAGGCTCTCTCTCCATGGATTTGATGATTTTGTACACTTTTGCTATTTCTCAGGATACTTTTTTTGCTGATTGACTCTAAATAATATGAAAAAAAAGAAAAAAAAGAGTGTATGTGTGTCAAAGGATGCCTGAGGGCTACTGAAAGACTTGGACAGACAACCCAAGTGAACTCAGAACCTACCTCAACCGGAATGAATGTCTTCTTGGGAAGCAGAAATACCTATGTCTTCCTTCATGTTCAAACAAACAAGTAGCATAGCACTTGGTCAGTACAAGCATAGTCCTACCTCAGCAGTCACGCTCTGTACCTGCCACCTTGGTGGCTTCCTTGTTGTCGTTTCCATGTAAAGCACTTCCAAACATTTGAAAGCAATGTTCTACCTCAAGAGTGAGAGAAACTCATGTGTGAGTGTGTGTATGTGTGTGTGTGTCTCCTCTCCCCCAATTCCTGCCTCTCCCATCCAGCCCCACGTGAAGCATGATGCTTCACTGATGTTATGAGCTTTACTTTTGGGGGTTCTGGTGTGATTTTGTGTGGTGGAGATTTGTGTTGTGGTTTTTTACTTTAAAGATTGTTGGGGCTGTCACAGACAAGCAGTGCGATGCCCTGTGGCTGCCTGGCACTGCTGCCCTTCCAGGGCTGATTTGGGCACCAGTCCATCCTGAGTTTGAAGGTATGGGGTGCTCAGATGCCAGTGCTGGGGCCAGGGCACCCTTCTGCCTCTGATATCAGTGTGCTGCTCCCCAAGGCTGATTCCCAGCAAGATGATCTATGGCATGTGCTGGCACAAGCAGCACAACACACCCTTGGGAGGTGGGAACTTGGACATCACTGTCTTGTCCCAAAGCTCACCCTGCTATCAGGAGCACCTGTGGGGAAATCCCAACAGAGCACTTCCAGAACCCCTTGAGATGCTACTGAGCTGCTCCCAGCTCCTCCAGCGCCTTTCCAGCCACAGGAGAATGTCCAAAGGATGAGTGGATCCCAAAATGGTTCAGTTCCCTGGGAGGGACAAGGCAAGGAGGGTGCTGGGGGCTGCCAGAGCTGCTCCCTCCCCATGCCTAGGGTGGGCAGAGGAGCTCCTGACACCAAAGAGAGGGTTTGTCCCTTCCAGAGATCAACCGCCAGCCTGACACTGTGAAGGTTGGATTGTCCTGGCATGGTGCAGCCTTGTGAGTCAGTGTGTGACTGGCATTGTCCATGGTGAGATGGGGGCACACACAGGGACAAGGACACCAGGTGCCAGGTGGTGCCGGAGGGAAGCCCTTTCCCTGCTATGTGAGGTAAATCCAGGCAAATGTGAAGGTTTGATCTCTTTATGTAGGTGGTGATAAATCAAACATTTCTGTATTTGCAAGGACAAGTGAAAGGAATCAGGAAAGGAGTTTAAGGTTTTTTTTTTTAAGAAGTATTAATTGTATTTTTTTAAATGGTACCCGTGGGAGAGTCCCTTGTGTCAAAAACACCCCCCATCACCTGCCCAGCTGGCAATAGGATGCAACTGATGGCTGTGTAAATAGTACAATATACAGGAGGATGAGCAAATGCCTCTTCCCTGAGCTGAGCACTGGTACTGGGCAGGGTTGCCTGGGAGCAGGACTCTGTCCTTCCATGTCACCTCATCCAGCTTGGCCCAAGTCTCAAGAGCAAGGAGCTGGTCAGGCTCGGTGTTCCTAGGCCTCTTCCATTAAAATTCCTCCTCCTGTAGACATCATGCAGGACAGAAAAGATATGAAGGGTTAAATTTTGGTATTAACGCCCCCCCAAACAGCCTCTCCCCATGCCCCCCCAAAGAGGCTAAATGGGCTGTCAAGAGGATCCCTGCTCATGCCTGTGATGCTGGACATGGAGACAGCCTGGGAAGGGACTGTGGGGGGATAGTGCCATGTGAGACCAATAGCACAGCCCACCCCATCGCAGGAGCCGAGGTGAGGGGAAGGCAGCAGGGAGGAGAAGACACCAAACAGCTCGAGTTACAGCCTCATATCAAAGACATCCTAATCCTCTCCTGACACCCCACTCCCACTCCAGCCCAGTTTTTCTTTTTATTGGTTTTTTCATGCGTGTAATGCCGCCGTTCACATTGAATAAATACTGTTGCCAAAGTGAACACAAAACCTAGAGTAGTGTTCAGCTCAGACTTCCTGGAGCTGTGAACATGCTATTAATTTAATATCATATTATTGTGATATTGTAATAGTAACAAGTATTTGTCACTACTTCCTTTTATTAAAGGGAAATGCTGTGCCATTTGACTAGTTGGAATACAATAGTATGTCAAGAGTAGAGCTTTTTCTTTTTTTTTTTTTTTTTTTTTTTTTTTTTAATTATGCCGAAATGTGGTGGCTTAAACCAATGCAGATTCTGTGTTGGTTTGAGACGGTTGAAAATGGATGTAAATCTTTAAAGACTGTTTTTTAGATGTTTAGCTTTTTCTCTTTTTTGGGGTTTCTTTTCCACTCTTGTCAATCTGTACTGTTGGGACCTAACCCACACGATTGCAGCAGCTCAGTCCCTGAAGGGGTGTGGCTGAAGTCTGGTGATCCATGAGGATACATGAGCAAAAAAGATCACTCAAAATTACATACTGGCTTTGTGCCTCTAGCAGTCACTCAGCTGCAAAAGCGACACGTAACAGCCCCACTCACTGTCCTTCAGTGCTTTAACTGGGCTGGAGGCGCAGATTTCCCAACCCAAAACTTGGAAAAACGTCACCTAGAGTATGTCTGGCCCTTAATCTGGGAAATGAGAAGGAAAAAAACAAAAAAAGAGCTTGTGTTTGGTTTCGGTGTGGGGGACAGTCTGTCCTTTGTTCATCCAAACTGCTGGTTTTGAATGAAACTGATGGAATTTTATTCTGTGCCTAGGGCACAATTGTACTTAAGCAGACAAGTTGTACTAGGGTAGACATGTATTTGGGTGGATGTGGGACAGCAGGTGAGTTGCAGTTGTGGAGCTGTGCCATAAGAAATGGTTTAAGGCATCATTTGATGTCCCCAGCCAGACCCTGAGGCAACCAAACAGTCCCAGAGTGGTTCCCAGCACCTTTCACCATCGGCGCCTGCCTGCTTGCTCCCTTCACACTTCTTTCCACACCACATCATCTAAGGAACAGGTTGCCAGGCTTCTTATTCCTTCCCCCCCACACAACCTTTTCCTCATGGGAGGAATGTTCTACCCTTTGGATGATGGGCAGGTGTTGGATCTGGTACAAACTGCTGGAAACCGCCCGTCTTTGGGGTAGGAATCTCATCCTGTAGTATTTTTCAAATAATTACACTAATTCAACCTGTTGCCTTTTTTCAGCTCATCCCAAAAACCCTCTTATTTTCTGGCTGTGGTGAGATGAAATTATAGGAAGGAATAAATATCCAAAAGCTGATTTTTTTTTAATTTTTGGTAACCCATAATGGGCACAACCTATTCTTGGAGATCTCAAGCAGAGATGGCTTCTTCCTCAGGGATAATATTCACATTTTTAGTTGAACAGGGAATAGTTTTATGCTGTGACAGGGTATTTTCACACTGCTGGATTCAGGTATTTATTTGTCTACCGTTATCTTTCTTCTTCCTTGTTTCATAAAGGTGCTGATATATTTAAGTGCTGGACCAGTTTGGGAATTTTAAAGCTTTCACCTAAAATTATCCCAAGGTACTGTAGGTTTTAAGTTGGCAATAAAAGAGGAGAGAAGCTATGAAGTGTTGTTGCCTCTGGATAGTGAAGGGAAAAGTTTTGCTGCCTGTGGGGGTGTTCCCCTGGGATAGCCATCCCATGGCATTTAAGGGGGGGTCAGTGTGGTGTCCAAGCCCTCTCTGAGCTGAGTGACAGCACTTAAGTCTGGGAAGATTGGTTAAAAAAAAGGAAATTAAAAGCTTATGGAAACAAACGGGGGGAGCTCCTCACTTCATCTGTGCAAACAGTGTGTGGAAATCTATCTCTCCCCATGCGCGCCGGAGCAGGCAGGTTACAGATCCCATCGAGCAACTTGATGCCAGCTCATTTATTTCCCTCACCCACCAAATTAAAAAAAGGGAAAGGAAAGGAAGGTGCCTGAGCTGCAGCTGCAGGCAGGGAGATGAGGAAAAGTGAAGCACCAGCACCTCCAGCCAAAAGTACTGCTGGCATGAGGCCATGGCATTGAAACCCCCTGGAACACTGGGAATCAGGGAAATGGCTCCAGGTTTACTCCAAGGGCAGAGCCTGGGCTTCAGCATTGTGTGGGAAGAAGGGCCGGGGCCGGGGTGAAGCCCAGCGAGTCGGGGACAAGCCTGATTTCATGGAGCTTTGGATCAGGGTCTTAAAAAGCAGACATAAAAAGCAAATAGGGATTTGTACTTTGATCCTATTTCCATAATGTAAACTGGCAATATCTTTACGTTTGTAAGAAAGTCATAATAAAACCAATGCTAAACCTTTGTCCCAGTCCTTTTTGGGAATCACCTGTTAGGAGTAATACTAAAAACCCAAATTGCAAAGCACTTTTCTACTGTTTATTTTCTACCTTTCTTACTTTGAATTGTCTTGATATTGAAATCCCACTGATCCCACGATTGTTAGCTCTGTATTAAAAAAATAATAATAAAATCCAGTTTTTTTGTAGTTTGCTCTGTTTAGATTTTAGCCTGTGGCTACTTGTACAAGAAAAATAAAACTAGAATAAATGAGCCTGTGTGGGGCTTTTCTTTTCACATGCAGAGCTGTGGTGTGGGGATCGTGCAGGGCGACTTGGGGCATCACCCCATCAGGTGCATGGCAACGAATCCAGCTCCTCTCAAAGAGGAGCTTCCAACACTCAGCATTTTAGGGCTGAGGGGTTTTTATTTTGATGCTTTGCTCATAAAACTCCAGCCAAGCCTTCAGCAGAGTCCTGCTGGAGCAAAGGGGCTCTTTGGGAGCTGGGTGAGATGAAACCTCCCAGGTCACAGCATGACACGGGTGCTTCGAAGTGCAAATCAATTTCCAATGAATCTTGGCTCTTGCTCAGCTATTGCTGCATCTGCTTTTTCTGCTGCCTGCAGCACTAATGGGGCAGCACCTGTGAGGGTGGGGAGGTCCTGGCACAGGGTGCCCAGAGAAGCTGTGGCTGCCCCTGGATCCCTGGAAGTGTCCAAGGCCAGGGTGGATGGGGCTTGGAGCTGCCTGGGATAGTGGAAGGTGACCCTGCCCATGGCAGGGGCTGGAACCGAATGATTGTTAAGGTCCCTTCTAGTCCAAACCATTCTGGGATTCTAAGCTGTATTCTTGCCCCAAAACAGGCTGCAAACCATAAGCCACTCTCCAGTCACTGTCCCGTGTGCTGCTGCTGCTGCCCTCAATGCCAAAGGAGAGGCAGAGTAGAGGCTGCAGGGAATAAATGAGTGAGATTGAGCCCAGCAGTACTTTCTAAAGGGGTTTCAATAAGCAGGTGAGTGAAGAGTCACTTCAAACAACTCCCCAAAGCTCTCGGAACTGCTAAATTGCAGCATGGATTGTCTAAATATATACTTCATAATAAATACCAGCATAAAAACTGATTTCATTTCCCAGTGGCAATGCAAGAGGTGAAAAAAAGATCAAAGTGGGCTCACTGGGGGGATTTTCATGTAAGTTCAGTGAAATCTGGTACTGCAGATAGCAGCTGCAAAGTCAAGGTATTGTGTAGAGCTTGTGGCTTTCATTAAAAAGGACTTTGCCTGCCTTTATGGCAATAAAAAAAAGGTTTGACAATATTAATCTGAAGTCTTAGAAACTGAGGAAATAAAAAACCCCAAGCAATACATTTAAATCGCTTTGATTTTGGGCTGTTGGAAATATTAAGAGCCCTCAAAAAAACTGTACTTGAGTGCTCAAAACTCATCTTTAATAGAAGTAATCTCCTTTTGACCATGTGTATTCAAATTTCTGCTGGAAACATCTCAAATCAACTTTTCAGCTACAGAAACACTAAAAAAAATTAGGTGTTTTCAGCTCCAAATGCCACATTCCTGCCTCAGATATCACCAGAGAAGATGTTACTAATGTCCTAGTTATAACCCTGCCAACAGAGGGAGAATTTACAATATCCCATAAAGCTCTAACTGTTGGAAAGGTCATTTTGGTGTTAATACCGCTCGGGCATCACCGCTTCATTTGCTGACACTTTTACAGAGCCACGCTTGATTCCAGCACGGCTGTTGTAAAACCTTTACAGTGACAGCCTCAGCCTCCAAAAATCATCTTAAAAATCAAGAGCTGGAACATCTTCATCAGCAGGTGCAGGCAGCCCAGAAAGGCTCCACTTTCTCTCAGTGTGGGGTCCCCCAAAACCCAGGGTGAATACCCCAACCCCACTGCTATAAGGGGGATTTATTCCTCATCTCCAGCCCTGTTATTCCCAGCATCTTCAGTGGCTAAATTAAAAGTCTCCTAATTTCATACAAAATTACCAACCCCTCGCCTTGCCCAGAAGGCCATTTCCTTTGCACTAAAATAGCTAAATTAGTCTTGCTCAGCCTCGTAAAGGAGCTTGTCTTGTTTATTGAGCGATAAATATAAAGGTACAGTAACTAAATTCATCAGTCCCTAAACGCAGCCGTTGGGAACGGCCATTTCCACCATCCAATCTACAGCTGCATGAATATTTCAGAGTCCTTTTTCCCTTGGGTGCTCGCCTTATCTCTGGAGCCTGGATATTATTTTCTGCTTTTCAGCTTTTTGGATGTATTGGAGGAAATGTCATTATTTGGACCTGGGTGGATTACAGTTGACTCTCCTAAGCCAATTTATATTGGCAAGCTGCTGTTTTTAAAAACCCCTATAAATCACTCCCATGAATTTTAATAATATAACGTGGTTTCAAACATGCTCCCTTAATACGTGACACACTATTACAGCCGGCAATTGCTCCTCGGGTTGTGAACTCTGTTTTACCGTCACCTTCGGCAAGCGCCGTGGGGGACAAGTGGTGCCTTAGCCAGAATCATGGAAATACCCATTCCTGCCCCAAATACCTCATCACTGTGGTGAATGCAATTTAACAGTGAGACCTTAAAAGATGCTGGTGCAGAAAGCATGGGGATTAGGACTATCTGCTGATATTTCCCTAAATAAAGATATAAGATGCACATCCAGAGTGCAGCTCCAGGCTGGGATTCATGGCTCCAACTGGTCCAGAAACTCCCACATGCCAGGAGACAAAGCTATGCCTCCTCATCACCTGTGGACTTACTTGGATGAGCTCTGTCCTCTTCTTGTGCAAATTACATTAATTTTCTTCCCATCCCCATTGTAAGAACTCCATGGTGTCTGCTAGCTCTCAAGCAGTATCTTGTCAGTGGAGAGTAGTCTCCTGGTCAGAAGAAAAATGCTAAGAAGGATGAGGAATAAAAGCCAGGGCAAAGGAGAGACCTTTGCCAAGGAACATCTGTGGATCATATGAAGGAGCTGATGATGGGGTTTGATGCCCTAATGGTGGCACTGGTGATGTCCCCACTGGAGAGTTGCTTGTTCACATTTCCGGGTTTTAATTGTGCCGAACCAAAACACAAGAATATTCCTGGAAGTGTTCAAGGCCAGGTTAGAGCAGCCTGGTCTAATGGAAGGTGTCCCTGCCTATAGCAGGGGGTTGG
The DNA here is from genome assembly GCA_020086605.1 of Lanius collurio. Classification (NCBI taxonomy): domain Eukaryota; kingdom Metazoa; phylum Chordata; class Aves; order Passeriformes; family Laniidae; genus Lanius; species Lanius collurio. The sequence goes on from JACBWW010000021.1 coordinate 8,214,933, forward strand.
AACTGGATGGTCTTTAAGGTCCCTTCCAACCCAAACCAGTCTGTGATTCTGTTGAATATAATAAGAACATCTGCAAGAAAGAGGATCATTAAGGGATGGACTAATTGCAGGCAGAGAAAAAAATAATGAAGCCAGATTTTTCTTTTTGGCTTCCAAAAGCGAGGGTTCCCCAGCACAGGATGCAGCAGGATGGGGGTAAAAAGGGGTGCAAAGAACCTCCTCACACCTTGCCATTGCCTGCTTGGCTGCATCCGGCACCAAAGCACCCTGGTTTAATATTCTTGGGAGAAAAAAAATAAAAATCCCACTTGTGCAGGGAGCAAACAGGCTTTTCAAAGGCTTTTGGCTGTGATGATTTACCCTGAAATGTTGTCACGTTCATCATTAATCTATTTTTTCCCTTTTCTGTAACTTAACCTGCGACAAGCCGACATTGTAAGTGCTTGATTTTCCAAGAACAAATTACAGTTTCATAAATGGTATTTTGCTTTGCTGCTCAATTTGCAAGTGAAATGGTGCCAATTGCTTTGTTCACAGGATTTTATCTAGCACGAACAATACTATCCTCAAGATTTATTTATTTTTTAACCCTCAAGTTATTTTCAGAGCCTATATAACAGGAGTACACGGAAAAGTACACGACAACCCATATGTTTTGGCATTATTGACTAACCATGAGCAGGTACAAGGGCCCACATGCCTATAAAACATTGATCTAGGAATGAGATGTCACACACAGAGCGAGCCACTGCCCAAACAGAAAATAATCTCTTAGATCAAAAATATTTACAGTTGCCCCATGCTGGGTTAGAGTGCCTTGAGTGACTTTTTATATGCATGATTTATGATTTGGGGCTGGGAAAGCAGCCCCCCCAGCTTCTCCCAGGGACTACCAAGTTGCCTCATGGACCCAATGGGGTCTCCAGAACATAAGGTCCCTCAGTCCTGTTGAAAATATGGGGTTTACACCAGCTTAGTTTTTTTTTTTTTTTCTTATATGATAAAACTTTGAGGAATAGGAAAAAAAATAAAAGCACCTTGAAGCTATTTATGTTTTTCAAATTCAGAGGAATCCTCCCTGCTGCGGACACCAGCTCTGCCCAGGGACAGCCAGGCCACACAAACTGGGACATGTCACCATTAAACCCGGTAAAGCCTGTCATCCAAGGAAGGAAAAGAGAGAAAAAGTCCCTGCGTGGGAAATGTTAATGTTACAAGATTTGGTTAACAGCTATGGGTTCTGCCAGGACTTTTTTAACCTGTGTTTTCAGGGAAGACCTTGGAAGAAATACCCACTTTGGGGAAATTTTTGGATGTTATTCGCTTTTGGTGTAAGACAGAAGTTGAATGGAAATGGTCATATTTGGAACGGAAACCTGGTGCTTGAGGGGTTTGTGCTCACCAATACATCGGGATGAGTTTGTGAAGAGCCTGAAGCTTCATCTCCGTCCTTTAACTGAGCCACCCCACTGGAGCTGGCTGGCTCCTTGTTTTCCTGCCATTGATAATTCATTTAACCAAAACCACTCTGAATCTGCAGGTGACATGGGAAATAGAGGCAAAGTTTGCATTTCCAACAGAGAAACTGAGGCATAGAGAGAATATTTGTCTTCCTCTTCAGATATGAAAATGTGTTTGCTGTCATCCCTCCTCTGCTTCTCACCTTGCTTCCCTCATCCCCTTGGATAAGACACTGGGAAAGGTTTTTGCTTTTCCTTGCAAATGGATGCTTCAAGACAGTCCCAGACCTTCAGAGGCTTTGAATTTGGCACAGAAAAAAGATAGATTTCTGGTAACAAACGACATCACAAAACAGAATTGTCACTTTTCAGGCAACCCCAAGAGGAAACATGGAAATCCTAGTGAAATTAAACATTCTCAGCCAGACAAAGCATGTCCCAGTGTCTCTGCTGGGGCCATCATCTTCTGATTGTTACAACATGGAAAAAAAAGCAGGATAAAATTGAATTTAAAAGAAGTGAGGGGTTGCCCACTGCAGGTACTGTGTGGATGGGTCCCTCCGCGGCTTCCCCACACACACAGCTCCTGGCTATGGGCTCCGGGCTAAGGGGCTGGGCTGCTAATGGCTTAGCGCGGAGCTAATTGATCCGTGCAGTCACTGTAATTACGGAGCGGGATATGGTGGCAAAACATTAACTGCTGCGAAAGGAGAAATCCAAATCACGGGTGAATCGATCCTCAAGCAGCCGACACTGACAGCCCCGGCTCTCACCGCTGAGGATTTTCCAACGTGCTGAGGTTTTCTGCAGGAACGTGCTGATTTCAGGAATATTTGATGGGAAGAAGGATGGCTGTTAGCTATTTTGATCTATTTCTTTGCATTTTGCCTTTAAGCCCAGGCTGAGCCACTGCACAGCTCTCCATGTTTGCCTCCGCTGCACTGAGTAGCCCCTAATCCAAAGGTGCCCAACAGAAAGCACTGGCTATCTTTGCAATTAATTAACCTTAATGACAACCCCCAGCAGCTTTAGTGCAGGATGTTGTACGAGTCATAGCGAAGAGCTGCTCTGTGTGAGCAACAGGGACCCACTCCCATGCTTTTCCTAATGCAACTCATTGATTATTCTAATTAAAACATACGTTAGTAGGTACTTCTGATGGTGAGGGGTTGTGTAGGGCCGAGGGCGAGTGGGACCAGCCCCCAGCTCCTGCCTGCGGGACACAGGCTCCCAGCAAGCGCCTAAGGATGGAAAGTGGAATGAACAGGGGAAGGAGAGGGGGTTTGGTCCGAGGACAGCGCTGGGAAGTGACAAGGTGTAGGAAGACGACATTGTTTTGCAGTAACCTCCCAACCTTCGTTAATACTGCTGTCACAGCGCCGACGTGCTGCATTAATTAAAATGAATGGTACATGACAGAGCAATAATTCTATTATTTCTCCATGCTTGCACCTTCCTGTGCATCATCCTCGAGGAGCAGGGGAGGGGAAGCAGAGGGCAGAGTGCCAGGACCAGGGTCCCTGAGCAGCCGAAGTTCCCTGACCTGCTGCCTCCTGTGTGCCGACAGCAACAAGGACGCTCAGGGGTCCCCGGCTGCCGATCCCGTCCAAACCCTGCACCGCTGCCACAGCAAATCGCTGCCCCTGCAGCTGTGAGGGCACACATGCCCCATCCACTCAGGGACACACCGAGGGCAAGGAGGCCCCTGCAACCACGAAGAGCATCCAATAAAGGGACAGACCCTTCCCTCCCACAATTAGCAGCCACAAACAACAGACAAGGCACGGATTGACGGTGAATCAAGGGGTTTGCTAAAATGCCTCTTCAGAGGCTGCTCTCCCCCCTCCCACACCTCTCCCTGCCTCTGTCCAACAGCAATCCCAAAAGACTAAACACCTTTGGTTTCCATGGCAGCCTGATTTTCAATGAGCATCCTTCAAGTCCTAACCAGAAAGAAAGTGTTTCATTAATGCATACAGGACACACTGTCATCTCCCTGGGGTGACAGTATCCGTCCCCCAAAACTAGCACCTTCTGCCCATAGTTTTTTTATTTTAGTGGACTGATGGAGCCATGGGAAGGGGCTGACCAGCTCTGCCACTGACTCACAGAGCTTGCTTAAAGAGGGAATTGGGCTGCTTTTGCTTGGGGGAAATTAAATAAATAAAGTGATGCTGAGCATCGGGAAGTGGCATGAAGAGCTTCTCTCCAAAGTGGCCGCCTGCCTCCAGCCCATCATGGGGAAACACTGACACCTCCCCAGTTGTCCCCTTCTGAGTTGTCCTGCATACCAATCTTCTTGGTTTAGTTTGCCTGTTTCCATCCAGACTCCACTTCTGTCTCCTGTTTAACACAAGCCAAGCAGTTTGCACACTCAAAATTTGCCATTTCTTTTGGGTTTAACCCCATTTAGTGGCTCTGCCAGGCAGATGGTACCCACAGCCGGAGAATGGGAAACTAGGGAACTAATGATTTGAAGCACAGGGCTTCAGTCCTGCAGGATTTCATCAGAAAGGGTCAAAGGACATTCCCTCCAGCCCAGGGGTGCCAGGGCAGGGCAAAGTGGGATGTGTTTGCTACGTGATGTCCAAATAAAGTAACCACTAAGCAGAACAAGTGAAATTTTTTAGCAGAGGATGCCTGGGGGAGAATGCAGAGGACATGCTGAGGCAACCCCAACCTTCACAAGCCTGAAAGCATTCAAAGGTTTTTTAAGGGACTCCAGGTCACGGCACAGCCTCGGCCCTGGCTTTTCCCAGCCCAGAGGATAATTGCTGTCCAGCCGTGACGTACCCTTTTGCTGACCCCACCGGGGTCCCAGCCACCCTCCAGGATCTGGCAAGGACAGATATACAGCTGGACCTCAGGGGGCTCCTAAAAGCAGGTCACGCCAAAACAATACAGCTTTGTTGGAGGCAAAGGAGGAACCAAGCCGCAGTCAGCCCCAACTGCTGCCGCAGGATTTACTGCCCACAGATGGGATGGTGGTTGTGGATGATGTACTGAGCACTGCCCTGGGGCAGCCAGGGAAAAGAGAGCTGGGAAAGTGCCCTTACACTTGGTTTGGTTTTTGGTTTGTGTGTGCAGCATCCCCTTCAGCTGCAGCAGAGGCTTCTCTCCAGAGACCAGGATTTGGCAAGTCTCAGGTGGGTCCAAAGCTTTGCTGAGGCTCCCTACTTGGAATCATTCTCCTTCCCACTGGGATGTCTAAATCCAGGCTACCAGTGCTGAGCTGAGTCCCAGGGAGGTTTACTCTGCCTTTTACATCACCCTTCCATGGGATGAGCCTGCCCATGTGGACTCCACCATCTCAGAGGGACCTGGACCTCAGTCCTCCATCCCTGAAAGGAAGGCAGGATGCTGCCATGCCAGAAGCATGTATTTATCATATTTATCCAAGAGGCTAGGAAGGGGCTATAGGGACATGAAAAAGACCCTGTCTGTTCACCAAGGGGTGGTCAAAGAGCACTAAAGGTAAATGCAGACAAAGATGCTGCAAAGGATACAGGTGGGATAAAAGGTATTATTTCTTAGAATACAGTCTAAGTTAAATTAAGCATGTAACAACTGTCCACCTTAGCACCTCCCTCTCAACTTCTTTTGAGAGGACACACTTCATTAAGACTCAAAATTTTCAGACACACCAAAAAAAACACCCTAACCCAATACATTTTGTCTTGTCCAGTGCTAATAAAGCCTTCTGCATTGCATGGGGCTTTTTAACAGAGAAAAGCAACTTTTCCTAATCCTTCTGCAAAACCAGAGCAGTTTCCACAGTCAAATTTCAGTTCTCTGACTATCCTTGCTCCACCAGTCCGATGCATTTCCACAGCACAGGGCAGCCCACGAGCCCTCACAGCAAAGCCTCTAGTGCTTCCATGAGGCAGCTCTCTGCCAGGAGAGAAAACCCACTAGAGCTCCCAAGAGCAGAAACACATTGAAGCCGGCAACATCATTAAATTAATATTTATAAATTATTTTGCTACATAAACAATATTAATATCACACCTTCCACCTTCAAAAGCTTATTGTAGGCAGGGACTCATTAAGACCCCAGCAAAGACCACTTGCAGACTTTCAGTTACATGGAAACTCAGAGATTTTATTAAACACAAGCAATATATTTATTTTAATAGAGTACAGAGCCTGGACTTGGCCACCCTAAAACACCACTCAGAGCACTGAATCTCCGAATAACCTGATCAAACAAGGCTAATATGTGCAATATATCTTGGGTGAGTAATATACAGCCACATTTCCTGCTCCATTTACCCAGTTTTAACTACACCTGACCTACTCTTATCCTAATAGAAAACGGCTGCTCTTCTCATTGCCTGTCCTCCACACATGTTTTTCTGATAATGACCAAAACTAAATCACTTCCCTTTCTACCTAGTGCTGGGCACCAGCTGTCTTGTGACATTTAACTATAACAAGTCCTTTTGCAGGACCTCCAGATTACTTCCTGGGGCCCTGGACCTCCGTCTCTGTGTCCTGTCTCCATCCTGCATCCGGGCATCGGAACTAAGGCATTAGGTGAAGTGCCAGGTCCTGCACTTGGGTCACAACAACCCCATGTGACATGACAGGCTTGGGAAGAGTGGCTGGAATGCTGCCTGGTGAGAAAGGACCTGGGAGTGCTGGCTGACAGCAAATATGAGCTAGAGTGTGCCCAGAGGGCAAAAAGGCCAATGGCACCTGGCCCATATCAGCAATAATGTGGCCAGCAGGACCAGGGCAGTGACCATCTCCCTGTAATGGGCACTGCTGAGGCACCTCCAACCCTGGAGTCAGTTTTGGGCCCCTCACTCCAAGACACACAGTGAGAGTCTGGAGCGTGTCCAGAGAACGGAACAGAGCTGGGGAGTGGTCTAGAGCACCAGGAGTGGCTGAAGGACCTGTGGGGACTCAGTCTGGAGAAAAGGAGGCTCAATTGGACTCAATGATCTTAATGATCTTTTCCAACCTAAATGATTCCATGATTCAATGATCCCAGTCCCATGGGATTTCCATTTGGCCTCACCGAGGAGGTATGTGGAGAAAACCCTGGGAGCTGACTCAGCTCAAGCTGCCACTCTCTTTGTGAGCCAAGGTCTCCCTGCAGCAGTGAGGATGCTGCTTGTCAGCAAGCACTATCCATCGGTTCATGCCTGGGTGAGAGGTTCTCCCAAAGCTGTGAGCATCACCTCATAGAGCAGGTTCAGCTTTGGCAGGAAAAAAAATCTGCTTCCAAGCAATGTTTTTGCCCCCCATGGAGCTTAGCTCGGAGTGATCCATCGAGGTGGATTTAAAACTTCCTGAGCAGCATGTTTAAATGGCCAATTTCACCAGAAAATGTGCTTGATTCACAAGCGCTGGCTGTGTTTCTCCAGTGCTGAGAAATCACAGCTATATTTCATTATTGTTACTAATTGCTATAAAGTATGATGGGGAGGCAATGGCACAGGCAGAAAGAAATATAAACCATTTTCAGTCTACTGAGCCCAGAGAACATTTCCCAAGCTTGCTTAGGGGTGCAGAAATCAGTGCTTGGTGCAAATAAATGAGCAAAAGCATTTTCTGAAGGAATTAGCGCATGGCACGAGCAAATTGCAGCAATTGTGTCTCTTCTTTCTAAGCACTGAATTGCCTCTATAATTCCCCATCATTTAGTTGCATAAATCTTGCACAAATAAACTGGCAATTTGCATATGCACAGAAAAGAAATTATAGAAACACAAGGAAAGATGTTATATTTTTCCTTCATGAGCTAGAAATAAATATGCATTGCTTACTGCCTAAGCTATGTTTGGCCCAGCTCAGAAATAAAAATTTAGGAAACCCTTTAATTTGCAATAATAAATACATATCAGAGGATGAAAAAATATAATTTGTGGCATATGGAAGCCACAAGTTTCTGGGTTGCTGCATCATGAAGTGCAACACCAGAGCCGTGTGGGCATGCAGAGGATGCAGCACGATCACAACATCACAGAATCCTAGAATAGTTTGGGTTGGGAGGGACCTAAAGATCAGCTGGTTCCAGCCACCTGCCATGAACAGAGATACCTTCCACTAGAGCAGGCTGCTCTAGACCACGGGTCACACCAATGTCTTCATGACAATGGCCAACGGATGCAGCTCACCACAGCTGACAGGAAAAGCAATGCAGAGGGGTGAATGCAGCTACCTGTGGTGAAGCTCAATCAAGCACTTACTGAAATAAATGCCAAGGCTCTTGGGGAAGCAAATATCTCTTGAAGACAACACCTACTTTATGCATCATCTTGATTTTCAGCCATGAAATGCCTATTTGTTGTGATTTCTATGGAGGACACTGAGGTTTCACTACTACAGAAATCCCAGGGTCAAGGCCAGAAGCAATTAAGTTATATCTCTACATTACTAAGCCATAATGCACCCTCTGGCCTTAGACCCCATGGGTGGACCAAGTCACCAGTGGGCAGCAGGGGAAGGAGTGGCTCCAACCATTTGTCATGCTGGTGGAGGCTTCCCAGACGAGCAAAATAGCTGTTTCCTATTAACTCCCTGTGTGACTGATCTCATTCTGGAATAAGAGGGTGTTATTCCAAAACACCATAATCCTCTTCCAAATGACTTAATCGCATTTGGAATAATGTGCTTTTCTTCCAAAACATTCATATAGGAAAAAAATAGAGGGTGAAAAAAACCAATCAGAAACAGCCCTTTGGAATAACACCTCTTGCAGAAGAGTTCTCAGTGGGGGCATACGATACCGCACTGGTTTACAAAGATTTAATAAATCACCATTTGCAGTAACTCCTGCAGGCTGGGAGAGCAACATGACTGAGAGGCACAAGGCATCTCCTCTTCCTCACTCCAAAGTTACGGAACTCCAAAATGATCCCACTATGCATTGGTGCCTCAGACACTCATCCATGTCCCTTCCGTTCCCTATGGACCACATATGGCTGGAGCATTGCTGCAAACCCATTGTTCAGGGACAGTCAGGCCAAGTTGGAAAGAAGGTAGGACCACCAAGACCACCAACATCCACTGGCTCCCACAGCCATTCTCTCTCTCTCTCTGCATCTCCCACACCACTGGGGCAAGAGGACCCTTGCATCAAGGAGAAGAAAGAAGAGGTGACCTGGGATGAAAGCATGAACTCTCACATCTTTCATCCATTAACCATTCCTCCTGCACAACACATGTGCCAATTCATCATAGGTGATCAATACCTTCCTTGAGGCTCCAGGATCATGAACGTCTCTGCTGATATTCAAATGACCTTGAGAGAGCAGGGGCAGCTCCCTCAGGTGCAGGTCAAAAAGCCAAGACTGGAAGCATCATGTAAGATAATACATGGTCCCAAAAATGTCTTTGCAAGGCACAGAGAAATGTTTTGGCTAAAAACCTTCTCCAGAATCACAAAGGAAGATTTTAGGTCGTGCAGAGGCTGAAAGATCATACTGGACCAAGTAGACCTGGATTTTGTGTGCCAAGCTGGAGCAGAAGGCTGTGACAGCCGCCTGCAAAAGGGCAATGTGGTTCCTATCCTGTGCTCTTGCTCTGGGCTTAGGGTCAACTCACAGCATCTCTGTGTAGAGATGGATTCACAGGCTGGGACCTCCATTGTTCAGAGAGACCAAAAGTTGATGTGCTCCTGTGTGGCTCCCCTCTCAGGTGCAGTCCCTTGCTCAATCCCTAAGGCCATTAACTGTGGCAGGGTAAGGAACAACTCTCTCCCTCTCCAAATCACTGTTCATCTCACCAACCCAGCAGATCCCAGGAGCTGCTATCCTCCAGCATGAAGAACTGCTCTCTTCAGCTACAGCTTTCTCCTCTGCCCATATCCAGCAATGCCAGCAGGAAAACAAACCCCAGTTCTGCTCCACATGCACTGCAAACCAGGCTCAGCCCTGTGGACTGCCCATGGACTACATACAACATGTAGGGTTTATTTTTCTCAGAAGAGAAAAAAAAAGATAACCAAAGATAACTAAAGCAGCTCTCCACCTTCAAGAAACTGAAACCCAATCACTTAAGACAGCTGTTTGTCCTACAGAGTTCCATGATTGCCCCAAAAATAATTGAAAGAAATGCTGAGAACTGGCAAAGCTCCTACAGTAGTTGTTTGCGTGATTTAGGTTAAAAATAATTGCTGTCCAGGCTTATCTGCCTGACATAAGTAATTAGATCACAGAGTACTTATAAGCTGCCATTTCCTATGAGCATATTTTAACATGGCCTTTATAGTTTGACCTTTATATCTGCAGAGGCTTCATCCACTCCCTGCTGCTGTGATGGATTTATTTTTGAAGACTGGGCTCAGGCTTGCCAGTCCTCAGGCGAGGATGTGGCACAGGAGACAGATTACCAGCAGCTTCTGCAGCGAGGAGGAGAGAGCCTCTCTTTATGAGGAGATGTGCCAGACCTGGACCCTGCTGCAGCTCCACCAAAATTAATCTGCAGGGTTAAATTATTGTTTGCACCAAGAGAAATTATTCATGGGCAGTAGAAAGGCTGGGGCAGTGTAGAGCTGGGGGAACATGGCAACACACCACTGGAATGAAATGGTTCTTTTTGCATGAGATACATTCATATATTTCATACAGTCATACTTAAAAAAAAAAACAAACAAACTATTAATACATTTCCCCCCAAAAATAGAGAAGTGTGGCAATCCCTTCTTGTACATCTCAAAAGCAGGAGATGGGTGAAGTAATTCCCTGACTCTCAAAGCCCAGAGGAGGCCAAAAGCAAAATGCTAAAAGAAGAAAAGAACCCAAGAGAATCACTGTCACCATGTTCAGTAACAAAACCAGCTGCAGGGAGACACTGATCCCATGCACAACAAAACCTATAGATACAGAGCAGGGACTTGAGTCCTCCACAGCTGAGCAGCTCTGAGTAAATTAAAAACCCCCAAACAAATCTAACACAACATCAACCACTTTCTATCCGTTTTTATGAATCCCAGACTTGGGTAGGCTCCCTCTTCCCATCAGCATCCCTTGAGAAGCAATTTGACTTTGCTGGAGGCGTTAGATTTGTAAAATAAGAGATTTCATTGTTACACTTCACTCTTTTTTTTAATGAAATATACCTTCCTTTTAAAAGACATTTTCAAACTTCCCTCACAACTGATGGAATTGGTTTTCTTTTATTGTCCAAACCTCCTTAATGATGTAAATACCCTAAATTTAAAGGGATTTAATGTTTGCAGAGCGTTTTAATGTCACCATGGATGGCAATCTTGTCCCTCTCTTCATGCAGATAAAATGAACAGAAAGCGCGAGCTCTCTGGGGTCAGAGTTATTTTGGGAGAACACACAGACTAAGAGGTTGCCTTCTTTAGGGGACCAGGCTGAAAATCCTGGAAGCTGCCAGTCAGGTACTCTTCCTGCTGAGTTTCAAATTAGGAAGCAGAACATTAACGCTGAGTCTCACCTTCATCTGGCAGTGGTGGGACCTCTCCTATCCAGATTCTCCAGCACTTCACACCTTTGGAGTAGGTGGAAAAGCCAATGGGATAATTCATCCCTTGCCACTGGTAGGATATGACGTGGATTGAAAAGATGCTGTACCACCCGTTCAACCAGTGCTCCCTGTCCACCACACCCCAAGCAAGCCCCCAGTCCATTTGCCATATTCTTCTGCTGGTAGCTTGAGGTGGATTTGAGGAGCTGAGAAGGACCATCAGTTCCACATAAAAGCCAGGGCTGTTTTAGATCTCCAATTGCTTTCAGAAGTGGTACAGATGGCAACAGCTGCTGCAAACCAGAGCTGTTTCCCATCAGGTAGGCAAAACCAAGGGTCTCTCTTGAGTTTCACACAACTTTGTCTCATCTGTGAGTTTGTCTGTTTTAAGGGGAGGCAGAATATCTCTTAATAGGATTTCAGGACTGGTTTATCTACCAAGGACAAAATCCCACAATGAGACAACATCACCGAGAGATTATCCTGTGTTCTCTGAAGGAGAGAGCACAAGATTATCCCCAAATGAGGCTTGTTTCTGTTCAGGTAATGAGAAATAATTGGTAACCCCCTTGGCATAGCTGGGTGACCCAGCAAATAGTCCCAAAGTAGAAAAGCAGCAGCATTTCCAATGGCAAGGAATCCAAAGTCTGACATGGACTCAATCTGAGAGAAAAACTTCTGGAAAGGATCAGGGCAAGGCCATGAATTTATGAAGTAGTTGTTCGGCTGACTCTAATTTTTAAAGCATTATTATCCTTTTAGCAGGGCTGTCGGGTAGATGGAAGCCAGAGCCAGTGTGATGAAGAGCAGCTGAATAGCGATTTGCAGCAATTCCTCTGGCCTTCCACACTTTTTTTCTGCAGAGCAGCGAGCCAAATTTCTTGTAACCAGCTTACTGCAGCCTGAAACGCTGCAAAAAGGGAAATTTCTGGGCTGGCAGTGTGAGGAATGAAGAGGGAGAATGAAAAAGGAAGAGAAACACCAATGGCAAGTCCTGAAATCTCCTGGCATTCCAAAGTCCAAAGCCAGATAGGTGTTGGAAACATTTACTTCGAATTCTTGGAGATTCTTTCTAGACTGACCCAAACGGGGCAAACCAAAGAAAACACTTCTGCAGATTTAAATGCATTTTGTATGCCCTTGCAGCAAATCCTCATCTTGATCACAGCTGTATCATCTGCATTTCTCCAGCAAAAGCAGCCCAGTTGGATGCAGCACCCCTCTAACATTCCAGGTGCTCAAAAGCCACCTTCCAAGTAATGCAATCAAAATGATCCAGCTAAAAGTCTTCCTTCTGGCCTAGGCTGACATGAATTGTTTCTAATAAAGCTAAAGCTCTGTGGGACAACTAATGGGTGCTTATTAGTACAGGCAATGAACTATTCAATCACCCATATAGAGAAACTAATGGGGATTGATGGCCAAAATACAGGTTGAGGATTTAGCTCTAAATAAACAGCTAACAGGCTGGTGATAGGATTAATCTTAGGTATCAGTGGGGAAAGTTCAAACCTGGCTAATAAAGAGATAAACAAAATATGTGGAAAATAGCATCACTGGGTCCCTGGGGGGTTTTATGTTACTGCTGTGGCAGCAGGTGGGTTTCCAGAGATGTTCACCTTTCCAAACAGCATTGGTTTGGAAGGGAGTTAGAAGATGATGTAACCCAGACGGTGCAAGAAAGCAGCTGGAAAACTTCTGGATGAGCCTTTGCACTCAGTAAGATTAGGTTTAGATTAGATATTAGGAAGAAATTCTACCCTGTGGGGGTGGGGAGGCACCAGCATAGACTGCCGAGGGGAGCTATGGATGCCCCATCCCTGGAAGTGTTTAAGGCCAAGTTGGATGAAGCTCTAAGCAACCTGGTCTAGAGGAAGTCATTCCTGCCCATGGCAGGGGAGTTGGAACTAGGTCCCTTCCAACCCAAACTATTCTATGACTCTATGGTCCTTTTTCTTTTAACCACCTTGCAGAGAATCCTACCTTTTCTTGCTTCATCTCCTCCCTTCAGCAAACACTTCCCAATATTCTTCTAAAATCCAGGATTTTTATACCTTTGTCCTAGAGCTAATTAAAGAATTGAATTATTTGCCAAGCTGAAGGAAGAGCATGTGTACCTCTGGGGCTTCTAAGTCACTCTTCCCTGCAACAAACTGTTCCTTGATCTCCACCCTCCCACTTCCTTCCCTTTGAAAGGCCTCTGACCAGATCACAGATGGCAATTCCTATGTGACAGATCCTAATGTCACTATTGATGACAAACCAGATGTCCATGGAGATATAATGCTCCTTTTAATCCAAAATTCATAAAGAGCCTCACCTTTGTAGTTTAGAGTGCAAAGGTATCTTCATGGGAAGCAGTTGGGGCCACATATTTCTTTCCCTCTTTCCTCAGTTTCCCTTTGCACAGCGTGGCTGGAAGTGACTAAACCAGACACCAAAGGGGTCCTGTTCTTATTAGCAGCATCATTAAAATGCTACAAAAATCTGTCTAGAACTTTACAAGGGCCTGTGAAGGAACATGCTGTATGTGACAGAGTGTGTATGAACCTCAAACCATTACAATGTGCTACTCCTGTTCCTTGCTGCATTTTAGGTACGTAATTCCTAGTCAAGAAAGAAAGAATTCCTGTTTTGGGTTATGGAGCAATCCTGACTCCTAATGTATCCATTTGTCTCCTGCCTGACAGCTAAATATGACAGATTTTTCCATTGATTAAGTGTTGTACAGCTCTCCTGCTATAAGCCACTGGATAAAAAGGGAATGACATGGCATCAGCATAAGGAGGAGATGCAGTGTGGACCACAGCCAGTTAGCAGCAGGTAAAACACCACAGGTGACTCATTCCCACTAATATTTTAAAACAAGAGCTCTTGTGCTCGTTACCTCTCTTGGAGACAGGGAAAAAATCCCAACAGCCTTTGTGGCAGTGAAGACAAAGCTTTGCTCGGTAGGAGATGTTCTATACAGCATAATGTATGCCGGGAGCAATGCTGGTGTTTTATGGGCCCGCTTAGTGTGAAGTGCAAAACAGGCTTGGGGCTGAGGTTGCATTATTCATGGGGGACCTTAAATATTTCAGTGTGAGGCTGAGGTAGGGAACCACGTAACAATAGCATATTGTCCTCTTTGTTCCCCTAAAATCACTGTTTGTGTTTAAGAAGGCAAGCAGGGAATCTTTCCCTTTCATTGCGATGCCATGCACTGACATATCCCAGGGAAAAGCATGATAGCAGCGAGGCAAACCCCACAGTCCCTCCAACGGAGGGGGAATTGTCCCATCACCTCCCAGCTCCCAAGGAAATATCAATCCTGTCTTTAGAGAAGGAACAACTAAACGCCTGACATATATTCTTGGAAATGATTGACCAGTTCTGTGCATGAAGGGATACATCAGCAGGTGGGTGTGCATACAAAGAAAGTTTCTGGTAGTTTTTCCCCTTTGAAGCAGCAGAATTATTTCCACGCAACTATCCAATCACTCTCCTGCGAATGATTTGCTTGATCAGAAGCAATGGGTGGTTTGCAGCAGGGCAGTGGGAATTACCCAAAATTGCAATATTTGGGTAATGTGGTCAGAGTAGTGGAGGGCAGAGGCCAGTGCAGGCAGAGCAGGCAGAGCTGCTTCTGTGCAGATCCGCTGCTGCCATCAGCCGGCAACTGGAATCCAGCACAAGGCCTCTCCCTGGGACGTGAGCTGAAGCAGACACAACACACACCACTTACACCAAGCCCCTCCTTGGTTGTTTTCACTGTGAAGAGGCATCCTTGGGCTCAAAAAAGAGCAACATAGCAGATGGAATGCTCAGACAGGGAAAAGCTGGACCTCTCCAGGCAAAATTTGCATTTAAGGGCTGCTTTATCCTCTCCAACACCACAGAGATGAGTCACCAAAGCTTAAGGACAACCCTCACTACATCTCAGGCTGGGTATTTTGGAACTCAGCTGAAGTGGGATCACTCAGGCAGCTCCTTACACACTGTTCATACAGTGCTGAAGCTGGACCAGAGCTTCAGGGTCCAGTCCTCTTGCAGACAGCCTGGGTCTTGCTATCTATCCCTATAGCTCTAGTCTGGCGTTGAGACTTGTGCGGAGTGAGGTTTGGCCAAACTTCAGATAACCAGTTATTTCAAATAACATGATTCTGGCCAGAGCTACAAGAGATTCCAGACCTTTCTCACTTCTGTTTCCCTTCCTGCAAATATAAATCTTGGCAGCTGTCTCTTGCACAAGATAAAACAGAACCAGTTCCCCACATCTGACACAGCTGAAGTGCAATAAAATCCCTGTTTCTGCTCTTTTTGGAACCATCAAAAAGAAACTCAAGTTTCTCAACAGTGAGAAATCCTGAGATTTCAGTTACAATGTTTAAACTCATCCATCTTCCTTCTCAGCTTCAATCAAGGTTCATAGCCAGAAATTCACATTCCATAGCCACAAAACCTTACACTAGTCCACTGTATCAGTTTGTGACCTGTAACACATACTGTGCTTTCTACTGGCAATCATTTATATCCAGTCCCTTCCAAAACAAAGCTGCACAACCTTTCCCTTGAAATCAGCCCTCCAAAGGTGGGGAGACAAAGGGCTCAAGTATTTCTCAGGTAACAGCCCTTTATTTGCCAGGAGATGTTGCTGCCTCCAGGACAATTGTTGTTCATCCAGAACTCTCTTCCTACAAGGCTGATATGACCACTTTGAAGACTTCCCTTTTGTTTAGATTAACTGATAATTAACAGGCACAGCTGTTGCATTTTTTGATAAGATGGAGAACACAGAGATTGGTGTGAAGGACTGGGCATGACCTGCACACACCCCATGCTAGAGCACTCAGCTTTCTCCAGCAAGAGCATGCCTGAGAGCCAAATCCCAATGCAGCCTTGCGCTACCCTGGGTATTCCCATATCATTTATCTCCTTGGCAAAGCTGCAAAGCTCTCATTTGGGAAGTGGGGAAGAAGCAATAGGTCCCCCCTTTGCTGCACACACCCCCTGTGCCATGACACAGGTGCAGCACAGACATCAGGGGCGCTGCCACCCCCAGCTCCTGCCAGAATTGACCCAGAGGCTCACTCCTGACCTGGCTTGGATTGGAGTCCATGACCTAGAGGTGAACTGCTCTATATCCCATATCCAGTCTCCCACTGAGTTTATTTTCTGGTGTGGCAGATCAAAGACTGCAGTAAGGAGAAAATCTATCAAAGGCTCAGCACCCTAACACAGATTCGGCTCACTTTTATGTTTACTTTGAACAAGCATACTCCTTCCTATTGTTCAGCAATCACTTTAAAATGGACAATTATCAGATTTCCCTATTAATGGGAGAAGTCAGGCAATCATAAATCTTAAAACGTGCTACTATCTGCAAACTGCATGCAACACATTATGGAAAAAAAAAATCTGTGGAAGAAAGCTATTACTAAGTGACCATGTCTTGGCTCAGCAGCTGGTTTTAATTTCAGCAGAGGATCCCCTCTGATTCCCAGCATCCAGCAGCACTGTTCTTCCCACTGCTTCCCTGTAAGCACTGCAAACCTACAGTGTTGGCCTTGCACTACAGCAATTCAATGGTGTAATGAACAGGGAGAACCTCTGCATCTAAAACAACTGCCAGCTCCTCACTGCATCTGCCTTGTCTTTCATCCAATCCAAAAATAGTTTGAGTTGGAAGGGACCTTAAATATCATCCTGTTCCACCCCACTGCCATGGACAGGAACACCTTCCAATAGACCAGGTTGCATCCAATGTGTTTGAAAGAATTGAAAAGTTCTTTTATTTCCCTTACACAATGACCTACACAAAGCTGTACCTGGACTCAAATGACTGGTGGACATACTGCATTTCGAGCCCTGCCATCTCCCTTATGGCACAGATAGCAAAAGAGTAAGGGCACATGGACCAAAAGATACCAGTTAGTCTTGTGGATAAAGCAGCAGAATCCAGGAATTCTCAGGTGGGATTCTGGTCCTCTCTAGCAAAAAGGGTTGGAATGTAAAGTAGCCATGAGGACAAATCTGAGTTTCGCTACAGTTTACAAGTGGTTTTAGGTAAATTGCTTAACCACCCTCAGTTCCCATTCCCTGTGCTAGCTGGGATGCTCATGCCCTTTTTACTGGGATGTCTCATGAATTATCTGGTATTTGGGAAGGTCTTAAATCCATGTAATTCACATATAACAAATATGATCCTGCTATTAGATTAGAATAATAATAATTCAGAGCTGAGAACATTCTGTTTTGATTTTTCTAAGACTGTCTGAATTCACTGAGACAAGTGGCAAAGAAATATGATTCACCATATTCATGACTACTTCCAAAATGGTTTACTTTAATCTGAGCAATTGGAAAAATGTTAAAGGCAAAACTGCTTTACCCAGCTGACTTTAAAAGGTTGCTTTATTCCACACTTCTGTTTTCAATAAACATCCCAGGATAAAAACATCCCCTGCAGCAGATCTATGCAAAGGACAAAAAGGCGTTAAATCCAAAGTGGGGGCGGGTGGAAGAGATAAATAGTTTACTTCTATTATCTTTACCATATGTTCTATTCCAACTGGATACACATAAACAGCATGCAATCTTCAAGCTCAGCTTTAGCCTCTTTGAAGTGACCTGACCATACTACTGATTTATTTCAAACTAACCTTTTTCTTTGAACCTTAGGTCAAGGTTAATTCCATAATAAAACATATCTTATACAGATGGCTGTTCCAGTGGTGCTAGCAAGGAACGAAACCCTCAGTTATAAGCATTTGTTTCACTGAGTGTGGTATTGTATTTCTATTTTCTCTTCCCTGTATTAATTTCCTTCACAGACCCTAGTTAAGGGAAAAAAACCCCTCTTTTCCGGTCCATGAGATCAATTTTAAACACACTGGAATTAAATGAAGACATTTAAGCCACATTTCTTTGCTGAAATGCATCCGCCAACCCCAGAAACTATTTTTATTACAGTCTATGTTTAATAATCAGATCTTCAATTTCGTAAGAAGCCACACAGCTACGTTATTCAAACTCCTGCACCAGCAATGACCCTTTCAGCATCTTTTACAAAATCATCTTTGCACTGAATCACAGCAAATCACCAGGGATAGCTTTGCTATCTAGGAAAATAAAGTGGGAAAAGAGAAACACGTTCGAAGAGTCCTTCTCAAAAAACCAAAGGAGAGCTCCTTGCAAGTGCCCCAGCCAGTCTTGCCTGCCTGTAGCTATCAAAGCATGCCAAGCAGGGGTGCAAATGTGTGGGAGTAAGCTTGGGATGCGGGATGCAGTCACTAAGAAATGGTGAGGTGCATATCATATCACTCAAGCATTGCTCATCGGGTTGTTTTCCAGAGGACTGGAAAGATGCTTTTGAATTTCAGCCTCCAGCCCACGGCACACACTCACAGAACTTAATTAAAAAGCAGCAACACCAAAGCTAAAACAGCAGCTGTTCCACATTTCTCCTGACTCTAGAGCCTTGCCAACATGGTGCCTCTTGGAGCTATCGGGAGAGGGATGAGTAGAAATCCTTGGTTTTGGGGTTTCTGCACTGCACAGGCTGGAAAACCTGCTGTAGCTAACCCTGAGGGGAATTGTGCTTCCCCTCCAAAGGAACAATGACTTTATCCAGGCTTATCCGCCTACATTTTACAGGTCTGAGTCAAGGGCGGTTGATGCTCAGGACCACCAGCACACAAAGGGGCACCTCCCCTAAAACAGCCCCAAAAGCTTTCAGTGCTTCATCTCTGGCTTAGGGGCAGCTTTGTGATACAGGGTTTAGCCCAATGTTAAACGAGTTTGAGCAGGCAGCACTCTCAGGCAGCATCGATACAGCAAACTTGTTATCTCATCAATATCTGTCATTGCCGAACGCAGCTGTGCTTGCTGTAATGGAAGCACCATCCATTTGGAATCCCAAAGGTAGGCATCAGTTTTGGATCAATGCTCTCAGAATCTCCATTAAGTATTACAGTGCCAGTGATGTTTTAGATCTATTTTGGATTAATTTCTTTAAACCACAACAAGGCCACAAAAGGTCTTTCACTGCATTTTGACTCTTTTAGAGTAATATAAAAAGTGGTGGCACAGGAAGCTCAGCATCCCCAGAACTGATGTGGTTCCAAGGAAAACCTTCTCCCTCCAACTCTCTATTCCCATTTCACCACACTTTCAGCTTCTCCTCAGGGACTATTGCCTATTCCCATTCCTTAATCACATGCCAAGATGCCCCATTCCCCACAGCAGTGCTCCAGCTGGCAGTGTCCTGAGTGTACTGCTCTCCACCCCATGGTCTGTCTCAAAACCACAGCCCTGGGCATGCTGTGAGGTAAAAGATACAGCATGCAGAAATTCCCAAACAAGAGACACACCTTTTGCTGCATGGAGTGTCTTTACCTGTCCCACAGATATCAAGAGCAATACTCCTCCTTTTTCCTCTACCACAGTAATTGGTACCTTAAATGAGGGCATTGGAATTATAACAGTTCAAGAGCTCAAAATAATAATGTAAAATTCCACCCAAAGAATTTTTGAAATTGAAAGAGACATCTCCACCATTTTCTAATCTTCTTTAACAGGCACCAAAAAATATTACATCTAATGATTTATTAGTGAATGAAACCAGCCAATGAGACAGTAAAGGACTGATTTTTCAAAAGGATCGCACAGAACAATTTAATATCACGGGAGATAATAAACATGTCCTGAGCTGGATCACTGAATGATGTCGCTAACAGCCTGTCAGAGATATCAGATATTTACAGCAGAATAAGGCACCACATCAGATAAAGTAAAATACATCCTCTCAAGGATATAGAAATATGGAAAGGAATCACTCCAGCTGCATTTCAAGTCTGGCTAATTTCCATAACTCCTGAGAAGAGGCTTTGTGTGGTGCTAGTTCTTGTTTCAAGGCACCCATCCATGCTGCTGGCATGTGGGAGACCCTCTGGAGCAAGCAAGTTGAAAAATAGCACAGAGCTCACAGACTGGACAATGTTTTAAAGGTAAAAACACATACAGGTATCTACTAAATTGGGCAACATAAACTAAAGGAACCTTTAAAATAATATTGTCTACATGCCACTAAATATGTCCCAAGCAAGTATTTTGCTGTCCTAGAAGTGATGGCTTCCTATTGTAGCCTTTTTGATGAAGCTGTTATGGAAAGACGCTTTTTTGATAAACCAGTAAAAAGCAAGTAAATATATCATTGTGAAATATATTACAATTTAATGCAATTGTGCACAGGCTATGATCTATCTGGTTCTAACCAAATTTTTGAAACCTCCTCATTATTAAACATAGTCAGAATTATTAAAAACTTCAAGCCATTCAAGTGAATGAGTAAGAATAGGAATTCTGCATTTGGGAGTGAAGTCCCTATATTTTTTGCTTTGATACCAGCTTGCCCTTGGACAGGATGTAACACAGCTGGTGTTCCTGTTCAGGAAGACTGCGAATTGCAGTTCCAGCTATCTCTAGAGATTCAGCTATGAGATGAGAGTCCAGTAACAGGTATTCACAACTGACCTCAGCATTTTTCTGAGCATCTGTGTAGTGCCTCTATCAGCCACTTCATGGATATGTGCAATATCCCTCCTGAATAAAGAAACCAAGAAAGGTGTTAGAAGACATCCAATATGGCTATACATTTCCAAAATTGTACTCGGGACACCAACAGCATTTGGGTTGAGGGGACTTCCATCCTGGTAATGAGGATTTCTATGACATTTTGGGACTGGAAAGATGCTTCACAGCACTAACACCACACCAGCATTCTAAGGAGGAACACTGAGTCTCCATCTCCAGCAACACAGTGAATGCAACCTGATGAAGGAGGTTCAATTAAAAAGTTAATTCCTCTCTTTTAATCTTGCAATGCCAGCCTGCAGAGATGACTCAAACAAACTTGGATTCTTCCTTGAAACTATAAGTTTGGATGATAAAGGCAATTGTTGAGGAGTAATGATATCTACATGTTTTTGACTTAAGTAAGTCTGTTAAAATTAGAGATACATAAAACCAAATTTGACACAAAAAGCAGTCTCTTTGGATGACCTTTCTGGTTAATCTGCTATTTCACATGAACGCAATGACCAAGCTGGGAGTTTGCATCTGTCATGCCCCAGCAGTTGAGGGCAGGGGCCAGGGACCTTCCCAATGCTGTGCAGAGGATGGGGAACAAGTGACATGGCCACAGTGCAATTAACACCCCAGGACACTGTCACTGTCCCCCCCACTGTCCCAGGCCTTGGGATCCTGATGTGCTGGCACAATGGGTACAGAGAGCTGGGGTCTCCCTCCCCATCCTCCCTGCCCCATGGGCCATGGACCTGACTTGGTCTACACCTGAGGTGAAGGTCACATTTTTCTCCACAACCCATAACCCCTTCCAGTCTCTAAGAAGAGGCAATTGCTCCCTTTACTCCCTCCGTGTCACTACTTGAGAAGATGCTGTTGTACCCTATAGGCCTCTCAGAGATTCCACCTGAAGAGAAACCACTATTTCCCCATACCCCTCTCCCAATCTCTACTTGTGAGTGTGATGTACCCCTCTCCCAATCTCTACCTGAGGGGAAGGTGCCATTCCCATCTATACCCTCTCCTGGTCTCCTCCTGAGGGGAAGATGCCATGACTCGCTGTACCCCTCTCTTGATCAACACCTGAGGGGATGGCGCCATTTTCCCACTGCACCTCTCTCACAGTCTCATCCTGAGGGGAAAGCAACACTCCCTCCTCATACCCTTCTTCAGTTGATTACCTGAGGCAAAGGTACCATTCCCTTTCGTACCCCTCTTCCGATCTCTGCCTGAAGGGAAGGCGCTATTCCCCACGAACCTTCTCCCGGTATCTGCCTAAGAAGTAGATGCCACTGCCCCATGTAACCGTCTCCGGTCTCTACCCGAGGCGAAGGCGTCACTCCCCCACACCTCCGTCCTTCCTCCCCGTCCCCACGCAACAAGCACCAGCGCCAGGCGCCCCTGCTCCCGGCGGCGCGGGGCGGGCGGAGGCGGCTGCGGGGCGGGGCGGCCACGAGCCCTTTGTGATCTG
>JACBWW010000021.1:8237238-8418198 GCA_020086605.1 Lanius collurio
TCGGAGCGGCCGGCGCTCGGCAGCCCCCGCCGGGCATGTCAGCGCCCGGCCCCGACCCCGGCGAGGCGGCCCCGGGCGCCAGGGAGGCGGCGCGGCGGGACCCGCTGGCCGCCGACCTGCGATGCAGCCTGTTCGCCGCCGCGCTGCAGAGCTACAAGCGCGACTCGGCGCTGAGGCCCTTCCCGGGCCGCTACGCCAGCGGCGACACCAAGGACTTCGAGGGGCTGGTGAGTGCCGGGGGCCGGCCCGGGGGAGCTGCCCGCAGAGCCGAGGCACCTCCTCGATGGGGGAGCACGGGCTGCCCGCCGAGGTGAGGGCAGCGGCACCGCAGGGTCACGAATTAAGCAGGATCAAGCGTCTATCCAGTCAAGGAATTCAGGTTTAAAAGAGTACATGGGATTCTGACCGATAAACCCACAATGGGAAACGCCCAGAGCTGGTGTGGGCACGTGAAGTAACAAACGATAGGTAACAGTGAGCGACAGGACGAGAGGAAGCAGCCTCAAGATGCTCGAGTATTCTGGAATATTTCTACCCTGAAAGGGTGGTCAGGCATTAGAATAGGCTGCCCAGGGAAGTGGTGCAATCACTATCCCTGGAGGTGTTCAGAAAACACGTAGATATGGCACTTGGGGACATGATTTAGTGGTGGGCTTGGCAAAATTAGGTTAATGGTTGGACTCAATAATCTCAGACGTCTTTTCCAGTCTTAATGTTTCTAACATTCTATGAAGCGTTATGAGAGCTTGCCCAACATGAAATGCAAATTCATATTGAAGGGTTTGCAATTACATGGCTTGAACACCCCCATGTCAGGCCTGCTGCACATACTGCTTTGTGACAGCTTGTTTTATCTCAGGAGTCTGATTGTTCCTGTACAAACCCTACAGATACTGTTGGTAATATAACTGTTTATAACTTGGCTGCTATTTGCTTTCAGAGTAATTGACAGACTTCCCCATAAACTGGATACAAGTGTTTGTATCTCAGAACAGAACCTGTTTTTCAGTTTGTTGGGGTGAAATGTTGTTTTGTTTTCACTAGAGGTCCCTGTTTAATCGCAGTGGCACTAAGGAGCTTGTGCTAAATGCCCTCTATTAGCTTGCAGATACCAACGCTCTACCAAGCCTGAAAGAGCTTCTGGAGTCTGTTCCAAATACAGATAAAAGGACATGGGACCTGTTTAGTTGGATTCTATCATCTAAAGTCTTCATGATACAAAGTACTAAGAAACAGGATGTAAGTTTTGAATTCTGAAAATCTTGATGAGAGTTTTGTTTTTAAGGCAAACGTGCACTTCAGAGAGTATTTCCTCCTGTCAGAATTAAGTTGGTTATTGTGAGAGCTTGACAGTTGAACATAAATCCATTCTTCTCTGTATATGGGGAGGGGTGTTTTTAAATAAAATTTTCAGGAACACTGGTTGGAAGAAATAGTTACACTGTCAGTAGTTGATTATGGGCAGTGACTGTAGTTGGTTACTGCAGTTAATATAACACATACATGCATAATTTAGTCCGATAGAGTCCAAGTCGGGTGTCATGGAGTGGGTCCTGCTTGTCACTGAGAAAGAGGACTCTTGTCTTCTGCATACTACCCCAAAAAGGGAAAGGTTCAGAACCACTGAGGCACTTCTGTAATAGGGATCAAAATAGTTGTAGAGATTAGCAGCAAGATGAAAACAACATCTATTTTCATGGGTTTTTCTCTTGCAAGATCAGCTGATGAATATATTGTCTTAGTAGCAAAAATAGAATTATGATATTGTCCTTGCATCATAAATTAATTCATAATTACAATTCAGGTTTGAGTTTTTTTTCTGGAGAGAAGAATTTAGGATTTAACTTTGATAGCAAAAAACCAACAGATTTTTTTACTGTCCACTTACTTCTTCTGAATTGTGACAGTGTTGAATCCTAACTCAGAAAAATATAATCAGAATACATTAAACAGTATGAAGGGACAGGAAGCAGAATTTCCAGTGAGTAATCTAACCATATAAACCAACACTAATATTCTTTCCTGTTTTTAAGTACGAGAAGATCCAGGAACTCACAGGGATGTCTGGGGCTGCGGTTCCTCCTCCAGACTACCTCTTTGAGATCGTGTACTGTGATCAAATGAACACCAAGTTTGCTGAGACCAAGGGAGAGCAGGACCTTATCTACGCCTTTCATGGGAGTCGCCTGGAGAACTTCCATTCCATCCTGCACCATGGCCTGCACTGCCACTTGAACAGGGTGAGGCTCCTGCCATTGAACACCATCTTACCTTGGTCACTTGCAGCTTGGGACACTTTTAAAAATAGGCCCAGATTCCTTTTGGGGTATGAAATGTGCTGATGATCTTGTACTGCTGTTTTCCTTTCAGTGTAGGCCTTTGTGGATGAGTGTGTTGGATTTTCTAGTGCAGCCTGAGGGTGAATACTGGAAGTGGCATGAAACCCTTTTCACCAGCGTGACAATTTATGACTGTCCTTTGGTTCTTTATAAGGAAGTGTAATTCCCCTGAAAATCCTGACCTGTCTGACAGCCTGCAGCTGGGAAGTGCCTGTCTACAGAGGAGGAGGATAGTGGAGATTTTCTGCCTGGCCTTGTGTTTAGATCAGCAGAGTTTCAGGTGCTACTTGCAAGTGGAGCCTTCTTAAATGGTCTGGTTTAGGGAGACATCCCATGGGATTTGCACCTCTTGTGATTTCAGTGGAAAGGCAGTTGAGACTCCTGGCTTTTTGTGTCAGTTGTAAGGCAGCTTTGACACAGCACCTGCTTGACCTTCCAGTCAACCTGGACTATGTCATTTTCCTTACATTCTCAATGAGTAATGATTTACCAGGTACAATGGACTTACAGGAGTAATAATTTTAGCCAGTGTGGCAAATTGAAAAGTACTTTCTTCTTTTCTAGTAAAGCATAGATTTAAATGAACTAAAGCCTTACTTTGTTTAGGGAGTTTGGATTACTTGAATGATGACAGTCTCAATAAATCGATGAAATGCCTTTTAAGAGCGGTGCAGTCATGTTGATGTAAAATACTTATGCTGGCAAACTAACTCCAAATCCGGGAAAGCATGAATCTGTCCACACCAAGTGCTCTGCCAAGCAGCTAATTTGAGGGATGGGAGAGGGCAGCAGCCCCACCCCAAGGAGGTTGTGCCAAGACAAAAACAGTGCATGGACCAGGCCCAACACGGGTCAGAAAGGCCTTTCGTAATTTACCTTCAGAAGCAGAACTGGCAGTCTGAAAGGAAAGAACACTTGTATGTTGTTTGAGGTTTGCAGCGCATGATTTTAGGATAGATTTCTGCTCTGTTTCAGACATCCCTGTTTGGTGAAGGCACCTATCTGACCAGTGACCTGAGCCTGGCTCTGCTGTACAGCCCTCACGGTCTTGGCTGGCAGCGAAGTGCACTGGGCTCTATCCTCAGTTGTGTGGCTGTTTGTGAGATCATTGACCACCCAGATGTAAAGTGTCAGGTGAAAAAGAAAGGTGAGTCTATTACAGTAATAACTGTGTATAGTTACATCTATCCTTGGTGTTGTTTTTCTTTCACTGTTAAGATCAGTGGCTTCTTGAGCACTGGATGGGAGACTCACCTCCTTGTCACCCTGGTCTGGGCCATAATGTCATCCATACCAAGGATGACTAGGAGTGGTATAGCCTCAAGCAAACTTCTCAGTCTATTCTTGGATTCAGGGGAATACCAAGACTAGATCTTTGGTTATCTCATTCCCATTCTTCTGGGGGGTGTGTATGGGGGTGTTGGTTGTTTACTTTTTTTGCAGTTACTAGTAAGTTCTGAATTTTTTTTTCTTTTCCCAATTCAGATTCAGAAGAAATAGACAGAAAAAGGGCAAGAGTGAAAAACAGCGAAGGGGGAGACGTACCACAGAAATACTTTGTTGTCACAAACAACCAGCTCTTACGAGTTAAATACTTGCTAGTGTATTCACAGAAGCAGCATAGGAGGTAAGAGTTCAGCTGTCCAGAGGGATGAGCTGCTACAACAGCCAGATAAACACATCTTTTTGAAAAACAACAGAAAACAACCAAGAAAGACTCTGCACTGCCAGAATATGTTTTCAGCCTGTTTCCTATGGAAATAAGTCTTAGACCATCATGTTGCTTCTGTCTCACTCTTTGACACTCCCAGGCTCGGCTAAATTTGCTTTTTTACCAGACCTGTAAGCACTTAGTGTCTGTGAGAGCTCTAATTATCTGTTTGTGGCAGGAAACCAAGAGTGGACGTCTGGTGAGTGCAGCTCTTAAAACTGCCTCAGTTTTAACTCTGCCCTTATCTATCCTAAGTGGCAGTGTTCACTCAGCTAATCAACATGTGTACAGGCCAGGCAGCTGCAACCCCAGACCACAGGGAAAGGTGTGAGCATGGGGACAAAAGACACGTGTATGGAGACCTAAGGAAAAGGGATGTGGTGAAAATCAGGCTTTGTTAGTTACGGGGATTGTGGAACAGCTTTCTCTTTATTGTATTTGCTTAAAATATCAAAACCTGAGATATTCTTTGTCAAGTATTCATGCATATTTGACAGAGTTAATGCACTTTTTCCTTTTCAGGCCTTCTAATGAATCTTCCTGGTTTTACACCCACCGTTTTGCCCTAATGATGATGTTGTACCTGCTATTGCTGATAGTGATAGGGGCCAGCAACTCGCCAACCTTCATCTACTACTGGCACAGAATGTTTGACTCGGAGAGATGAACCACCCGAGATGATAAACTGTTACTTTCACCACGTGCCTTAAGAATAGCTGATCTGCAGTGCACTGCATCTATTCCAGAGCTCTGGAAATAAAGGTGCCTGGAGCTTTCCAGTTCTGTCACCAATACATTAATCCTCATGGCATCTCTGCATTTATTCGTATTTCTGTGTTCCTGGGATTCATGAGGATGCCGAGTACAGCTGAAAAGGATCACAGTGGTGCAGTTTAGCATGAGCCAGTCCTTAAGGGTCCATGGGAAAAAAGGTTATTTAAGATTAATGAAAACTAAGCGTGGAAACACTCAGGTGTAACTTATTTTCTGTCAAGCTGAAGTATGTTTGCACAAGTTGGCATGGAGGATTTTTCTGTATGTCAGGCAAAGCAGCCTGTTTGAGAGTCTTATCAGTATGTTTTCAGAAACTGAATCTAGTGATGTTTGGCATGTATCAATGAAGATGGAATTACTTTTAAACTTTTAAAACTAACTTTGGTCAGGAGTTTTTATATTTGAGCATAATGATTGTAAGGGAAAAAAAACACAGCAAGAAATAAAACAACCACTAAAATGGAAGAAGTTAAATGGTTTCTAGTGTGGGTTTTTTTCCCCTCTGTAGAACATTGTTGTGTTTTAATCCTCGCTGGCAGCCAAGCACCATTCCAAAACATAGTTACTAGACTTCTATGAGGAAAATTCATTCTATCCTGGACAAAAACAGCACAAACATCTACAAGGCTAGTGGTCTCAGCCATGATCTGTTTTATCCTAGCTTACTGTGCGGATTAGACAAACTCAGGGTTTTCAGCATCAGTGCTGAATAAGGATTGTTCTTACTAAACTGGGGATTTGTTAGAGAACACACCATGTGCAAGTTAGTAATGCAACATACACAGGGCAACACTCCTTCCTGTCAAGTCATTTGTGTTAGCTGTTGTTACAAAGCAACCTACAACTGCCTGAAACAGAAAAAGGAGCAAAGAAGTGTCCTCTGATTAGTGACTGGCCATGGGATAACTCCATGAAGACCCAAGGATTCTAGGCAAAGAAAAGACACATCTGTGCCACAGTTGACTCTCTCAGCCCAGCCTTTAGTAGATTTGATAAATGCAGGTTTTCATTGCATGGTGAACTTTAACCGCAAAAAAAAAATCTCATCACATATTTCCAGCAAATGAGTGTGATTACTACCTTACTCATTAAATATTTCAAAGAAAATATCTTCTTTTTCTGATGTTGTTCTGGTACCTAATTGCCAGAAATAATGTCCTGGTAATCAGGTTTTTTTAACTTAAGGCTGACAACAAATTCATTTACAGCAACCCCTCTTCTTGGTGACTGGAGCTAGACACATTTATCCCAGTTAATTTTGCTGCCAGAACAAATTTATTTATTCACCATACAGCTTGCAAAACAAGAACATTATAATCCAATTTCCCATTGCCTTTTACAGCCTGTTAATAACACTCACTGTCAAGGAACACTCAGCTTCTCAGCCCAAGAAGTGTCCATGCTAATTATCGCAGAGATTTGCAATTAAAATATAATTACTAATAATTCATTGTGCAACAGGTTCAACTACTTTATAGTAGTTTACTCCTTTTCAATGCAGAAACTTGGGGTTTGAGAGACACACTCAGGGGTCCTGGGAGTATTTGCCCATTTTTGGTCTTCCTCAGCATGTTATATTAAATGTTGTGCCATGTAAATATACAAGTTTATGGGAAGTAATGTGGCAGCCAGAAAACCTGGAGGTATTTGATGCTGTCTAAAGGGTATTGGTTTGTTAAAAGCCTAGTATGTCTGAAAAAAACTCCATCTTTTGGAACAGATTGGCTATTTGGGGCTGTTTGGAAAAGGAGGTTGAGCGGCAGTTGTGGGATGGCTGTCTGCTAGCACTGCAGGGAAAGGCACAAACCTGGGAGCTCCTGAGCCAGAAGAAAGGAACACAGCAGGGATTTAAAGCTCTTTTCTTAAGGTTTCTTTGCATAGGAAAGTTTCTGAGAGTAAGCAAAAGAAGTAATCATAGCTCCAGGCTATGTCCCCAAAGAGAAAGCATTGTGGAGGCTCATGGCAGACAAGCACAGTCCAGCTCTGCAATGAAATCAGCATGTATCAAAGGAAAAAAAACAGCTTTTTCTGCTTTGATCAGTTTGAATAGACCCAAAAAAAATGAGGTGGCTGCAGGTGGGAGCTGAGTCCTGATGGATGTGTGTGGAGAATCCCTTGGAGAGCTCGTAGCCCTATCCCTCATGCTCAGGCCTGCAGGAATTGTGGGCACAGCCTCATCGTTGCTTCAGCTGCACAGCTGCAGAGCGAGGCAACAGCAATGGGAAAATATTTTAAATACATTTAAGGTGCTCAGATCCTACCTAGCAGCCTGGCAAAATACTTAATATCCTACTCCCACGCTTGTTTTCTGTGCTCCCTGCTGATTTCAGCATGTGTTTCCCAACGTGGCAAGGTGCAGTCAGCTGGATTAACGCGGGTATTGTGCTGAGTAACTAACAGTATTATGAATTAACCCAAGGTTTGTGTTAGCCTCTTAAGCCACTTGCATGGCTCTTTGAACATGCACAGTGCTATAAAAACACTAACAGGGAATGAATCAGAATTTCCTCCCGAACAAAGGGCCGCTGTGTTTGAAGCAGGCGGCCCAGGGTGAGGTCGAGGAGTTGTAAAATACAGAGCTACCTGCTTTTATTAAGATGTTCATTACATTACTGTGGTGAATATTAAGGAATTGTTACTGAATCAGACAAATCTGATCTGGGCTGGGACTGCAAGAAATGTGGTAACTGGTGTTTCCTTGGTGGGAATGGGCAGGTTTTGAGGAAGTAGGAGAATTTTTCTCCCACAAGCAGACATAGATAAGACATATATAAAGTATTTTTTGTCTCTCAATGTATTTTATATATATTCATATATGGAGATCTCAGGAGCCAGCTGAGGAGAAGGGCAGGTGCTGTTGGAGACAAGGGGTTTGAGGCAACATGGGGAGACAGGGGGAAGCCCCACAGCAAGTGGGACCAGCCCTAAGCAGAGGGGAAAGCAAGATTCTGGGATTCATGCTCCCAATAAGTGATGCAAAAATCTTGTGCTCTCTAAAGTGTGAGCAAATAATAGAAATGCAAGAATATTCAAAGCAGGCCTGGGCTTTGGTCCCCCTTTGGCAAGATCCCGACACACACTGATCCCAGCTCCCCCAGGGAGGTGCTGCCCACCTGCTTGCTCCCCCTTCCTGCATGCAGTGGGCATGTGGCTTGGCAGCACACTCTTCCAGTTACATTTTTCTTCTCTCAAGAAAGCTGTCACTTTGGGCACCTTGCCCACACTCCAGGCTCCACAAGATGTCACTTTGAACATCAGCAACAGGAGGGAAGGTATAAAAGAGATGGGCAAAAGGAGCAGTGCTGGAGTGCCTGCAATCATCCCAAGAGATGTGCTATGCTTCCCCTAAGGACTAAGGTATATATGCTTGCCAGGATCCCCCTTTTCTACTCTTCATAGAGATCTTTTCCAACATAAATTACTGTAAGATCACAGAGTCCACCTAAAGCCAAACCTACTTTTGCCTTTTCACTGTACCCATGGGGTGTAAAGGTGGTGGATCCTTCCCACAAGGGAAAGTGTTTCTTGCTCCTCAGAGACCTCCAAGCTCTCCTGTTGCTGGGCAAGAGGAGACATGTGGTCTTAGGTGCATGAGCAATGTTGGATCTGTTCTGTCCCACTCAGCAAAAAGTGGATGAAGATAGTTTTCAGTAGATTAAAGATACTTTCCTGCTTAATCAAGGCTTGCCAGAGAACCAACACACCTTCAAGGTCTGCCTCCCATCAGCAGTATAAACAAAGAGACCAAAGGAGTGTCTGATGAATAAATTACCTTCCCTTACTGCAAGCCGTTCCCATCACCTTTCAAGAAGCCCTTTTTTGCCAGCCTGGCATCAGAGCCCCTGCTCTGTTAGCATTGGGTAATTAACATTGAGCAGAACAAGCGCAGGAAAGCCAAAGTGCGATTACGCATCTCATTGGAGTTTGGATGCTTCCTAAATGGCTTACACTAATCCCCACCAGTTGGTCTGGACTCCTGCAGTTCTAACTGATTTTTTTTTTTCTCCTTGTACTACATGTTTAGCATAAATAATAATTAGTACCAGAAAGGCAAAGGCTGAATACCCATGTGGCTTATCATGTCCTCATTGCCCAGCCTCAGCCAGCCTGTAAGGACTACTTGCTACCCCTCCAATTTTAATAATTTGTTAGCTGGGGTACTGGGACACCAGTCCAGATCTGGCTGATGGGGAGACAACATCTCAGAAACAAGGTGGAGAAAAAGCCTCCTCAGTGCCCAAAGGAGATTTGTTTTCTTGAGGGGAAGACATCTCCCAGCTCCCTACACATGCAACCACAGCAAGACAAGAGTTGTTTTTAAAACAAAGCTCTTTCATCCTGATAATGTCCAGATGCTCATTCAAAGCTGCGGTGGCCACAAAAATAACCAAGGAACTGCCTCCTGCCAAGTCCAGAGCTCCTAAGCTGTCCAAAGGTTTAACTAAACTAGGAAAACAACAGCCCACCTGGCTCTAAACTAAATTTCTCTTCAAAAGCAAAATCCACATTTAATAACAAGCATCAGAGAATGAAAAAAAAGAATCCACTATTTCTAATTACCTGAAAAGGACAACACAGTTGAATAAATGCAGCTCTTCAACCCACACCCAGAGAAGAGATCTTTGCCTTCACAGGCTACTTCTGGCACAGTTATAGAAAACAAACAACCCATGTTACTCACCACAGCTCAGCCGATCCCTCCAGAAACCCTCCTTGCCCTCACCTGCCTCCACCTGGCATGCAGAGGTGCTGATAGACCCCTCCACCTACCAGCTGCTTCCTATCACTTCCATTGTTGGGACACCTCAGACAACACCTGTGGGGTGGCTGCACCTCCTCTGCTGGGGCAGAGGCAAGGGGCTGGTGTTACTTAGGGCAAAGCAAATGTGTCCAGCATGTGGCCTGCAACCTGCCAGCTTGCGCTCTGGGACATGGGGACAGAAAGGTCAAGGGGGCCTGGGCAGTGTCAGGTCTGGTTCTCATTACCCCAAATACCCTCCCTCCTGGTTTGCCCTGTGTTCCACAGAGCTGCTGTGTAATGATATGTCTGTCTGTACCATCCCCTTCACACCAGAAAATGGTAGCAGGGACTGTTTTCTCTTCTGGCTGTCTTCAAAAGACAGAAGAAACCTCACCCCACTCCACTGTGGTTCTTTGTACCACTCTTGCCTGAGCCCCTCCATCCCCACAGCACTCCCTCCCTCCCCACCATGCCTGGAGGATGAATGACCCTGAATTAGCCAACCTCCAGATATTTAGGTCTTTTTCAGGGTTTTTCACACAGCCATGGGAGAACCAGGCAGGTTCTGAGTCAGGAGATCTGGAATTTCCAGAGAGCTTTTCCAACCACGGGTGGAGAAAACAGTAAAAACCTGTGATCACACATTTGCAGCCTCAGGGTGACACCATCCATGCAGCTCTACAGCTGGGTGTAGATGCAAAGAGCACTTGAGGACCAGCCACTGCAGAGACATGACCCTGGACCAGAGAGGAGATGGCAAATTTCCTCCCAGGTGTTGATGCTGGAATTGTGGAGAAGCTTGCTCCCAGAATCAGGGCCAGAGCATGCATCAGGTACAAAAAGGATGTTTTTCTAGTTGTCACAGCGCTGCCAGAATACAGCAGAAGGACCATAAATACCCCCAAATATTTTTCACCCTGAGTAAAGGCAGGAGACACATTCTCAGTCTCTGGGTGGAGACCCTCATCCAATAAAGCTGAGTAGGGAACCTCATCATGAAAATCTCCAGAATAGTCTTACACAACAAAACACTCCCAAAGTTGTGCCTGCCATCCCCTTGTGGGTATATCTCTTCATCAAACCATGCTGACAGTTGTCCCGTTGGAGCCCCCTGATGCCACCCCACCATTTGCAGCACCATCCTTGATATTCTTCTCTGAAGCTGAGATGGGTTTGTGTCTCTTTTGCCTGGTGATGACTGTTTCAATGCCCCTGAGACACAACTGCACATCCTCCCGAAAGGAGGGCGTGTACAGTCCATAAATTATAGGGTCGGTGCAGGTGTGCAGCAAGCCAAAGAGGAAGAAGCTGTGGTTGACATACTCCGGCATCTTCTGGATCATGGCTGGCTGGAACCAGTACCACAAGCCCAGGAGGTAGTATGGGGTCCAGCAGATGATGAATGTGGCAACAATCACTATGGTCATCTTGAGGGTCTTCATGCGTGCCTTGGAGATGTGGTCGTTTTGATTTCTTGTCAGATCTGCCAAGGAGAGTCAAAAGGATAGTTGAAGATAGGGGAAAACCAAGACAACACACCCATCCATGACTCTGCTTCTGCCAGAGAGGGGAGACCATCTCATAATCTAGTCCATGTCCCAGAGGAAGAAGACAGCAAGGACTGGGGTCAGTAAGTTTGTGCAAAACCTCTTAGTTGGTTTATCTTTCAAAGGATGTTGTGGCAGACCCAACAACTCCAGGCTGGAGAAGTTCAGTCATGGAGTCATGGTGGACATTAAAGGGCTGGGATCTACTTACCTTTATTGACTTTTAGCTGCTTACTGATCTCCCAAAGGATCCGGATGTAACAAACGATCATGACGCTCAGGGGGGTGATGTAGAGGGTGGTGAAGGTGAACATGTTGTAGACGGTTTCCTCCCAGTGCGCTCGGAAGCTTCCATGTGTAACACACTGAGTGAAATTCCCTCCCGGGACTGTGCTCAAGTGGAAGAGGAAAAGCTAAAATGGAGAACCAAAGAATAACTCAGAGAGGATTTGGAACACAGCACCACATCCTGGAGATGCTGCTGACTGCATGGAGACCATCTCCTGCTGTTGTTAGACTGGGAGAGGGGCTCTGGGCACCTAACTTATGGCTTGATCTGGTGCTGGTGGAGTCCATTTATTGGGATGGAATGGCTGGGGATGTTGGGATGGAGAAGCCCTTCTCCGAAACCTAGGCAAAATCCATGGGGAGGGCACTGAACCTTACCTGGGGCAAAGCCAGGAGCATGCTACCAGCCCAGGCAGCACGGAGCAGCATCCCATTGCGGTGGTGAGCACGGGAGAAGGGATGGAGGATGGCTGCATGCCGGTCCAGGCTGATGACCACCAGCACCAAGGCAGCTGCGTACATGGCAAAGAGCTTGAGAAAGTTGAGAATCTTGCAGGAGATGTCCCCTCCATACCACTGAACTGTCACGTTCCATGCTGCATCCAGGGGCATCACCATCACTGTCACTAGCAGGTCGGCCAGTGCCAGGCTGAGGATCAGTGGCTGCACGTGGGATTTCTTCCTCTTCCTCAGCAGGCTGCCCAGCACCGCTGTGTTGCTTCCCGCCGCCAGCAGGAAGAAGATGGCTGTGATGATCACACGGACCTTTGCTGCTTGAGTGAACTGGGGCTCCACCCAGTACTGGGGGTACACAGAGGCTGAGACATTGGTGTCCTCCCACGCAGAGGGCCAGTGGAGAGATGCAGGGAGCTGCTGCTCACTCATCCCCTGTTGAAACGCAAGCAACAAAGTGAAACCCTTCACTTCACACTGCTGTGTGGAGTGTGCAGCTTCAACATATGGACGAGTGGGGAGATGGTAGGATCTGCACTGGAGGTATCAGCAGCAGTCTGTCCCATCTATCCTGTCCTGTCCCCCACTGTGTTGACCATTTTGCGAAGCCACCGTGTCCCTCCATCCCGGTGACCCAGCCTGGCCACCCTCTCTGGCTTACCCCTGCTGTAGATACAGTGACTGCTCACACAGACATATATTTTTAGCTCTTTGCTAGGTGGCTGAGCAGCTGGGAAAGCAGGCATGGTGGCCAGGACCATGGAACCAGACTGTCTGCCAGCATCCTGCTGGGAATGGATCATACGAGAGCTGGCTGAGCCTGTGCTGGGACAGCTGTGCTCAGTTCAGGAACTCGTCCTTCCAGAGGGGGTTTGGCAGGACTCAGGGCCTTGGGGCTCAGCCTTTTAGAAATCCCACAGCCCTTCCCGTTAGTGTGTTAAACCTTAATGGTCCACCTCCATCTCCAGTACCGGATTGGGGGTCATGGGCAAGAGCAGCTGGGGGTAGCCAGGCAGGGAGAAGAGGGATCCCATGCTGTCCAGGGTCTGACAGAGGCTCCTCAGAGAGGATCCCAGTGGCATTTAGAAGCCTGGACTTTCCCAGGACCCAAGTGGCACCAGCTCAATACCTCTGTCCCTTTCACTTCTGGAGGCAAAGCAGGAGGAGGAGGAGAAGGTAAAACCCTCCCTAAACAGGGGGTGGCTGGGGAGTGATGAGCAGTGTGGTGGACCCCACACTTGATTTCATTGCCCTTTTTACCTGAGCAGAACTCACGTTTTAAGGGCAAATACTTCCAACTCCTGTGGCCATGAGCTGTTTGCAGTCCCAGCTGCAGGTACAGCACATCTCTTACTGTTTCAAGCACCTTCCTGTTTGCTGATTCCAAAATCACAGAATCACAGAATGAACTAGGATGGAAAAGAGCTTTGAGATAATAATCAAAATAAAGCATTCCTTACCTTTGTACAAATAACAGGAACAGCTGAGATCAAATCTGTCTCCCCAGCTCTGCAGGAGGGAGATGCCAACACCTTGCAGCAATGCACCCTCCTCCAGCCCCACCCCGAGCCCCCTTCCCCTTGCCGTCTTCACCCCCTCCCTTCCCAAAGACCAACCCAACAAACAAGCAGCAAAAAGAAAGAACAGATAAAAAGTACCAAGTTGCTTGTCTGGAAGAAACAAGGAGAAATCCATATCCAGGTCAGGATTTATCCCAGCTGATGGGAATATACCTGGCACAGGCATGCCCTGATGCTGAGAGAAGATGCTCCGTGTCTTTCCCACAGGTCCCCCACCGCTGCGGTGCTGAGTCAGGATGCTCCAACGCTTCCTTGCATCACATCCCTGCAACAAACCTTGAAGCAGTAAAATTTCCCCTTGCCAGTGGCCAAGCCGGGAGCGACGCTGCTGTTAGCACAGGCACACGCAGGCATCTGGAGATGGGAATGCTGCTGCAAACCCCCCCTGCACCGGCAAACCAGGAGCAAGGCACACTGAGGCGGGCACCCACGGGCAGCCTGGCTCAGACAGCCACCTTCACCCCTGTCCTTGTCAGCTTAATGAACTGCCCACTTAATGAGCAAGCAGCAGGGATGATAACAAAGCCACCGTAATGCAAGAAATGGCCAAAATTCAAAACGTTGTGGCCAAATGTGGCCCCATCAGGGATAACTGCCAACACTCGCTGTACTGGTTTGCTATAAATACAGGAAAATGAGTTAATTATCCTGGGAGTTAGTGATGAACGTCCCGTTGCTCAGACAACCAAGAGACTCAGAGACACGCACTCACATGCACCTCAGAGATGCTCCAGGACCACACAGGTCCATGGGAGCATCACAGGTACGTGCCTGGACTGGAAATGCTGCAAGGAGGGAATTAATAAGGGGAAATGTGGTTCATTTTGCCATTTTAATGAACAGACTTTTTTCCTGCAGTCTGTTATAA
The DNA here is from genome assembly GCA_020086605.1 of Lanius collurio. Taxonomy (NCBI): domain Eukaryota; kingdom Metazoa; phylum Chordata; class Aves; order Passeriformes; family Laniidae; genus Lanius; species Lanius collurio. Next base: position 8,251,540 of record JACBWW010000021.1, read on the forward strand.
TCCTGTTCTTTCTGTATTTCTTGCAGCATAACACAATGAGAGGGAAGGACCTTGGGAGGGAAAAGGGGCTCACGAGAGCCTAAAAAATATGATGTGCAGTGTGAAGGTAGGGAGGGAAACTGAAGACCTCCTGCTCCTCTGGCCAGTAAAAGAGCTGTGGGGGTGAAAGAGGGACAGCCCCAAGCCCTGGCAAACACATTCCCGGGGGCTTCACTGGGGCTTTAATGACATGCAGATAGACTTTCATATCTTCCAGGCTATTAAATTAAAGAGTGCATGGTGTACAGGTCCCTGCAGATCCTAGGCTGGCAGTGGTGGCTCTGCATTATTCCCCAAGAGGAGGAGATTCCCTTTCTGGAATAGGTTTTCCATCATTAAAACTACTCCCACTTATTTCAAGAGGAAATGCCTGAGCTCTGAGGGTAATTGCACCATCTCTGAGGCTGCTGTGCTGGCAGGAGTGCTCCTGGGCACAAGCAGAGAAGATATTTTTCCCTTTGTGGGTTTAAGAGCCAAACTGTGTGCCAGAGGGACCAGCTCCTGAGACCCAGGAGATGCTGCAGGCACTGGACCATGTTTGCCCTGGAATCTCCTAAACTCTCCATCACTTCTGCATAGAGCTGCCAAAAAGGATCAGGATGGAAACTCTGCTCAGAGCCATAGAGGGCAATTCCTGCATCCAAAGTGCTTTACATACAGGAGGAAAGAGAAAAGCAGACCCTGCTGGCATTGCCAGTGAGCACCAGCCAGCCCCGCCACATGGGAGGGGACTGTCCCCCTCACCTCTTTACCTGACAGGAGCATCACCCACCAGTGCCTTGGGAACAAGCCTGGTCCTTGGGGGAAAAATAGTACAAAATCCACAAAGAAGTTGGGTGGAAGCCTGTTTGCTCCAGCAGCCACCTCCTCCTCACAGTAGGTTCCTGCTTAAAGCTCAGATTAATTCAGCCCCACACACTCATCCTTATTTTTTCTTTCATTTAGCCCTTTGCACCTGCACAAAAGCAATTAAATAGCAAGTCAGGAATGTATTCCCTGTTTGTCCTTTGTCCTGGCTAAAGGCCTTTTTGTCTAGAAATGTCCTCTCCATCTCTGGCTGTATAATGCAAGAGAGGGACGGGATTTTTCTTGGGAACTGTAAGCCTTGCTCATGCCACAACAAAGCCTTTAGTCCCTGTTCGGAGAGGATTTTTTTAGCATACCATCACACAGAAATGTCCCGGGCATGCATTAGCAATAAGTCTTATTTTAAGGGTGGGGTCCCTTATTGAAATGACTGCTTTTCTCTGGTGTTTGCACAGTAACCCCCTTGTGTTTTCTCTTTTTTTTTCTCATCTCTTCAAAGGTCAGTTTGGATGTTGTCTGCATGGCAGCCTTCAGCCGAATCTCTGAACACTGGTTTAACAATCAGAGGGTTTTGGTGTCCAGGATTAGGAAACAGTGCTGGCAGGCAGGGCTTGTTTCCATACATCCCAGCTTGGCTCTTCCCGAAATCTCCTCCTCTTGGGATGCTGCCCCAGTACATCTCCAGAGCTGCAGTCCAGTGCTGGGTCTTGAGGGGACAGATGATCCCCCAGCATCCCCAAATAGGACTTATCTCCCTGTACTGGAGAAAACAGAAATCAGGAGCCACACTGGCTAATGCAGCCCCAGTGACAATTTCTGCACGAGCAGACCTCAAATAAAAATGCAAGTGCTGTGTTTTTCCACTGGACACCCCGTATATACCAGGATCTCATCCAGGGAGAGTAGCGTGGGACACAATTTCCATTAACCTATTGCAAACACAGGACAGGGAACCTGCTGCTGTTTATCCTGATAAATCACTGCCAAGGTCTTGGCTTCCCAAAGAGAGAAAAACTTGTATTTTCCTGTCTGAGAAAAACTCCAGCTGCTGATTGTTATGGGGGGTAATGATGGGTGATTCTTCGGCTGGACTCATCACCCACACCCTCCCCCAGGCAGGTGCTTCTGCCGGGCTGGCTGCCCCAAAACTCCCCTTTAGTCAGAAAAACTTCATGATTTCCGTGTTTTTAATGCTGATTCCCCCTCCAACACCCCCGCTCCAATTCTTCTCCTCCTTCTCCAAACCTTGAATTGTCTTAGGAGCAACTCATCCAAGGAAATTTTTGTCTCATACTGGACTCGAAACAGAAAGTCTAGTCAGGGACATCTGACATGCAATGTTTTTGTGAGTAAATACCAGCGTCCATGAAGTCATTTCCCGGGGTTAGAAATGAGCTCACCTCTGGAACAACTTCTCTACTTACCCAAAGTTCACAAGTCAAGAGATTGGGAAGCTCCCACTTTTCAGCCTTTTCATTAAATAACAGAATCATAAAAATTAGCATGGTGCCACTGTGCTGTAAGTTACAAACAGGTCCAGAACAGGGCATCACCCCAAATTCCCCAAAATCTATGCAGCAAAAGACAGAGACACAAAGCCCAGTGATCACCAGGGATAAACCAGCACCTCATTCTGCCTGCTCAGCCGGCCCTGGCTGCTCTGTCGAACCTGCCAAGGAGGGATGGTGATTGCTGCCCCTCCTGGGGATAATCTGGGTCATCCCATCCCCCTCTTAAAACTCCTTGTTTAAAGCAGAGGGAGGGATCTGCCCTGCCTTCCGGGCTCAATTACTTGGTAAACTGTGCCTTTAGACCATTTATTAGTTAGACAATGCTCTGTTTCTGATTCAGTTTTGTATATCAAAACCTCACTGATAAAAACCCTTCTCAAGGGGGTATCACACCATCAGAAGGTACCGGGAAAAACATACTCAAACCTACTGCAATTCCCACCTTTTAATACCCTGGCTGGTGCTCCTGATGCTGCTGAGCCCAGACATCCAGAGCATCATTCCCAGGGGTTCCCTAAGTTTACATATTCCCATGCAGAGCAGCAGCTCTCAGGGTCTTTCCTCCATCTTTCACCAGGATATGTCAACCTGAGCAATATCCCCCTCCCTCATCTCTAAACTGGAAAAGAAAGAGGAGGGAATTCATCACCCCAGACCAAATCCTGAGGTAAAGCTCCATGAAACATGGTGGGATCTGGTACCATGTCCCATCTGCGCACCACCAAGTGATAAAACCCGGGTTTGTGTGTGCATCACTGCCCCAATCAGCTCAGCTTCCCCACAGCAGCTTTGTTTTCTTGCCCAGGCTGGAATTTATTTGGGGGGGAAATTATTTGGGAAAATTAACCTGGCACCCCAGTCTCCAGAAAAGCAAGAAAATCACACACAGGGTCAGTGGAGGGGCCCTGGGTCTCCTTCAGCTTCAGCATGCACTGACCCAGTCAGGGCTCTCACTGCCCTAACTGGGTATTTTTCTTGAGCTGGAAGAAATTATGAAATGCCAATGTTTTCGTTGTGACTAACCATGGAAGTGAACAATTTTGCCCTTGTTTTTGGACAAGGTTTAGTTGCTGTCCTTGCCTTTGCCTTCTGTGCCCTCTTTTATCCTCATCTTTTCTTATTCCCTGTGGGACCTTGTCCATCGCATTGCTCCAAATATCCTCCTCCCTCCAAGCTCTCAAATAGGATGGTGTGTCCCAAGGCCATATTTCAGTTCTCCTTTTGGATGCTCCTTCCCAAACATTGGTAAAGTTCAAGGGCTGGTCTCCTTTGTTGCACTGGGGGAGAGGTGACACGCGGGGAAATCTGACATCCCTGTGGGACCCTTGGCAGTGTTACACAGGGATTGCAGGAGCAAAAAGCAGGGAACACCTCCTTCCCATGAGCTTCATATCTCCAAGCAGTTTTCAAGGCTTAAAGATACTCCTGGGTGAACTTTATGCAGGCACATGATCCTACTCTATGCTTTTAGGAAAGGATCAGTGGCTTAGGGGACAGATATCATTAATGCTGAATTTAATGAGTCAGAGGAATATAATTTCTGCTCCCCAACACTGCTTTTGCCCTCCTGCAAGATATCTGCTCTGAGCCAAGCTACTGGGGCTGCAGGACCCCAGTGACCATCTGTTAAAAGGAACATCAGTGTTGACATCTACCCCCATCCAGATTTGGCCTCCCAGTGGAGGTGTTTCTGGGAGCCAGTGCTCAATCTGCTCCTGCTGTTTCTCTGCAAAAGGACTTATCTCCCACACTGCCTTCACAACCTTCACCCAGCAGTTTTTGTCTCGTGTGGGACAAGGTGCTCACACCAGGAGCTGCCAGCCCTTCCTTCTGCAGCTCTTGGCCCCACCAAACCCTCTGGTGCACTCCCGGCAAACACATTTACCCTCCAGCGAAAGCTGATCTGGCCACATATTCCAGGGGGAATCCCAGCAGCGCTGGAATTAGCTCAGCAGAGACCGGCTTTTCCAAGCATGTCCTTGGCATATTGCATAAGGTCGTGAGATATTTTACATCTCCGGTCGCCCCCATGACCACAGGCACTTCAGGAAGGGGAGGAATTTACATGCCCTCTTTTGTCAGAGGGGATGCTTACAAACTCTTTTGGAGCTGAAACCTGGGGGCGGATCAACCCCCATTACCCCAGCCCAGGCACAGCTCCCCATTGCTCAGTGCAATAATTAACCTGACATAAACCACCACATAGTTCAGTGAGGAGTACCCACTACCCACATAGCTCCATCTCTTCCATCTTTCTGCCCATTCCATGTAGAGGCTCATCTGAACATTAAAAAAAACTTTTTAACCCCAAACTTCACTTTCATTGCCATCACTATTGCCTCTAGTCTGACTTACACAGCCTACACCTCTCCAATGTGCTGCCAGCACAATCCCTGCAAAACAGGAGAAAGACAAACTGGAAGAACCAAGCCCTCCCCTGCACACTCATATATCAGGCAGGATCTTGCTGGTTTTTAGGAAAAACTGGCTGACGTTTTGCTGGTGTTAATCACTGCAAACCTGCCCATCTCAGCTTTGTTTATAGCAAGAAAATGGAGGAAAAGGCACAGATGAGATCAGGGATCACCATCCCATGTGTGGGAGGCTGCTCTTCACGCCAGCATGGGTGCACAGCCTGGAGTGCATCCCAGCTCAAAGCCAATACCCATAAAGAAGAGCAATAAATCAAGCATTTCTTCAGGAGCAATTAATTACCCAAATCAACATGGACTTTGACACAGGATGGTCTTTGTTCACCCAACCCTGTCCAGAGCTAAAGCAAACAGCTAGTGGACTGTGGGTTGGAGCTCTGCTCCTGCCCTTCCTTTGCAGTGTAAATGTCTCCATTGAGGTGCTGTCTTGGCTTGGACCTGGCCACATTCCCATCACGCCTGTTACCATCCTTCGACTACTTTGACATCATTGATCAGAGGTTGTGCAATAGCTCAGGTGCTGCCACAAGCCCACATCTGCTGGCAGGATGTTCCCCACATGCACTGTGATGCTGCCCTGCAAGTGTCCCTGACCAGTTAATGCTCCAGGGAGAGGCGGGAATATGCATTATTCATGAAAGGCTTGAAAATAATGGCTTTCTCCATCTCGAAGAGAGTTTCTAAATGAATCAGAATTCTTATTTCTAAATGAGTCAGAACTCTTAATTTCCCCAGCTCAGCAACATAATTAAAAAGGGATTCACTACTGAGGCACTTCTGGTGCTCTCACAACATCAGTTTCTGCCCCTCTACGCTCTGTTGGGAAAGACAGTAGATATAGCCAGGGCACCCAGGAGATAAATATCAGTGGGACCCTTCCACAGTCTAGGATATCCCAGTGACCAGTGAATCCCTCCCCAGGGTACATGGGTCTATATGTGTGCAACAGGGATGCAGGTGACAGTCCCTGTCCACTCCAATAGCAAACATGCCCTGCAAAAGCACTAGAAGAAGCCCTTTTCCATACAGATGGAATCATGGAACAGAGGGCACCCTCTTTTACATGTCAGGGGTCAGTTGTGTTGTGCTGGTGCCAGCAGACATTTGAGGGTTTATTGTGTGAAACAGACCCAGCACAGCCACAGACACTTACTGTCCTCTCACTCATGGCTTTTTCACCACTGCAGAAAAAGCCTTCCTGAGCTCCAGAGCTAAAATCAGTCTTTCCCTGGATCCTGGCTCTCCTGGTCTCCCCACTGTGCACTGCATTTTGTATCTGTTCCATAAATGAAGTTACCACTACTGAGCCCCAGTTGAAGACTTAACTCCCAAGCAAATTGTTCCAGAGGGGAAAAAGGTCCACTCACTCCTTTTCTACCAGTCACAGCCTGTAAATCCTCATCTGCACAATGAAAACAAATTCCAGTAATTCATTTTTTTGGTTCTTTTCCAAAGATTTTAGGCAGCTGGAGTGCGATTTTGTGCTGATGAAGCAGTGGAAGAGGGCTTAAGTGAAACAATATTGTGGTGGCTGCGAGGTTTGCTGGTGTTTCAGAGCTCAGAGGGAACCTCAGGGACCTGCCACATCTCCAAGTTCTCCTACAAACCATGCAAATCGCCACTCTGGCTCCTGGGATAGCAAAACAGGATTTAAAAAATAACATTAGCCACCCCTGGAGCATGGCTGGAGAAGTGCCGGGAGCCAAGTGCTTAATGAAATCCCAGCTCCCAACTCTCCCTTCTAAACCACGCAAACTTCCCCAAAGTGTTTGGGATGGAACAAAGTCATCAATCAGTTATTTTAACTCCCATCTCCGTAAACAGAAGCAAGCCCAGAAACATGCAGCAGGGGAAAACAACCGTCAGCTCCCTTTGGTGGAGCGGAGAGGGCGCGGGGAGGGAGGACAAGGGCAGCTGGCGAGGAACTAAGCATGGCCTTGGCCCAAAAGGGGATTTTACGGGCCCCACAGAGCATTTCACAGACCCTACAACCTGTGAATTCCACATGCAGCCCTGAGAGCAGCCCCTCCAACCCTGCTGCCTTCCTGGTGTGGTGTAGTTGGCTTTTGGTGATGGTCACTCAGCCCATCACTCAGCTGTACTAGAAAGGGTGGGAGGCATGAAGAACCAGGATGAGCATTACTAGCCAGTTTTCCCCTGGATTTATTAGATGAGCACAAGAAAAGTTATGGATACAACTACAAAGGAGTGTGGGGAGGGAGATGGTGCTGCACCATCTGCTGTCACACTCCTCTGACACTGCCCCAGCCTTGGCACTGGTCAGAGGGAGCATTAAGCATGGCAGCATTCACATAAATACCTTAAGGCTTTTTTAATTACACATCAGTGATGAAACCATGGAAAAAAACCATGAGATTTGGGTAGCCTCCCCAGCATTAATCCAGGGGGGGAATGAGTCCAGGGGGGAATGAGTCCAAGAGGCTGTGGATCTGCTGCTTTCTGATGGGAAGCAGCAGCCTTAGGCAGCTGAAGCCTCTAGTGATGGGCAGAAAGATAGGAGTAGTTTGGTCTGGGATTCATCCTTCTCACTGGCCACAGGTGCTACAGCCCTGCAGAGCCTACCCAGGGCATGGGGCAGCCCCTGACTTGTCCTCTCCACCCTGTGGGTTGGGGTATCGTTCACCTCCAGGCAGATGGAAAGCATCTCCCAGAGACAGTGGTGCTCAGCACTGGGAACATCTGGGGCTCTTCTCATGCTGTTCCCTCCAAAGTCAGCCACATGTCAGAGCTGCAGCAAGGGATGCTCAAGCCAAGAGAGACTGTGCAAATGAACTTTTCTGGAGACTTGGGGTTTGCATGAACTCATATGTCCCAAACCTGCTTCTGAAGCCACACACGTGTCTCCAGAGCTTGTCTTGAAAGAGACATGCTAGAGAGAAAACAGCCATGCTGAGGAGGCTGCAAAATCCCCTGCAGAAATGCCTGCACCCACACTGGGTTAAAGCTATCATCCCATTTCCATAATGTAAGGAATAAGATTTTATTCTTTTTACAGAACAGCGTGTTTCCTTACCCAGCAGTGAGACACATGGAAACTGATGCCAGGATGTGGGCAAACAGCTGGTGGGACTGGAGATGTCTTGTCAAGGCATTGGTGCTCTGCTTAGTGAGGGTCAGCTGTGGTGGGAGGTAGGTGCCATCCGGGGAAGAGGAATTTCTTGCTCTCTGCCTCAGCACCTTTCCCATGCCATGTCCTCATCATGGCAGGGAAACGGAGATGAGCTCCGTGTTTATATCGGAGATCTGGAGCTTCCAGCTCACTGGGCAATCCTTGCCCACCAGATAAATATTCTGCTGTCTTTGGCACATCTCAGGTGTTTTTTCCTTTTTCCTTGTAAACATAAAACAGGAGCCAGTGTAGGTCACCACTGATTATTTTTTATGTGACATCTTGATCTGTGTTCCTCCTGCACCACTCCCTTTGGCAGCAGGGCTGACAAGGATTATTAGGAGGCAGCCTGGGACCCCACTGGCTGCCCTAACGCCCATCCCTGTTCTTTGGGGGTGGCTCCTGACACATACAGCACATGCTTTCACACCACACTCCTGCAGCAACTGTCTGCACAGTCCAACAGCTCTGGGGCTGCGTGCTTAGGTGGCAGTCACTTGCACAAGGCCACATGCTTTCTTAACACCCAGGAGCCCCAAGTCCACAGACCAGCTGCCACAAGTTACATGAGAAAATATGGCTGCAGAGGGAGGAAAAACCTGGAAGGCTGAAGCCAGTGTGGGGCAAGCAGGAAACCCTTTGCTAGATCTCCTAGATCATTGCCAGATCTCCCCATGGCTCGAGGGAGATACAGTCACATTTAATTACAAGGATGGTCCTGCCTCTGCAGCTCTGTGCTACCCCGGGTGTCCAAACCAATCCCACTAGCTTTGTCCCACATCCTCACAACCCCACAGCATCCTCATTTAGCCCCGGCCAGAGCCAGCACAGGGGCAGAGGTGGGCAGGCAGTGCGGGGAACAGTGCCCAGCTGAGCCATACCCCACACCTGCAAAACGGGGCAACTCCACATGCGCTGCTGGGTGGGCACCATGTTTGTCCCAGACCAGGTAAAGCCAAAAAAGCATCCCCAAACCTCACTGCTTGCTCACTGTATCTCCACCTTCAACACTCAGTAGCATCTGTTTCAGATCCAGACCCCGGGTGAACCCGTAACAGTGACGGTGCTGTGCTGGGATGTGGTACCCACACCGTGCCCATCCCCACCACCAGCAGCAGCCGCCGCCACGCCGTGGCATCGCCACAGGTTTTTGTTTACCATCACCTTATTAAGGGATTATTCAGGCTGCGGTTTCCTCGCGCGTCCGATCTGTTTGTGCTCGCGGCCAGTGGCTCGCTGCCATCTCCTAAGCTTCACGCCGGGCTATATAAGCGACCTCGCCGCCTCGGCGGCGGGAGGCTTGTACACAGCTCGGCTCCACTCGGCGCAGGGGAGGTTTCGGTAAGCTGCAGATCTCTCTCTCTCTTCCCCACCCCCCCCACCCCCTTCCTTCCCAATCAGCTGCAAATCCCTGAACCAGCAGCTGACAAGCCCTCGTCTCGCCCGCGGATCTCAGCTCGGCTGGCGGCTCCGTGGTGAGAGGACGGAACTCTCCTTAAGTGGGGTTTCAGTGGCTTTTTAGGTAAGAGAAAAAAACCCAACCCAATCCTGCTGTTTTTCTTTCCGTGGCAGATAGTGGTTATAATTCTGCTGTGCTAAGGCAGCTTAATTAACTGTGGCTGTGACTGAAGGTGAGGTGGAAATTAATTAATGGGCAGATGACAGGCACAGAGGCTGAAAAAAACATCGATAGGGATGCAGTTCCCTGAGTCCCGCTCCTCCCTTCCTCGTCCCAGCTAATGGGCTTGGGGAAGGGTTACGGGACAACCGGCGCGGGGATTTGGGGGCCTTTGCTCACGTGGGGCTGTTTGATCTCCTGCGGCTCTGTCCCACGCTAGCTTCCCCAGCCCCCTGCTGCCAAGATCCAGCCACTTGACCACCCCCCTTTTCTAGCATTGCGTGTCTGGGTACAGAGGGATGTATCCCAAACCCAGTGTTGAACAAGTTGCAGTCAGCTCCAGAACTAGTTGCCAAGTGGGAAACAGGATTAATTTTTTCCTGGTTATTGTCTGGCTGTGAGTTCACGACCCCACCATAAGCCCACAAAACACTGCTCATGTGTTGCTTGTTATTTTTGCTTCACTGGGATTTGCTGAGCCATAATCAAAATATTTCCTAGTCCCACATTCCCTGGTCTCTGAGGGGATGGTTAGTACCACTTACAAATAACAGAGTGTTCTCACCCCTGGCAGCTCTTTGTCAGCCCCATTTTATGGGTAAACTGAGGTAACAAACAGCTGGGGCAATATTCTCCCCTCCTCCCCATTCATCAATTTCGGGTGCATAAAGTAAAGCACCTGGAATTCCAGCTGGTGTCACTAGGGATAACAACAGATCCATGGGCACATTCAGAAATAAAATACCCAAATGCTTGAAGCTCTAGGGCAAAGGGTCTTACTGAAAACAAAATGTGAAGTGGCTGAGCTGGTGAAGACCAACACAAAGCCTCAGTCCCACATCTGTGCCTGTGGGAAAATGAAAATATTGAGCTTCTTGCTACATTTGCAGGGAAATACTTGGCTTGTGCATGGGGTTTTCCACTTCCAGAGGTGCTCAGGAGCCTTCCCTCTCCTCACACTCTAGGATATACTGGGCTAAGATTCTATCATCATAGTATGCCCAGTTTGCAGGCACAGGGATGGAGGCATGGAGATGTCCCTGCTCCTGTGGGGAGCAGACCTGGGTGCTGGGGGGCCTTGCAGAGCTGCACGGGCTGTGAGAGATCCCTGCAGAAGTATTTAAGCTGTTCCAAGGCATGTTAAGGAGATGCTGTTACAAAGCAGTGCTCTGCAGAATAGATTTGGGCTCAGATGTGATGGTGAGAAGCAGGGGGAATGCGAGCACAGATGTGGAGCCCCTGCTGCTCCCCACTGGGGGAGTAGACGAGATGCTGCTGGGGGTGGGTGAGAGGGGATAAAAGTGGCCCCGTGGCATGTTTTGGAGTGGTTCAGCCTGGGAGAAGCTCCCTGAAAGCAGCAGGACATGAGTAAGCCTCGACACAGTTGGGCTTGTCTCTGCAGGACTGGGGAAGGCGTGGGACGGCTGCGGAAACTCCAGGAAGCCCCTGGTCACCTCTGGAGACAGCAATGGTCACCATGAACACCTGGAGCCTCCTCCTCCTCTTGGGAGCCACGTCCATTTTAGGTGAAGGTTAAACGTTTCCATTCTGGTCACTGTGCTGTCCCCTGCCCACGCCACTGCAGGCATGTCTGTTGGCAGCCACTGAGCCAGCACACACAGCCTGACATCGATGCTGGGTGCTGGGCTGGGTCACTGTGGCGTTTGCCCAGCCAGACAACTTCCACACAAGGACTGGCTCCCATCCAGCCCCCAGAGTTCAAGCAAAGCCTGTCTGCGAGTCAGTGAGCCTCTGGTTGACCAGGGATGAGCTCCCTGGCCTACTGGTCATCCTGGGACCATCCCTGCCTGCTGTCCCTGAGACCCCATAGAGTCCAGTCTGCACCCACAGGAGCTGGGCACAGGGCTGGGGCTCAGCTCCCCAGTTTATATGGGACCAGTCCCAGCAAGCACCACAGGAACCAGCCATGGCCATTAGCTCCCCTCAGGCACACAGGTGGCCAGCAAGTGCAGAAACCAGTTCTTGCCCCATAGGGACAACCAACATTATCCACCTTGGATTCATTTCTCCTTGTACATGGAGAGGCAGGAGATATTTTATCTCTCCAGCTATAAAAAGATTAATCAATCTGAGCTGTTCCAACACAGGAAGTACGAAAATGTTCTTCTTCAGTGATAAGGGAAATAGAAAATTTGTATCATACCCGAGCTGCAGTGATGCTGTGGGACATCTCCGTTGTGTCCTTCTCTTGGCATCTCCTGCACTGCATCCTACAGGAGCTCTAACCAGCCACAGTCCAACGGGCAAGCTGTAATTTTGAACCTAAGGATGCTCAGTTTCTTGAATCTAATTTATCCTTTCATTTACTGACCCTTAGGACAAAGGATTCTGAAACCAGCCCTCAGCAGGGTCCAGATAGGACCGAAAACCTTCAGCCCGCTGGTAATGCTCAGTGTGGAGAGTAAGTTAATTCCCACCTTGGTTGGATTTTCCTCGCTGGACAATTTTTCCAACAATTCACAACTAACCAATATTATTTGAATAGAAGAGGACATTTAGGGTTAGAATCACTGTGATTCTATGATTTAGGCAATGGAATAAATGTTAATCATCCGCGACCCCCTGTAGGGTTTTGGCTATTGCTGACACACGCTGTTGGCTCCTCTCCTGGAAAGGGGAAGGTCAACGTGTGAGCACAGCCCCAGCTCCTGCGGGAGGCACGCGCAGGCTGGGAGGGTGAGAAGAGCCCAGGGATGGGCCAGCGCATGCTCTGACCTGCCTTTACCCTGCCCAGCCTGTCTCCACACCCTGGGCAGTTTTGTGACACCATTCCTTTAGAATCAAAGCCTATGGGGAATAATTAACCTGCAGAGCCCACTCTGTTCACTAATCCCCAGGAGATGCCCCAGCCTCTCATCTTTACTGCCTATGGCTCAGGATTTAAATTACAGCAGGCACTGAAAGGGCTGGCTGAGATTTTCCCAGCCATTTGCCCAGCTCCCAGCAGCACTCTTAGCCAGTGGGAAGAATCAAAGCCCTGAAATCACAGACACTGCATTCCCCTGAACTTGCTGAGAGGTATTTTTACGAAAACTACCAGTAAAATAGTTTTCCCCTCAAAGTGGATGGCACAAGGCAGGGATGCTGGGGCTGGCTCCCTGGCTTGCAAACCCTGCCTGAATCACCCCTCTGCCCACAGGTACAAGGAGCAGCTCTCGCCAGGGAGACCCAACCTTCACCTACATCAGACGCAGTACGTTCCTGCCAGCCGGTACCATTGGGTAGCCCTGTCCCTTCCCATGTCCCCACCAATGCTCAACCCCCTCAGCTTCTCCCTCATCCTCTACTTTCTGCTTTTTCTGCTGTCAAAACACTACCCAGAGCCATATAATGCCCTTTTCCTCAACAGGATTCCCCTCCTCATTTCCTATCATCACCAGCCCTGCAGATTAAAGCAGCTGATCCCAAACAAACTTAGGATCTTGCTGAGATCCCAGTTTAATATGCTGCACATTAAATTTTTGCTGGGGGCAAGCACAAATAGGCATTTCTCCACAGGATGTGACCACCCCAAGCCCACCTCCTCCTGCATGCCTCAAATTGCTAAATAATAAGTCATGGATGCACTACTTGGAATGCTGAACCAGAGATGCCAATGTGCCAGCACATTAAAAACCTTGCCTGTCTAAGCCAAGTGCTCACTCCAAGCCAGAAATGACATTCCCATATCTGCTCTCATTTAAAGGGTCTTTTCCACCCACCTGCTTTTATACGCCAGGATAATTTCCAACCATCCATTCACAATTTGAACAGTTCAGCTCTGTGTCTGTCTGCCTTTCTAGGAAACAAATCCACCTGCTCTATTACAAATTGGGTGGAAGAATAGGTATGGGAGATGACATAGCAGACATCTCCAAGAAACTTCATTTTCAGAAACTTTAGTCACTAGCACATCCTCATAAGCATTATTAGAATACTGTCATTTTAAAAAAAGCACAGACCACAGACTTGGAGTGGATCTCATCCATTCAAAGTAGCTTAAATTAATAACATCTAGTACCCCAGTTAAAGAAATTCCTTTAAAAATCTAACCTCATATTAAACTCTGAATGTGTTTTGCAAATTTTCTCTGTTTTACCAATCAGCTGGCTCCCGACATGATCAGTCTGCTCGGTAGCATCTTAAGCTTCTGGTTTGCACACAGTAAAAGCGGTGCTCACAACAGGACACATGCTGCCCCTATAGAAAACATATGTTGAAATTTGGCTAAAGATATTCAACATGATCATACCAACAATTTTACCCTTTTTTAATAACTATTTAACCACTTCTTTTTTTTTTTTACTATCTAACCACATTTGAAATGGACAAGTGTTGCCCCTCAAACAACATTTAAATGAGAATGTGTGTTTGATTTCCTTAAGCCAAAGTTATTCAACACTAAGCATAAGCTGCCTGCACTTTGCTCCTCTTGGGTTTATCTTCATCATCCTAAGTTTGGCAGCCTGCAGGGAATTAAATCAGAAGCCTTCAGATGCCTTCTCATGCTTTAATTCCCAGCTCCCTGAACATGCTTTGAGTTTGTTTAATCCATGTGGTGCGTAATACCCAAATGTATAGTCTGAGCTCTATAGAAGCTGCTAAAATCCAACTGCCCATTTTTGGACAGCTGTATGTGTAATGTGCATCTCAGTAACACACCACTGATGTTATTCAAGGTCCACTGGTGCAAGATTCAAAAAGGTTTTTGTCTCCATGGTCGAAATGGAGCGAGTGCTCAGCAAAGTGTGGCCAAACCGGGGTGCAGAAGCGTACCAGATCCTGCCTAGCTGAGCGCCTCTGGGGCGTGCACTGTAATGAAGCAACTGAGGAAGGGCGGCTCTGCATTGGACATGTTTGCTCAGGTGCTCCTATACCCTCACTTATGGGCAGGGGAGGATGTCCTGGTCTCACAACTGCACAGGTGTTTTACTCTCTTTGCTGTCATTTTACCATCTTTTTCTCCTTTGCCAGAATTTAGTGATTCCTGAGCAGGGCTGGAGAGTACAAAGAGCAGAGCAGGAGGAGTTTACAGCCAAACAGAAAGACAACAGGGACTCACAATATCTTGGGGATATAGAAAAAATCTCATTAATCTTGTTATACCAGCAGCTCTCAAGGTGGAGTCAGTAACTGCAGACAGCTGCCTCCGTGCTACCTCCAGGAAAGAGATGATTTGGGAATAACAAATTGCCATAGTCCCTGCTGAAGGAGCTTGTAATTAATGATATTATTCTTACAATCCCCTTTTAACCAAGCGATTCTGAAAACATTCTGAAAATGTGTTTTGCGCAGAAAAATTGTTTCAGGTTTTCCCTGATTTCTTACATTCATTTTCATCTTTGAAAAATCAAGCAGCTGCTGTACAGGGATGCTCTGTGATTGTAAAAGGAATGACCTAAGCCTTGGGAAAAGACATATTATTATTTAGGATTAATCACTATAGGTAAATGAGTACAGAATAGCATTTGGGAGACCAATTGTTAAATTCATCAGATAATGCTCACAATTACCCCACATCCTGCCCAAGCCAGGATACTATTGAATAAGGGGAGAGAGCTTTTGGGACAGACCAAAATCACAACTTCTGGTAACAGAAACCTAGAAAGTTTACGACATTGAATTTGTAATTTTGCCAGGGTTGAGCTAAGAGTTCACATGCTGATCTGGATTCAAATTTCCCTGAAATTCAGCCCTTTGGGGAAGGTAAATAACAGTTCCTAGCTGTAATTATATCCACGTGGCTGCTTTCTACTAATTGTCAGGTTCAAAATGACATCGTCCCTGCCATTCTAATGCACAGCTGTGGATAATCAGGAAAAAATATGTTTTGGATACAATTTGCTCCTTATGCAGTATTTGCCTTATTGCATCTAAATTAAAAGCAGACGCCAGAATGTGCTGTGAGTGTTGGGGGGACTTGGGGCTGGTTTTTGATCTGTCTGCTTCTCCCCCAGCCTGCAACATCACCTGCCCCATGGGCCGTGTCAATGCCGACTGTGACACCTGCATGTGTGAGGATGCCACCCTGCACGGGAAGGTGTCTCTTGAGGATGGGTCACCTGCTGCCGATGCCCGGGTCTACCTGCAAACCAAGAAACTCAAGCTGTTGACAACAGCTGATAACAGAGGCATGTTTAGGATCCCAGGAGTTTGTCCTGATGGGAAAAACACCCTAAAAATAAAGAAAGCCAAATATGCAACAGCAACTGTCACTGTGCCTGAGAGCAACCGGAGAAACCTGGCGATCCAAGTGCAACTGCACCGATCAGGTAGCCCCAAAGAGGGGGGATGCAGGAAGCTTTATGCAGGCATCAGAAATAACTGTGGTTTTATGGGAAGAAGAGTAATGAGATGAACTTTTCCTTTTCCTGCAGGCAAACCCTATGTTTTTAGGAGCCCCGAGAACAAAGCCAGGCGAGTGGGACAGAGTGTGTCATTCTGCTGCGATGCCCAAGGGAGCCCAGCCCCTGACCGCTACCTCTGGTAAGGAGCTTGATTTCGACCTGCCAAAAGTCGTAGCTGTCCCATGGGTGCCAGTTTTATCTCCTTATCATCTCCATAAATGGGGGGGTTTAGCTATAAAACAGTTAAATACTCTGAGAACTGATGGCTGCAAGTGATGGCATCCTCACAATGGCACAACAATGTCATCTGCTGAGGGATTCACTGGAAAAACACAAAGAAAGAGTTCAAAAACCTTATCAGACACAACTGGCAGCTCTGCCTGCCTGCCAGCTGGCCAGCAGCCACACCTCAGTATTGCCAAGCAGGAGGGGAAAATTTTTTAGGTGATGTCACCTAGCCAAACCAGGGAAACTGAGGCAGGAAATCTGGCAAAATCCGCATAGTAGGATGCAGGATTAAGCCATCACTGTGCTCCAGCCAGACTGTCACACTCTTTCTCCTTAACTGCACCTGGCAGGTACCACAATGGCTCACTACTGGATCCCTCCTTGTACAAATATAAAAACAACCTGATTCTGAAGAACCTGAACAGAGGACAGTCAGGAGAGTATTTCTGCAAGGCCAGCAGTGCTGGGGGGTCGGCGAAGTCCCAAGTTGCCAAGCTGGCTGTCATAGGTAAGAGAATATGTGCCTGATGCTCTCCAAGCAGCTGGGGAGCTATTGGTGTGCAAGAACCAGAAACTGTGATACATCTGGTAAAGAAAAGCCACAGGAAAAATACTTGAGGTTTATATCATTCATATAAGCAGATAAGCTTGAGTGAGCTGGTTATGAACCAGACGCTCCTTACAAACCAGAGCTCTGGATTGCAGGTGACCTACCAAGCTCAACCTGCTGTCAGGAGATTTCTCACTGTACTTGCTGCCTGACATGGGAATATTTCTGCTTGTTTAGGGTTGTTTTTAAAATCTTAGGATACATTTCAGTCTTGACATAGTCAAAAAGCCAGGCAGCAGCAGAATATCTAGCTGAGGGTGCGTTGGATGGCTATAGTGGATAAGCAGGAGCTGGGATGCTCCTACAAACAGCTCTAAATCAGGGTCCTAAAGCTAAACCTGAGCTGCTTGCTTCACTGAAATGAGTTAACCAGCTAACAAAATCCTGCACAAACCTCACTGTTTTTAGAAGCAATGTTTAGCTCTGAGGTTTCAGACAACATGGTGACGACTGTACAATTATTTCATGCTGCTCATTAAGAAATCCTATTCAACAGGAAGACAAGAGGCAGCCTGTGACCCCCAACCCCAAAGCCACCTCATCCAACTTCCTCATGATTGCTTCCAAAAAGCAACAAACTCCTTCTACTATGACGTGGGCAAGTGCCCAGCAAAGACCTGTGTGGGGAAGCTGGACAAGGGACTTCGGTGTAAGGACAATGTCTCCTACTGCTGTGGGGTATCCAAGATGGAAACCAGGGACATCTCCTGCGACGGCTACACACTCCCCACTAAAGTCATCGTCGAATGTGGCTGCAAAATATGCACCGAAACCAAAATAATGGTTCGAGGCAGAGCCACAGCAGCAGATAATGGTGAGCCACTGAGATTTGGCCACATCTACATGGGAAACAAGAGAGTGAGTATGACTGGCTACAAGGGAACCTTCTCCATCCACATCCCAGCAGATATGGAGAGACTGGTTCTAACTTTTGTGGATCGACTGCAGAAGTTTGTGAACACAACAAAAGTTCTGCCCTTCAAGGAAAATGGAGGTGCTGTATTTCATGAGATCAAGCTACTAAGAAAGAAAGCCCCTGTTACACTGGAATCCACTGAAACCAATGTGATTTCTTTGGGGGAAATGGAAGAAGATGATCCAATTGCTGAATTAGAAATTCCTCCCAATGCATTTTACAGGAAAAATGGAGAGGTCTACAATGGCAAAGTGAAAGCCAGTGTGACATTTTTGGACCCGAGAAACATCACCACAGCCCCTGTGACACAGAGTGACCTGAACTTTGTAGATGAGGAAGGAGATGTATTTCCACTCCGCACGTATGGCATGTTTTCTGTGGACTTCACTGATGAACAGGGTACTGAGTCCCTCAATGCAGAAGAGGTGAAGGTTCATTTGGATGCTGCTCAGGTCAAGATGCCAGAGCACCTGCAAGAGATGAAGCTTTGGTCCCTAAACCCAGAGACAGGCTTATGGGAGGAAGAAGGGGACTTCAACATTGAAAAAAGCTCACGGCGCAAAAGGGAGGAGAGAACTTTTTTAGTTGGGAACATGGAGATCAAAGAGAGGCGGCTCTTTAACCTGGATGTCCCTGAGAGCAGACGATGCTATGTCAAAGTCCGAGCCTACAGAAGCGAGAGATTTCTGCAAAGCGAGCAGATCCAAGGAGTTGTAATTTCTATTATAAACATGGAGCCAGAACCAGGGTTCTCCTCCAACCCCAGAGCATGGGGCCGTTTTGACAGTGTAGTCACTGGTCCTAATGGTGCTTGTGTGCCCGCTTTCTGTGACGAGCAAAACCCCGAGGCCTACGGAGCTTATATCTTGGCGAGCATGGGGGGTGAAGAGCTCGAAGCTGTGCCCTCTGCTCCCAAACTCAACCCTGCTGCTATTGGGGTCCCACAGCCATACCTCAACAAGCTCAACTACAGGAGGACAGACCATGAGGACTCCAGTGTTAAGAAAACAGCATTCAGCATTAACATGGCCAAGCCAAGTCCTAATTCTCCAGAAGAGAACAACGGCCCTATTTATGCCTACGAAAACCTCAGTGAATGTGAAGAAGCTCCACACAGCGCTGCTCACTTCAGGTTTTATAGGATAGAAGGAGACCGGTACGACTACAACACTGTTCCCTTCAGTGAAGATGACCTCATGAGCTGGACTGATGACTACCTGGCATGGTGGCCCAAGCCCATGGAATTTAGGGCCTGCTACATTAAAGTAAAAATAAATGGACCCCAGGAGGTGAACGTAAGATCTCGTAACATGGGTGGGACGCACCCACGCACCATTGGCAAACTCTATGGCATCAGGGATGTCCGCAGCATCCGTGATCCCCAGCAGCGGGACGTGTCAGCAGCCTGCCTGGAGTTCAAGTGCAGCGGAATGCTCTTTGACCAGGACCGCGTGGACCGCACACTTGTCAAAGTGGTCCCACAAGGCAACTGCCGTCGAGTGAGTGTCAACAGCATGCTCCATGAATACCTGGTGAACCACCTCCCCATGGCTACCAACAATGACACCAGCGAGTACACAATGCTGGCACCTCTTGACCCGCTGGGACACAACTATGGCATCTATACAGTCACTGACCAAGACCCGAGGATCGCCAAGGAAATCGCCCTGGGCAGGTGTTTCGACGGCACATCTGATGGCACCTCCAGAACCATGAAGAGCGATGTCGGCGTTGGGTTGACTTTCACTTGTTCAGAGAGAAGCGCAGCAGAGCAAAGCATCTTCCAGTCTCAGAGGAACTTGGGCCAGCAATCTCCAAGGAACTCAGGCCAGCAATCTATCCTGGTTCTGCCAGGGCAGAGCCCTGTGTACCAGAGGCCGCCAGCAAGCCGCCGAAACAACCAAGCCAGGATCCCGATGAGAGGTCAACGTCCCACCTACTAGAGCTGTATAGGAGCATTGCTAAAGTCACTCACACTCAATTAAATATAATTTGAAAGTAACATCAACCTCCTAAATTACATAACTGAAAGCTGGTAGGTGTCATTATTTATGAGACATAATTAAAGTGCCATTTTTTTTCCCCTCAGAAAGGAAAGACATAAGGTGAGAAGTGGGGGCCAGCAGAAGTAGTGAGTTTGTGTCTTACTAAATGCATCCATAAAAATCTTTCTGCCTGACATTAAACAGCTTCATGTGATAGCCTAAAGGGAAGACTAAACACATGATTCAATTAAGTCATGTACATAAAACATACTTCATTTCTGCATCTGCAGACTTTGCCAGCCCAAGTACCTGTACAGTAGTTGGTAAAATGAATAAACTGATTTCTTCATACTGAATTCAACTGCAAGGTTTCGTACTTGAAATGTAAGTATTTTATTTATTTCTAGCTTGTTTTAGAATGATTGTATTCAAGCTAAACTACTGGCAGCTGCAATTCTAAGAACTCACAAGCTCAATAGCACACAGAAGCCATGTGGATTTGTTGGCTCCACGTGGACATAGCTAGAGTTTTCTCTTGCTTCTTGCATTATTTGACAAGAAAATCCATGCTCTCTGATAGTGTAGGCTAATAAAAAAAGTAATTTTGTAACTTTGATAATGTGTGTCACTTTTGTGTTTGAAATGCCCAAGTAAACAAACCACATGTACGGCTGAGTAAAGGATAGCCTGCAGGATTTCCCCTTTCTGTTCATAAACAGATCACAGTTTTATCAGTGTGAGACTGATCCTGGATATGGGTGAGGGGTTCTCCTGCAGGTGCAGGGTTTGGCCATGGCATGCTGCAGTCAGGAAATCTCTCCCCAGCCTGTGGACCATTGCTGAATGGTGCTGGGAGAATCAGAGCAGCAGGTCTGGGCAGGGATGAATTAAGGAGTGGCACAAGATGGAGGTGAAAAAGAGGGCCGGGAACGCGTGCTTTAGGGATGATAGAAACCCAGGCAACATAGAGCAGTGCTGGGTGGAGACAGGGACAGGCTTCCCTCCACACTCAGAAGCAGGGAGCAGAAGGAGCTGGCAAGAAGCTGCTCTTAGCTGAAGGTACATTTGGCCACAGGTGGGGTCAGTGATGCCTCTCCAAATGACCTATTAAGTTGTCCTTTCAAGCCCCCACCCTTTCTAGACTGAAATCAAGGACCTCACAGCACAGATGTGTTTTACAGGCAAACACTGGCAATACATTTTTGGGATGCAGACAGGCCAGCAAGGCTCTGACACCAAAATTCCCACTGAGAGAGCTAAAGGTGCGCAGTGCTATTGGATGCAAACTGGAATTCAAAACACGTGCTCCAGCATGGATTTCCCTCTCCTGCCCCATCCCCTTCTGTGGATATGAAGCCAGTTCTAGGCTGCCATACCGACAGCCCATCAAGGGCATAGGGAATCTTTCAATAGCATTTAGCAAGCTTCAGAACTGGTCTTAGGTCTGATACACAGCAGTCTGAATTATGCTTTGAGATAAAAAAAAGCGCCCTTAATAATCCACTTTTTAATGCAAATTGACAGTTATCAAAGAAAAGCAGAAAAGGAAGAGCTGTGGAATACCCTGGCACATCCTCTTCATACCAATGAATTTAGACTCTGTGTGTTTTCTTTTGTGTCTAGTCTGCTGCAAGGGCTTGGCAGAAGTTGGAGCCAAGGCAGCCAGTGGGGAGCATTAGCTTGGACCTTCCCACAGAGCTCTTGCTTGGCTTGTGCAGAGAAATGTCTCTTCCCTCTGCTCCCCTCCTCCTCTGCAAACAGACAGCCAAATCCCCAACTTAGTTTCATCACTTTGAGAGTGAAGTAACACAAATTACTTCCACAGACTAACCCAAGAGATAAATGGATGAAAGCAGGCTCAGGATCCAATCCCTGTGCTGCATATGGGCTTGCCAGTCAAACACAGCAGAGTACAGGGCTCTTCCTTCTGGGGAGAAATGTGTTTTAATAGCACTGAAATGGTCACGGCCCTACAGCTTGGAACAGCCAGAAGCTCTCCAAGTTTCCCCAAACTGTCCCCCTCTGCAGCTTAGTGCTGACTTGGAGGAACAAACTAATCTGTGCACTGACTGAGTCCCTGAGCTCTCCCAGGAGGCTGCTGGCAGAGTGTGTTGGATACAGAGCAAGACAGAGGTTTCAAACACGGGTGCTTAAGCACTACCAACAGAAAACAACCTTGACATAACCACCACTCAGTGCTAACACTTCACCACTACTGATGAGCCACCATCCCAATACATTAAGAAAAGTTTACATAGGAGCAAAGTTACAGCAGGTCCTGGCATCTGCTACTCAAACAAATTTTATGCTACAGTTCAACGTCAGTTCTGACTCCTCCAGTTCTGTTTATGGTCAGTGTATGGCAGTGTCCCTTCTGCAACCTGAAACCTAATCCATACTCCCACGTATCAAGAGAGAATCAGCTGGAGGAATGTGGGAAGGCTGGGACTCAGCTCCTCCCTCAGCCTTTGGACCACCAACCTTGAGGAACAGGCAGAAGAAGGAGACACAGCTCCTAAACATCAGGTTTGTGAGTAATGGCAAAGCATTGCCCATTAAGGTCACTCAGTTTCCAATCCTCAGATAAATCCAGTGACCTATCCCTCCTGTTTTTAAGGGAAACTACTGTTTCCCAGAAGCTATCAGGATGTTAACAGATAGGCTAAACAAAAGGAGAGATATTCTTGTCTAGCCTCAAGCAGCCTGGGGGATTTTGCAAAAAATTTCATAAAAAGGATCAAGTACTCCCCTGATTAGTTACTTACACTTTCTGTTTATTTGTCATGTATTCGGAAAACCAGAATAAAGAGGTTTCCTAGGAAGCAGGGGGAGTAGTAAGGTTGCAGAACATGAAACAGATGCATCTAATTGTGAGTCACCAGCATCCTAGGAAATATCACTCCCTCTATTAACATTTATTTGAAATCCATGATGAAATCATTCCTATCCAACACCAGAGCCATTCTAGTGCCCAAAGATTTTGCAGTTCTGCCAGTAATTTGGTCCCAGTGATGTTAAATCGAGCTATAGTAGACAGTGGATTTGTGAATACCTCTGTTGCTTTCCCTCTCTCCTCTGAGAGGAGGACAACTGTTTTATTTTGCTAAGATCCCTTTCCAATGGCCAGGATAGCTGTACTCAACCTCAACAGTGGTACTGGGGATTAAATCACTGTGTCTGTGTTCCAGAGTCAACCCTGACATACTATTCCACACCTCATCAGTGAATGCCCCATTTTTGTTTCGTCTGTTCTGCAAAAATAATCAGATTTTCATTACTTACCGAGTTAAATCCCTGCAGAGCCAGGTGAAAGCAAAGTTTCCAAAGAGACATTTTGGCTAACAGCTGCCTGGAGAACACCAATTCCCTTTAAAACCTCTCTACCATGCCAAAAATAGCATGCCCAAGACATTCTCCATAAAAAAATAAATTAATCTTACCCTCTTTTGCTCCATAAAATGACTGGGATAAAGTTGTGCATATACAGAGCTAAGACACTAACCGTTAAACAACACAGAACTGTCTAATCTTTTATAACCTCTCACACAGAAAGCAAGAGAAGCCTTAAAGCAAACTCTGCACATATCAAAAGATTAAGTTACAAGTACATGGGATCCTGGCTGCAATATGGTTTAGACATTATTCACTATTAAACAACTAACTGAAGACATTCTGTACCAGATTTTCACCATCTTCTGTCCAGATGTCCTTGGTTTTCACCCAAAAGGGAAGCAGCGAGCTCCATCTACAGGGATTCTGGGCACATGCCACCTCGAACTTCCCAAAAACACAGGGAAACTCTTCCTGTTGCTTTACGCTTTAGTGAGATAATTATTGTCTGCCACCAATATGTCTCACACTGGATGTGACCTAAAACTGAGGATGAAAGATAAACAAAAGAGTTAAAAGAATTTTCCTCAAGCCACTGCTAGGAAGAAACTGTTGATTTAACAGCTTGGTTATCTAAAAGCTTTCAACCTGGACTCTTTTGCCTGAACTTTTGGCACTGTATTCTTTCTATGGGAGTCACACCTCACTGTTCATTTTGCTCAGGTTATTATAAACCAGAACTCATTTTCCAGGGCCTAGGGACCTGAAACATCTGAAAAGCTGAGTCCCAGTTAACCAAAATACTTCTCATAAGTCCAAAATTCTTTATCATTAGTGCTTAAAATTGTCTCTAAATTGTAGTGGGGGGGGTTTGCCATATAGCAATATATCAAGCCCCAGAAAACTGCCCAAACCACCCACCAACCCCAGAAACACACAAAAAACTCACTCACTCACCCACCCTTCTATTGGCATAAAGCAATAACTAACCTTTATAGACTGATCTGAACAGAGTAAAAGCAAAATCACTCCACAACTTTCACTTGCAAAGAGTATCAGGGAGCAAAACACAAAAATACATCATTTTCTTGGAAGCAAACTTGCCGGATTTAGAATTTCTGCAGCACAAATTGCACTGAGTCTGCGGTCAGGAACAACAGGAATTCTCCACAGGAGCCTGACTTCCACCTTGCTGTTGTTTCCAGTTTTTGACTGATTCATAGGCTTGGATTTCTTGGAGGACCATGTGTTTTGGAAAACCTGTCAGAGATAATTAATTGATGGACCAATGGCAATAGAAGAAAAATACTGCAGCAGCTGTTTTAACAGATGCTTCTTCCCAAACATTTTAATCCTTACGATATGGCACATTTTTCTAGATTTTTTGTTTTTACTTCAGCAGAACTCAGAGAAAGCAGGAAAAAAGTTAGCAAGTATTAGAACAGCTCCTAAGATATGGTCAGTCTGTGCTCTGCTGTTCTACTCAGTGCTGCATTACTACTTACAAGACAAAAAAGTGTAAGAATCACAAGTTTTGGAGTTCTTGACATGAAATACTCCTTGTATATGCTATTAACCAAAGACAGATTGAGGAAAATCTTGTATTAGATTAACAACTCATCAGGTAAAAACCTCTCCTGTCAGAAATTAAATAGTAGAACATAAATTTGCTGGACAGAGGGCACAAAAATTTTAAACAAGACGTATCCCAGGATATGAAAACAGAACAGGGAAGGAAGAAAATCATCACAGACAGGAAAAGATTCTCTAATGTTCCCAGCTAAATTAGTCACCTCAATGCAGGGATACAAAAAGAATTTTAGGATCCACAAGAATACCAAACTAGACACTCTAAGTCTCAGTGAGCATTAGAAAAGCACTGGATGTTATTATTTCCAGATCAAAATAATTGTCCAAAACTTATGCCTGAAGAAAACTATACCAAAAGTCCTCAAAACACTCCTGAAAATGTTGTATAAAAATAAATTTATTTCGTAACAGTGGAAACAGGGATTTATTCCATATCTACAGCACTCATGGAGATTCTCTTCCCTGATGGGGAAAGAGAAGTATCTTCAGGAACCCACAATGAAAATATACAGATGACAGTGAGATCAACCACTATGGGAAGAAATCCCTTAATGAAGTTGAATGTTATAGGTGGGCTTTGAAATATTTTAATTAATATTACCATTATCACCAATAATGGTATTACCATTAACTTACAGACATTAAAAAATACATTTATTGCTTTATATCCTGTGCCAATATTCCCCTCTCTTTCAGAGTCTTTTTTGCTGTGCTAAGTTTGAGTGTTTGAAATCTGCATTCCTGATGAACTGTTCTTGGATTCTGCTGGAACCAAGAGTGCATATATCCATTGTAGAAGTCAACTGCTGTAAGCTTCTTCTTTAAAATAACTGTTTTGATTCCAACCCAGCCTTCCTAAAAATAAAAACAAACAAAAAAAAAAGGCAGTAAGCTTCTTCCATGTTTAAAGTTATCTTTAGCTCCCATAGGCTACCTTACAGAATTCATTTTATTCAATGTCATCAGGTCTAAAAGGTGAATTCCTGCTGGCAGGTGTGCAAAGCCTGTTAGTGGAAATTAATAGTTCATGATAGCAAATAAAAAATCTATTGCTGATCTAAATTAGTAGAGAGACTAAGAATAGACAATTAAGACAAAAGTTATGCACCACACAAATACTAAAAACCTCATCTTTAGGGCAGTTAATATAAAACAAATGTGAAAAGCCTACCTTGCAGCGAGCTATCAGTGTTTGGGAAGCTTTATGGAACAGCACTGAACCAGGAATAACTCCACAGTCATTTAGCATTTGATCTAAAAGATCAAAAAAGATCATCCTGCATTTTTATGCCAACAAGTACAGAAAAGGTTTGAACCACTTCTGTTCCTTTGAAGCGTGATAACCATCTTGAGTCACTATTTTGCTAAAAAATATTTAATTGTATTCTGTGTTTTATTATAACCAAATGAGCAGAAACAATCAGAACAGTCATCCTCTGGCACTGCTCCATATCTGATCCATGAACTCACTAAGCTCTAAGTCACTAAGTCACACCCCTTGGCCCACATAGCACTAAGATTCCTAAAGAAAATGGTTTAAAATTTTAATAATTTAAGAGTAAATACCAGAAAAACCAGGGATATTATCCACTTCCACAAAATCCAGAAGTTTAATGGTAGTATCCTTCCAGAGTGTCTGCAAAGGAAACTGGAAATAGATGACACATTGAGAATATTTTCACACTTCCAGGCAACTGTCTAGTTTTCTCCTTATGCAAAATACCTGTGATAATAACATTAAGGGAAAATTTAGCTGTATGTCTAGATAGATTTTCCTTATCATATCTTGTTTTCCTTGCTCTTCCTCAACTCAAACCATTAGCATATGCAGAAGTGAGTTAAGCAATTAGCTACAACAGCTCTTCACTGTGGTTGTTTGCACTGTTTACTGTCATGCAGAGATGTCACTGTAGCATACCAAACCTCAAACACATGAGGGAAAATCTGAGCTAAGGAAACAACATAAAGTTTTTGAGCTGATTTCACACATGGGATCAAGTCCATGAAAATTCTTCTCCACATCAATTCTACCTCTAATGATAAACTACCCAGGATTTTAAAACAAATGCTAGGTTACAGAGGCTAAAACAACTAAAATTGAGGTTTAGTGATTAGTTAAAGTATCTACGCCAAACTCGGCCATGCTATAGGACAGAAAAGGGTTCAAAAAAATCCAGTCTCACCATACTCCCTATTGCACGATGCAGTTGAATTATTTGTGCAGCTGTTTGCTCTTCCCATTTTATACAACTCTTCACTACAGAGATTTTAGGAGCTAGGGGGGAAAGAGAAATTAGAAGACTTCTTATTTTGTTTTTCATCTTAACAAAAAGCTGTACTACTTTATCCTATTTAATACCTCAGTTTTTCCTGACCAATAGTGGGTCTACAATCCAGCTAAGGTACCTCAAACGACAACTGGAGAAAAGATTTTGTGAACCCTCCCTTTGGATTATTTATATTTTATTCTCAGTTGTTCTCTTATTTATCCATTGCACTACAAATTTGTAACATGTTTACAAGCACAGCTGTAGTCCTTCTGTCTGCATAACAACATGAAGAATAACAAACTCAGATTTTCTGACATCAATAGTGATTTTGATATAGTACAAGTAACTGGAAAAAAAACATTAATGTAG
Source organism: Lanius collurio (assembly GCA_020086605.1). Lineage (NCBI taxonomy): Eukaryota > Metazoa > Chordata > Aves > Passeriformes > Laniidae > Lanius > Lanius collurio. The sequence continues at coordinate 8,278,722 of JACBWW010000021.1, forward strand.
TAAGTCTGAAGAATTCTGAAGCATTCTGTATGATTCTTTTAAACATAAGAGAAGGCAGTGAAAAGAGCATATAGAAATTAATCCAAAAGTACAACCCAGCATAGCAGGAAACTTAAGTTTTCCAGCTGATAAAGGAAAAAATTAACAAGTCACATTAAAAACAATGTGTACCTACCAAATGTTACTCCTTCTTTTGGCTGCTCTTTTTTATTTTTTAAACTTTCAGGCAAGTTCTTCAAAACAGCTAACAGCTGCAAAATTAAATTTTGTACAGAGTATTAGCCAAGCTAAGTTTAAGCAATAATAAGCAAAGTAAAACTTATTTTTTCAACAGTGAAACTGTCTTGTGAGCTTTTAGAAAATTGGCTCAGTATATTCAGAAGACGTGTATCATACACACAAACACAGTAAAGACATCCTTCCCACTGAATCACAATTAAAAAACACGAATAATTTTTTATGGATGATCTCCTCTGATATTAATCCCAGAATAGGACTAAAGCTGACTATTAAAATAAAAAAGCAGATATTCATTTAAATGAAAGAACCTGCACTGTTTCCATAGACAACATTCGGGTTCTTCACTGAGTAGGAACAGAACAGCAACATACAGGACTGATGCTGACGGCTGATCACAGACCACTGAGCTCTCCTCTCAGCAAGGCAAAGTGCTCACAAACACCAAGCTTCACATCATTCTCCTCTTAAACTTGAAGCCAGCTCAGAACAAGATTAATAACATTCTGTTTGCACATGTAAAAAGCAAAGTACCAGTCAGAAGTGACACAGCTGGCAGGACTTACCATGTTTGCACCCATCTTTGCCAACATCCCTTCCAGCTCCTGTGCCGTACACCGGGGAGGAACAGCAACCTCTTCTTGCTTAATAATTGGACCTACATCAAACCTGCAAGGCAGAAAATACATAACTCTACTGGAGAAGCTGATGCTCAGTTAGCAGTTCAAAAGTCTGCATTTAATACATTAGCTCAGTTACTAACCACCGTTTTTTTTTCCTCTTAAACTATTTTTCAGATGCCAGTTCACATTGTCAAATGTTTGGTTCATGAGACAACACAAGGAAGAAAATATCAGATCTGTCTTGGCAGCAAGATTCTCCTCAGCAAGCTGAGACTGATATGAACACACAACTTACAGTTAAGAACATGAGATCTCTGAAGAAACAATCTGAAATACTCAGAGGAAATTTGTTTCACACTTTCCTGAGATCTATTATTAGACAAGCATCTAAGAAAGGAAAGATAACTATGATAATGCATTTTCACAAGCCTTTTAAGCCAGAGTTTGGACTGAAACTAAAACATGTAATCTCTCTCATGCCTAGACAGGCAATTTTTTATCCTCTGTCCACTTACAGGATGTTACAGGCGACTCTGAAGTCTGAAAACCAGATCTTTTCGGTCCTATCATACCAAGTCTATTGATAAAGCTGTGTGACTTGTGACTCTTCTCTGTTCCCTGCGATAATGTTAAGAATTAGAGAACAGGCCTGGAGTGCAAATTACACACTTACTAAAATACTGTAATTGTGGCAGATCTCATATGGTCGGATGAAGATTTCTAAGTGTTTTAAACTTTAAAATTAAACACACACATTAAAAAAAACCTGTGATTACATAGGAGTTAAATTTTCAGCAGTGATGATTTAAAGTCCTGTGAGGCAACAGCAACAGTGAGTCATTTGCAAAACACACCAAACCTACCTTTTTGGTCTTATTTCCATAATTGTCACACCAGTCACCTTGTCACCATGAAGCACCGTGTGGACTATGGGTGCAGGACCACGCCATCGTGGGAGACAGCTGGGATGGACATTCAGCACACCACTGGAATGAAATGTTTACAAGTCAGAATAGGAATGGTACCTGAAACATACGTAAATGGATGTGCAACATATATTACAGTGAAACTACTATCTGCTCATACCTTCTCATGTGTTATTGGCTTAAATACACACTTGAAGGAAAATTCACACTATGTAAACTTCAATTTCTCACCAAACACAGAAAGAGGTATGTGAGGAATAAAGGCAAACATATTCTGCTGAATATTTGCGTAAATTGACATCCACGTGTCAAAGAACACTGAACTTCACAATGACAGCAGCAGGGCTCAGGCTAAGCAAATGAACCCAGGGAAGCTGACCTCACCTAATGCAAGTCACAGATGCTGCCTCAAAACCAGAGTGCAGCTTTGCTTACATAACAGTGACACTGTCCACACTTACTATGGGAACTGCAGAATGAGGTCCTCGCTTAGGAGACGTCCAAAAGATGCCACCACACCCACATCAAACTGCCCTACAGGTCCCGTGTGTGGCCACTCGTGCACAGGCAGCTGGAGCTCCCTGGCACAGCTCCTCACGGGCAGGCCCCCAGGCAGGCGGGAGGGCAGGGTCACCACCTCCAGCCGAGACACGAGCCAGTCCTCGCCGGGCTCCCTGGAGTGGACAAGGTGTTGAAGGCGTCGTGCAGGCGGACTGAGGCGAGGGCTGGGTTACCTCCACACCTCGATGTACCCCTGTGCCAATCCCCACACTCTCTGTGAGCCTGATCCCTGTTCCACGCCCAGGCTCCCTCTCCCTCCTTTCCCTGCCATCCTCTCTGCCCAACCCACGGTCCCTTCGGCGCGACTCCACTGCATCCTTCAATAATCTCTGAGCCTCATCACTAGTCCTCATCTCCCCATCCCTCTGTGCCCAGCAATTCCCTCAGCCTCTCCAACCCCTGCCGTGTCCCCTCAGGCTCCGCGCGCCCCAGGGTCCATCTCCCCCCTCACGTCCCCGTGCCCTGTGTCCCCTCTACTACTCTCTCTCGGCCCTGCCTCCCCTCAGGGCCCCCTCTCTCTTCGGACCCCTCTCCCCCGTGCCCGGGCAGTACCCGGCGGCCCGGAGGGCTCGCAGGGCGGTCACGGCGAAGCGGTCGGTGCCGAAGAATAGGACCCGCCATGGCGGCCCCACCACCCTCACGCTCTCGCTGCAGGCGCGCAGCAGCCGGGCCCGCATCGCGGGGCTCCCGCCGCGCGCGGCGATGACGCAGTGGGACCCGCCCAGGCGCGGCACCGCCCCTCAGGGCTGAGGCGGCGCCGCCATGATCGTAAAATCTTAGAATTGTGGGCGAAGCTGAGTTGGAAGGGTGATCGAGTGCCACCCCTGGCCCTGCGCAGCACACCCCAGTAGTCTCACCCTGTGTCTGAGGACGTTGTCCGAACGCTTCTTGAGCTCTGGCAGCCTTGGGGTCGTCATTATTCCCTGGGGAGCCCGTTCCAGTGCCCGACCACCCTCTGGAGAAAAAACCTTTTCCTCACATCCAACTTGAGTCTACCCTGACTGAGCTTTATGTCGTTCCCTGGGGTCCTGTCACTACCGACGAGAGTGAAGAGAGCAGTGTCTGCCCCTCTGCTGACCCTCGGAAGGGTGTTAAAGACCACAGTGAGGTCTCTCAATCTCCTCCAGGCTGAACAGACAAGTGCCCTCAGCCGCTCCTTACACAGCTTCCCTTCCCCAACCTCGTGGCCTCCTTTGGATGCTCTCTAAGAGCTTAATGTCTTTATATTGTGGTTAGCCTGGAGAAGACCAAGAGAGGATCTCATCAACGCATAAAAATATCTCCTAGGGTGCTAAAGGGATAGTGCGAGGCTGTTTTTGGTGATGCTCTGCAACATGATGAGGAGCAGTGTCCATAAATTAAAACCCAAGAAGTTCCATCTCTACATGAGGAAGAACTTTATCTTGAGGGTGGCAGAGCACTGTGACAGCTGCCCAGAGAAGGCACGGAGCCTCCCTCTCTGGAGACGTTCCAAACCCACCTGGACACGTGCACCTGTGTCACTTGCTCTGCGACCCTGCCTTGGTATGGGGTTGGACTGGGTGATCTGCAGAGGTCCCTTCCAACCTAAACAATTATGTGATTCTGTGATCTTGGTGTGGGCTGGTGGGAGCCATCAGGGCAGCCCCCAAGGTCTGTGCTGCCCTGATGGCTCCAGCCCCTCAGTGTCGATGCTCCTGGGTGGTGTCACCCATGGCCCCTTAACCCCGACCAGGAGTTGTCCGTGCTGCCGCCGTGTGAAGATAACACAGAGAAACGTCAGGGACTGACACAGGGGTGTTGACCCCACAGCCAATGATCTGGCTCTGACAGCATTTGAAAAACAGATTTTAGTTTCCGCCACCATGGACAGCTTAGTTTTAACAGTGACAGTAACTCAAAGAATGTTTTCTTGTAAACTATGGGGTCAGAATCACCACTTGAATAACTGTTTCCTCCCATAACATAAGTAAGAAAATATTTTATCATTCTGCTAAGTACATTCTTTCCCCTCATGGGAAGATGGTTTATTTGTGTAGCTTTTAATGTAAATCGCATACACAAATTCCCTGCACATCTAAATCACAGTCTATCCTACAATCTTTGACACTAGGAATTTCTACAGCATGGAGTGTAATAATCTGTAAATGTCCTATATGCCAGTGAAAACATGTAAATTACTTGGAAATGGATGGCAGAATTCTGTCAGATACATGAGGGAATGGTCAAAAAAAGAGAAATTCTGTGCCATACTAAGCAGTGCTGTGTATATTCCTTCCTTTTTTCATGTCTGTTGGTCCATCATTAGGGTTTTCCTCTCTCAGACATGGAAGATGTCACTGTCTCCAGTGGTGGTAATAAAGAGAAAGTAATTAAAAATTGCTGTTACAAGTTAAAAAAAAGAGTCAGGCCATCCTAACTGGGATGCTTACATTCCTGCACCCTGAGAAAAGGAGAATATGCTACCAAATACTGACATAATTTCCTAATCAGTATGTAATAATCAAATGCTAAAAAAACCTTGAAATTCTCTATTACCTGGAGAGTCCCATGAAAACCCTTGATTTAGTCACAGGCAGGACACTGCAACTCTGGTCACCTCATCTCAGTGCATAAACGAAAGGTTATAGTACAAATAAATAAAAATATAAACAAGAGGCTAGCAAGGATGAGGGAATGGCTTGTGCTTGAGAAGAGATTAAAGCTCCCAGAGTGGTTCATGTTGGAAAGTGGAATGGAAAGAAGGGAAGGTGAACAGTCTGACTTATCATAAACAGGGAACAATTTGTCATTGCACAATAACTAAGTAATTACCGGCACTCACGGCTGTCAGGCCCCAAACGAGAGGAGCAGTGTTCAGCACAGAGTGTAATTTCAGGCCTTATCTCACATGGTGAAAAATGTGATCTCATAGTATCTCAGATGCTGAAAAATACTTGTGGTTTCCAGAGGCAGTGAGGGCAATTGCTGGAAGAAAGGCTGGAAGGAGACATCCTGTGTGGTGACAGCAAATACCAGTTCTCTGAGGTCTTGGGTGAAGCCCTGGATTTATCACCAACACATCAGAAAGGCCAGGGATTTATGTGTGTGTCTGGATTGCCCAAAAGTTGTGAGCTTGAACCCAGAATCCAGCTGATGCTTGATGTTAATTTCCAGGTATCAGATCCAGGCACTGAACATGTCATTGATGCCATGTGTAGAATTTCACCTGCTGCTCCTCCAGGACTTAAGCCCTGGAGATGGATTCTCACTTCTGGCTGTAGTTAATGCTTTTAGAAATGGTATAACTCCATGCTGAGCTTTTGCCAGACTTACGAATGAAGTAATTAATGTTTCATTTGCAGTGAGTTTTTGAAGTGGACTTAAATTCCCTCCAGTACACTTGCTCCCACGTAATTCATCCTTGGCTCTGATAAGATGCCACAGTTCAAACACATTATGGCTGTTATTCATTATTATGCCTTCGACACAGTGTTCGTGAATTTTAACTGAAGATTTATTTTGATATAAATTTTTTTCAGAATGAAAGCAACTATCTGATTAATTCACCAAAAAAAAAAAAAATTGGCTTTCCTGCTGCATTTGTACTCTGCTTTTGTACATGGAAAGAAAAAAAAAACAACCCTGAATGTTTAGTTATTCTGTAACCAGGCATTTCAGGTCAAAGACACTGAAGAGATCAAAAAAGATAAGCAAAATTATAACACCAAGGTCAGACAAATTCTTCCCAAGAGTAGTGAAGACAAATATGAGGAGGATATAGAACACAAATCAGATCTTATCTCCACTTTGCTTCCTGGCCAAAGATGCTGAAAGTGTCTCCAAGAAATAAAAAGATATCTCCCATTAATCAGTGCCAGTGTTGTCAGGGGAGACACAAAATCAAACACTTACACCCTTGCTGGAGAGGAGCGCTCCTGAGCATGTTTGTGGTTCTCTGGAAAAGGAGAGGATTACTGGGAACAAAAGCCAGCTTGCAACAGTGATTAACTGTTTTTATTTCCATGTACATCATGCTGAGTCCTAAATGTATCTCAGCCACCTACCTGCATCCTGACTCTAGACAGATATACATCAAGCCATGTAGAAAGTTGGGATAAAAAGGAACTGTCTGGGGCTTTACAGTCACCATCCTTATGTTACAGTCACCCCTTCACCATGGCCAGTGTTTCCATCCCTCTACTCAGAAATAGTTCTGCAGGGGCCAGGTGTCTTCTTTGCACTTTCCCAGGAGGATTTGATTGTGAGATCACTTACTGTCCTGTCCCTGTACCTTTTCCCTGGCAACAAAATGCTCACAAGGATGCTAGAAAAGTGTTCCCCACTGTGGTGACACTTTTAGAAAGATCTAATTGGAATTGAGGAGGAAAGACAGCACAATTTACCATGCGGTGGGACATCCTGGCTGGAGCAGCAGGGAGCAGCTCCTGTTTCCTGGGGGATGCATTTCTGAGCTCCCATCCAATCACTGCCAGGCTGAGGCTGAGCAGTGAAACATCTCTGGGGAGCACACGTCTGCGGGGTGAGATTTCACAGGGGCTGCCTGGGGAAAGTCTGATTGGATGTGAGATGGGATTCAAAGGATTAATCACACAAGAACAAAGCTTCAATGCCAAAGATAATAGAATCATAGAATGGCCTGGGTTGGAAAGGACCATAAAGATCATTTTGTTCCAACCCTTGCCATGGGCAGGGACACCTTCCACTAGACCAGATTGTTTCAAGCCCTATCCAACATGGCCTTGAACATTTTATTTCAAGTTGAGAAACACCAAGAACAGGACAAACATAAGGATACCACACCCACCATCTCCGTTTAGCTGGAACTGACCAGTGCTACCTGTGTGCCCCAAGCCCACATCTCTCTTGCTTTGCAGTGTGCAGCTCCATCCACAAATCAGGTAGTTCAGGGAGGAGGAATACTCCTTTCCCAGTGTGGCTGGCACAAAAAGCAGAACCTCTTAGCAGTCTATTGATTTAGCCAGGCGTTGACAGTACCTGTGAAACGGGGATGGCAAAATCTCTGACAGGTGCTCCGTGCTTTGCCTGCAAAGTTGATTGCTCTGGTAAGATGCTCTGACAGCCTTAGAATGGTCACATCGAAAAAAAAAAAGAAAAAAAAAAGGTAATATCTGCTTTTTCAGGACATGCTTCCTGTATTCAGTGAGGACTGAGCCAAGCAGAGTGAACATTATCATTTATTTTAACTGCAGGGTAACTTATTACTGAGTGTCATTCTACTCAGCATGCTCTTTTAATACTGATTATGCCAATAACTTGAGCAAATAAACTGGAAGTTGCTACAGCTCATTCTTTGGCAAAAGGTCATTCACCTCATGCTGTAAATGGTCCCATTAAAGAGGTGTGTTTTTTCAGGGGCTGGAGCGTACCTCACTTGTTGAACTGGCCTTCACACATGACTCAGGAGCAGAATGAATCACAGCTCGTAGCATACCCAGAGCAGGAGCACAGGGAACCTTGTATTTCCACGGTGCTCGGAGAAGATGTCCTCGGATGACAGGGCTTAAAGAAGAAATGTAGCTTCCTCCCTGCTGGGAACTGCATGTTTCTGGTGAGTTAGCGGAGATTAACGGGCATTCCTGCTGCACTGGCTGCTGGGTTAATTTATAGCTATCTGTAAAGAAAGGCTTGTTTATTTATTCCAGTTAGAAGGCTTGAATCCTTGAAAATTTTAAATGAAGGCAGACTTTTTAAGAAGAGATTGTCTGAATGGCAAGTAAGAAGCAGGCTGGGATAACTCCTGCATATAAAAGCAGTCAAAGGAAAATGTATAATATAGCTCAGATTTGCTCTTTAGCTCTTTACTTTATAGAGGTTAAAAAATAGCACAGACTGCCTTCTTGCCTTAATATTTTAAATATTAAACATTTTTCTTGTGTTCCTTAATGGAACTCAGCCCTTAATGTGTGCTTTATAAACCATAGCATCCATTTGCATGGCTGTAGTGTGACATTGTATATATATCCTCTATGAATCCCAAAGATAGGGCATCCCACTTTAGACTGTATTTGGAATAACTGACCCATTTTCAAGCTATTAGCTAAGATAAGATAACCACCAGAGAAAGAGTCTTGATAGCAAGAGGAGACTGCTTTAGAAAGACTGGGAGAGTCTAAATGCATTGTCCCATATAGTGTAGTGAGTTTTGAGTACAGAGCCCAGAGGGACATTATCAGCTTAACAGAAGCTGTACTTGATGGTATTTCCAAAAGATTTTTCCCCATCTTTACCTACACCAGTACAATCTGTATCTAAAGGCTTCTCATTTGCAAAATGAGGGCAATATGTGTCATGGTGAGCAGCTGTGAATATCAGACCTGACAAAACCCACCATTGAAAGCATGGGGTGGTTTCACAGCACCACGTGCTGTGCCCTGGCTGGAAAGAGTCCACGTGCAGCTGAGGTTGTGCGTGTTCCCATGTTCCCACATGGCACAGCCCCCTTGCTGGATTATGCCAACCTTTAGAGCACCAATCCCTCAGGTCCGCCTTCTGCACATGATAGGTCTCAGATCTCTGAGGGCTTCCATTATAAGAAAGGATTTTTCCATTTAAGTGCTGGGATCAATGCATAAAGCAAAAATCAGTCACTTGCCATTTTCCTGTAATTTCTGTAATTTCATTTTTCTGTAATTTCTTGAGATCTCATTGAATGTTACCAAAGTCCACAGGTCCTCCTTAAAACAGCATTGGTGAGTGACTCTTTGTTCCTGAAATACACAACACCATACAGATTTTGCAGCTTTTGATACAAAAATCCCATTTGCAAAAAGAAAGAAATTACAAAAATGTTCAGGTGTCAATATAAATTCAAAATAACACAGGTAAAATGTTTCTTGAGAGGTAGTAGTGGGCTCTTTATTCTTTCTGCCTCCTTCCACATGAGCATAAAATGCATGAGCTCTCTCTCATTTGAACTTCCTGTGTTGTACCCAAGCTCGGAAGCAACCTCAGAAGGGTCTTGGGTGTCTTCAGAGGGATAGGAGACCAAAGTGCACACTTCGAGTTGCAGAGGCCTGGATCAAAGGGCTTATCCCTGTCCATCAGCAGGCAGAGTCACTGCTGAGATGTGCAGGCAGGGGAGCAATGGGGAAGAACATCCCCCACGCTCTCCCAGCTGATCTCATGGAGCAGTGCTCACTCAGGCTGGGATGTGGGCAGCAGGGCAGAGCAGCTGTCTGGGGGAGGCTGGAGAAGATGGCTTTAACAATATCTTCCAGGCTGGAAGATCCAAACTCCTGAGAGCATTTCCAGCCCTACTGTGGGAGTCACTGTTTCCTTACTGAGGAAATTGGTGGTTTAGGCAGAATTCTGGATCCTGCTCAGACTTCACTGGAGTAGACACACTGACCTGAGAATACTTTGTTTTGTAGATTGAGGAATGAAACTAATTTGGTTAGTGTGATTTAGATGTAAGAAATTTGTAAGTTAACAGTAGTTTCCCTGAAAGTCTTTTACCTAAGTGTCCTGTTAATGCTCAATAAATGTCCATTCTGCGGCTGTGTTGTACCTGAGAAGTTCTGGCCTCCAGTGTCTGGGAAGATTTGGCAGTTGGTCACTACTTTATGAAGTACTGAAGTACTTCCAGCAGCTTTCCAGCATCCCTGCAGTGCATAGACACCAGGAGGTAGCTCACAACTTATGAAACACCTTAGGGGAAAATCAGTAACATTCTTGTCAAATATTCCTGTTCAAGCAAATGATTACTCAGAAGCCTTGCATAGCAAGATTTAACACATTCAAGTGCCACTTCTTATTAGGGTGTAGCTGACTTGTAACTTATTTTCATTGGCATCAAGACTTTATTTCCTCCTTTGTGAGGGGTGATCCATGTGAATAAGCTAAAGGTTACCTGGACAGGAAGGTAATTGGCACACCTAACTGTGGGGAGCAGTTTTACCCATATTTTCTGAAATACAAAGTGGACCACATATGTGAGAGTCCCCTCCTTAAAGAATTGCTAGCAGGTGGTTTTCTGGCAGCAGGGAGCAAGCCTGCACGCCTGGTTAGCTATAAAATGTGAACTTTGAATTGTGAAGACATTGAGAGGGGGGAAAATAGTAGCAATCATTAGGTCTATAACTGACGGGACAAATGCTTACCTGAGGAGTCAGCAACAGCATTGTTGACATGCCTGGCACAGTGGAACATGCTTGTGAGCAAGTTTCAGACAGCACCAGGCCACACAGCAAAGGCAGGTAAAAGTTGAGAGTATCAGACTGTCATAAAAGTCTCCGTATAATAATTAATGGCCTGTGGGGCCAGAATGTCTGAGGGACACGTGTGTTGTGGTGTCATTGACCTGCCAGTGGGTGATGGCCAGTGAGCAGTGGGCTGGGGAGAGCCACCTCAACGTCTCACCAACTCACAGTGGACAGCCAGGAACCCCTGCTCAGGGCAGGTCCCTTCAAAGGAGGCTGAAGAACTAATTTGGACAAGCAGCCATAAAAGTTGGATTGATGCCACTGACGAATGAGGGACTAAAGGTCAAGGAGGACTTTCTGTTTCCCTGAGGGATGGGAGACACCGTATCCTCAATGGCAAGCCAGCCTTGCCTCATCTTGGAGCTCAGCCTTCCACTTCCTCATCTCCACACCCTTATTCTGCCATCCATGGGTTGGCAAAAGGTAGCCACATGCAAAGTATGTGTTCTCTAAGGATTATGGCAGGGGAGCAAGCAGGGAAGCTTAGTAAGTTGGGGAGGGGCTGGCTTGCAGCAGCTGAGCTCACATCTGTACAGGCTCACCTCAAGGGGTCCAACTTCAGGCAGCAGATGCTGTGCCAGACTCCCTCTGCTGTCACCTTGGTGGCTCCAGGAATTTCTGCACCCTGTCCTGGCAGCTCAGACTCACGTTCACAGGAGGAAGGAGATGCCAAAGTACATGAGATCCTCCCTCTGAATAGAGCTGGAGTAGGAGGGCAATCAGGTTCTGTCTCAACTCTGTAGTTTCTCTGTCTTTCTCAGGCATCTCCACACTGAAGAAACCCTGTGAAGGCGTGATCCATCCCACCTGCATATAAAAATATGAAGTTCTTGTGGATAATCCCATTTTTGCTGCTGCAAGGTAGAGTCTTGGCTTAAAGGACAATGTTTTGGGTGAAGTAGGTCACATGTGCAAAGACCTTAACTTTCTGGAAATACAGTTTCTTTCCTTCTATAGGGCTATTTTCCTCAGTATACACCAGCCGCAGTCTGGCTGAGCCATGGGAAAAGTTGCACCCTAGTTATAGAACTTGGTGTCATTCCCATCTGCACTCTGTGTGTATATCCTCTGCTTGGGGTTGGCCACACTTACATGTTGGTTTCTTTGCAGACATTGAAGCTTTCCAGACAAAAAATGCTAGAGTCAAGCTGTGTTTACAAGCCAGCCTGATAAATAGGAATTTATTGCTGGAGGACTGCAATCCAGAGTCAGATTTCCAGGACTGGTCTTGGCAAGGCAACTCTTTGGTGAATTGTGGCACACAGAGCTGTCTCTCAGTGGTGGGAGCTGGGGAATGTGGAAGGGCCCTATCAGCATCCTGGGGTCTTTGCAGCCCTGGTGCCCCACCATAATGGGTTCTGCAGCCAAAAACACTCTCCACTTTTCAGTGCATGAGATCAGGCTATGCACTCAAGGCTGCATTCTGCCTGCTTGGAGACACATGCTGGGCAAGCCTGTGAGCAAAGGGGAAGATCACTTCCAGTCTGAAGGGCTGCAGTGAGTGACCATTGCATCTTTCTCTTTCCTCCACAGCTGAGGCAGAGCACAAGTACCTCCCAACCACCCTGACCAGCACACAGGTGTACGAGCACACAGCAGGCAATGCTACCCTTCCACTCGGCTTGGAACTGGAACAGCTGGAGGAGCTGCTGTGGTTCTTCCGCAGAGAAGATCGTAAGTCCCATTGGTGTTCCTGGTCTGAGACACAGTCCTTGGCTGTTAACTTTCCTGCCTAACAGAGATGCCTGAGGGAATTACCTGAGGAGGTGATTTACCCCAGACACACAAACCCTCAGTCTTGGCTCTGGAAGAAGCAGGCCATAGGTGAAGACAGGCAGGAGGCTTTGCTGAGATAGTGTCTCTGGGGTTCAGCCTCTTTCCAGGCAGAGCCTGCCAAGAGAGCAAAGGTCTCTTGGGATTTTGGCAGGGTGAGGGAGCCGACTGACATAGCAGCAGGTCAATGCCATGAGGATCAACTTCAAAGCTACAAAAATCAAGGACAGAGTATCCTGGATGCCCTCAGGAAACCCCTGGCCAGGCTCTTTGGGTCACACTATGCTGTGCCTACTAATGCTGCCTCTCTGCTTTCCCTCAGCCTCAGCATGGAACTACTCTGTCCTTGCACTTTCCCTCGCGACCATGATTTTGGGTCTTGTTCTTCTGACCATTAACGTTGTGCGAAACAGGTGAGTCAGGAAAATTTGAGAATCATTTGGTGTGTGGTGGTGCCCTGAAATCCTCGCAGGCAAACGGACGCAGGGGTTTGGCAGGGCAGGACAAACCCTGAGTGATGGGGAGAAAAGGAAAGGTAAACTCCCTTTGGAACCATTTTTTGTTATAAAACCTTCCCTGATGCCTGCTCTCTTTGTGTCACTTGGAACAAGCCCCTTCCCTTCTCTGAGTCGTGGATCCAGTAAAGGTCTGGACAGTTCTGCCCAGCCCAACAAGGCTGCTGGGAGGGAAGTGATGATAACTGTGCTGTGATGTGCTTTCTGCTAAGTACAAGGGCTCTGGAGCAGGACTCCCAGCCTTTCCCCATCCACATCCCCACACTGTTCCCCTTTTGCTGCACAATACCACAGCTGAGGAGCAACTCACTGTTTGCTACTGCATGAGAACTTAGCTCTGTGTCAGAGCTGCTGTCTTCAGACAAGAAAAGAACTAAAACTACGAGCCTGTCTCACTCACCCTCTAGTGATGGCTGGCTGCATGCTGCTCCTAGCATCAGGAGCTGGGTGCTCTCCAAGTGTGAACTCCACAGCTGTGTGTGCTCAAACACTTCAGAGCTCTTACCTGTCAGCATTTGCCCATAAGCAGCTGGCGTATTCCAGGAACATGGTGCAAACTGATGGCTGTGACCATCACCAGCATAGGTGCCCTCAGATGTGGACTGGGCTTGCTGCTTCACTCCATGTGTCCTTGTGCCTTCCCTGCAGGAAAAGGAAGAGCCTTGTGAATGGAGAAGCAGCACAAACCACACAGCAGGTTGACCTGGATGCCAAGCAAGCCCTGATGCCTGTGCAGGAATACAGCCCGGCCAAGCAGCAAAAGCAGGAGCCAGAGCCCCAGGACCAGAGACCAGGGGACGTGATGGTCCAGTGGAAGGACGGGACTGTCACATCCCTGTACACGGACATGTCTGAGGAGGCCATATAGTGGCAGCTGAAGTCAGCCCATTTAGGCTTTAAGAAAGGTATCAGAATGTCTCAGTTCATAGGGATGGAAGTCTAAAAATGCAGTTTAGCCTGGGAAAAGAGAAGAGTGAAACAAGAAAGCAGCAGAGTTGCACCTGCAGGAAAGGCCCTGGGCTCAGCTCCTGCCTGGCTGGTGTTCTCCCATTGCTCCCGGCTGCTTCCAGCCTTCTCTCCAGTGCCAACTTTGTCTCTTCTCTCAGGTGCTGCAAACAGGAGGGAGATGAGCCAGGGAAGGAGGTTGGAAGCTTGGCGTGCAGTCAGACAGGGAAACCACCCTCACTTCCCATCAGGAAAACAGCAACACTGAAGCTGAGGCATTTTTATTATTTTCAGAATCCTCTTTATTAAAATACTTTCCAAAGTGGTTGATCAAAATGCCATATTGAATCTCTCTATCAGTAAGGTCATATATATATATATATTTATATGGCTATATGTACAAATATACACATGGATATTTTACTCTGCAAAGTAACTGCAACTCCAGGGAGAAGCAGAACGTTTAACCTGATAGAGCACCTGAAAGCAAACACCCAGCCCTTGGCCCTGGCTTGGGCACAGGTAGAGGCTAGTCTGCTCCAGTCTGCTTCCTTTGTGTCCCTCACTGGGCATGTGTAGAAGCCATGAAATAATTTAGGACATTATTGGAAATACACCAGTCTTTTAAACAAAGGCTTTTCAGACCATGTCCTTGTCAGCAAAGTGTCTCCTTGTAAAGCCTCTGGAAAGGGATGCTATAGTATAAAAAGTTGATTAAAAAAGCAGCAATTTTGGTGTGGCTTAGCTTGATGTGTGGGTATCAGTTTCAGGCCACCTGAGGCCTTTAAGCAGCTGGAAAAGTATCTGCACCTTTTTTATCTGGATTAAAAAAAAATAAAAATTCCTCCTACTTATTGCTCAGTCAGGGATGAATGAGATGGGTGGCTCCATGCTGGATTTATGATTAAATCCCCCTTCCTGGGCTCCTGTAGCTGTGTGCTAGGTGCCACAGCTGGCTGGGGACTGTGGGGATGGCCCTTACTCTCCCAATGGTATCCACAGCTCTGGCTCCTTTGGGAGCTTCTGCATCCTCATGGAAAATTGAGCTGGCTCCAGTGCCAGTGGCAGGACAGGGTGCAAACACCACAGCAGCACTGGGCAGGGGCAGGCAGAACAATGCCACAGCCCATGTCAGACCCTTGGCACCCTGCCTGCTTGCCAAGTTGCCACTGCTGGCTTTGCCCCGGCACAGAGTCTGGGGCCACCATCTGCCAGTGGCTGCTGCAGTGCCTGTGAATCCATCATGGAAAGTCTCAGCCCCTGCAGAGATGGGGGGATGGATGAGGGTCTCTCTTAACCCTCTCTGCAGCCCACAGGGATGTGTCCTAAAATATCTTGAAGCCTTTCAGCAGGGTGAGTGTGGGAGCCTTCCTTTTGCTCTGAGCCCGCGAGGACTTGACGGTGACCAGCTTGGCCTGGGCCACTGAGGGGATCT
Source organism: Lanius collurio (assembly GCA_020086605.1). NCBI lineage: Eukaryota > Metazoa > Chordata > Aves > Passeriformes > Laniidae > Lanius > Lanius collurio. Next base: position 8,293,941 of record JACBWW010000021.1, read on the forward strand.
CCTTGTAGTTGACGGTGGAGAGGGTGTTGAAGGTGCAGGTGGCCAAGCTGTGGTGGGTGGGCAGGGCCACTGGTGTGGCCATGGGTGGGCAGGGCCGCTCCTCGGAGATGAAGAGTGGCCGCACAGGCAAGTTCCACTCAGCCTGGCGCCGCACCTCCCGCACGGCCTCGTGGAAGACGTGCTGCACCCGGGCGAAGTCCTGGCACGCCGACACCTCATGGAAGAGGCACCCGAACCTGCTGGCGAGGGACATCCCCTCCGCTGAGGGCACCTGCCTGGTGAGAGGGGAGGGGATGGGTGCAGGATCCCTTGGGACATGGCAGCCACCCAAAAAAGGTGCAGGCAACAGATCCTGCATCCCATGCCTGCTTCCCAAAGAGCACCAGGGTAGCACCAGCCCATCCCTGCCTTGGGACAAGCAGGTATACGAATCCAAAAGAGTTTTGCCTTTCCCAAAATCCCAGAGTAACGGTCTCTTTGTGTCCTTGGGGAATCACACAGCTTCCCTTTCAGGGATGTGTTCCGAGGGCCTGGGGGTGGGTGTGATGGCAATGCACTGGGAAGCAGGGAGGAGGAGATGGGGGAGGTCCTTGCTGTGGGGAGGGGGATACCTCCATCCTGGGAGCACAGGGGTTTCAGCAACGCACGTGACTCAGGGACCCGTAGGACCACAGAGCAGCACAAAAGGCCAGAAAAACATATCAGGCACATCCAGTCCTGGCTAGGACTAGAGGGCTCCAGGGAAAGGAAGGGCATGTCCAGAGGGGCTCCTCTGGCTCAAGCCCTGCTAGGGATGGTGATGTTGCCTCACTACTCAGCCAAAAAACATCCTAGTGAAAATACCAACGAGCTCAAAATAAACACATCACCCCTTGGGCAGGAGAGCGGAAACTTTGGACATGTGGGAGGATGTTGCAAATACTAATGGGGATGGAAATACTCGTAAAGAAATTGGATTCGTATTTTGCATCCCAGCTGGATGGATGGGGGATCTGTGAGCTGTCTCCCATGGGGAACAGGCAGCCTTACCGCATGCCCGATACCTGTACTGCTCCATGTCCAGCTTGTTTCCCAGCAGGAGCACGGGGCAGCGGCACTGGCAGCCCTGTGCGTGCAGGGCGAGGACCTCGAGGTAGCGCTGGCAGCCCTCGAAGCTCTTCCTGTCGTTGATGCTGTAGACAACAAGGAAGGCGCTGGCCCAGCACAGGTAGCGCTCACAGTTCCCGGGGCCATCCTGGGGGTGAGAGGAGCAGCTGAGCCACGGTCCAGTTGTGGTCCAGCCATGGTTCAGCTGGTCTTCACCCCCCAGTGCCTCACCTGGTCAGCTGTGTCCATCACCTTCAACAGCACAGGCTGCTGGTCCACCAGCTCCTCCGAGGAGTAGGTGTCCTCTGCAAGGAGAAGGGTGGTTGTGAGGATGGGCTGACACATCCTGTCTTCTTCAAAGCCAAGCAAAGCCTGGGATGCTTGGGACACCATGGAAAAATTTCAGCCCTGATGAGGAGCATCCTCCACCAATGCCTCCCACCTTACTCCTTCCTGAGACAACATTATTTTGAGGGACTGGTGGTGATGTTGCTGGGCAAGCCTGGCTACGAGTGCCTATTTCTCCCCACATGCTGTAAGCATGGCCTCCAGTGGGAGAAAGAGAGAGAAGAAGGAGCTTGGCACAACAGTCCCTGCACCCAGGGCTTGGCCCTTATCTAAAATCCACAGCCTGGTGAGATAAAGCGAGCTGGGGACTTGAAATGGGACTGTTTCCCCATAAATCAAGCAAGAGGAGCAGTCCTTTCTTTTGGAAGGAGGGCAGGCAGGGAGAGCCATTGAGCCATTCCCTCAGGAGAAAGATGCTTTCTTTAGGCCAGCTTTTAACAGATGTGTTTCGGAAAGGTTTTGACGTGGGAAGATGAAGCCACATTCCCAAAAATATCCAAGGAAGAAAGGATTTATCCTTCTTTTGAAGAGTCACTGAATTATTAGGGGCTGGAGTTGGTTCCTGGACAAGGTCCATATCTTCCTAATGTCCCTGATAAATCATTTATGGTTCTTCCCCACAGCCTGGAGTCAGGCCTAGGAAAATAGTTATTAATTACTCAAGTGAGTGGGAAAAAAATGCCCAGAACTGCTCGCTGCAAAACTCAGCCCCAGGGTCGCCTGCTGTGCACCCATCCTCATTCCCTCAGCCCAACAGACATGAGATGCTCTTTAAAGAGCCCCAAGAATTCAGCTTTTGATTTTGGGGGGGCGATGCAAGGAGCCAGCATTTCCTGTGGGACATGTTTCCAGAGAGGGCGCTGCTTTCACCTCTGTTTTCACAGACAGTTTTGGGTCAAATCCAGCTTGTTGTTTTTTATATAATTTTGGGTGGGTTGTTTTTTTGTTCCCCTTACATGCCAATTCATGGGAAACGCAGAAGATGGGAAGGATGCTCCATGGGACGAGAATGTGTCTTACCCAAGTTGGGATCATATTCGCTGATGAACCTCTTGGTTAGAAACTTCACGGTCAGAGCTGCAGGGGATGAAAGAGGCAGGTGAGGCAGGTGTCCCCTCACGGCACCCTGGCAGCTCCCCGATGTCCTGCCCTGTTCGTGGCTGTGGGTGCACATCTCACCTGACTTGCCGGCCCCTCTGCACCCCAGGATGGCCACATTGCACTCAGGGAGGGGACTCTGGGGTGGCCGCTCGCCGCTGGCTCGGGGTTTGCTGAACATCGAGGTCATCCTCGGTCCTGCGGGAGAGAGCAGGGGGACATAGAGCACCCGCTGCCATGCCGGATAGGGACCTTCTCGCTGCCTGGCTCGAGGGTGCCCCAGCCTGGGGAAGAGAAGGGCTTAGCAGCAGCAGGGTGGGAGATCCCCTCTCTTCCATCCGCATCCTGAAGCCAGGCTGGCTGGCATCCTCATCCCACAGTGGCGGCCAGCACCCCACCCAAAGACAGGGAGCCCCTCCTCAGCCCCCTGCCCACCCATCACACGCCAGAAGGAGAAGAGAAACGCACCTTAAAACCCACGGCCGGGGGGGACGCGGGGTTCTCCGGCAGCGCGGGGCCGGGGGAGCAGCGGCCCCTCCACGGCCGGGGCTGGGATGAATGAGGCGGGCGGAGGCGAGCGCGGCTCCCGCTGCTCGGGCTCCAGCCAAACTCCTTGTAAGGAAAGCTGCCACGCCGCGGGGCAGGATACGCTGCCCCGACCACCCCGAGGACGGTGCCCCCGGTAGGGCACACGCCGGCACCACGAGCTCCCCCGGCTTCGGGCAGGGACCCCCGGGACCGAAGCCTGCCGTGCCTCGGCTCGGTGGCCACTTTGCCATGTCCCGGCACCTTCTTGAGCCCTCAGCTCCTCGCCGTGTCCCCAGCAAGCCCGAGCCTGGCCCCTCTGCCCTGGCTGAGGCTGGTGCACGCATCACACCTCCGGCAGTCAGGAGCAGCACCCGGAGCTGTCTGTCCAGCCACCCTGCCCACCACTTGGCCAGCTTCTTCGGATGCAATTAAGCACAGGCACCTTCCGCTACCAGCAAAGTCTTTTGATGAAAAAAACCCACTCTTTTCCCACCCAAAACACTCGGTCCCAAGAGGAAAGGGAGCCCGGGGAGTACTCACCACTGCCCGCACCAATCCATCAGCCGGCACTCAGTGGCTCTGAGCCTGAGTAGGTGGCAGAGGCTGAAGTCAGCGTTGTCATGGCGATCACAGCCATTTGGGATAGGGCTCAATGGCCGGGACCACAGGATACGGCCCCTGGACCGGCCCCGAGGTACTGCGGGGGGGCCATAGCCGAGACTGGAGAGCGAAGGCTGCTCCGAGGCCATGCAGGGCTGCTGTGCCCTTGGGAATATTGCCCGTTAATACAGGCAGGATATTTTTAAACCCTCCCAAAATAGTCTGGGAGTGTGGAAGACCCTGCAAGCCCCAGGGATGGGGAGGATGGGGATCACAGGGATAACTCTCCTGTGGAAAGCAGAGCCCCTCTGAGGACCTCTGACCCCAGACTCCCTTTGGACACAGGTCTAGGGTGCTTAAAAGCAATTGGAACTAAACATGGTATTTTAAGATGGGAATCCATGAGGATCAATGACAGTGGTGCAAGTGCAAAACTCTCCCCTCTTCCCTTAAACTCCGATTTTTGGGGGAACCTGTTGGGGCCATGACCCTGAGGCAACAGCTTTGCCATTATGCGCTGTCCTGAAAGTTTCCAGCTGCTGGGATGAGGAGGTTAAGGGGGGAGCAAAAAATAGACCTTCAACGGGATGGGCTGCTCAGGTTAAATTATTCATCAAAACTAAAACACCAGCTGCAAACTAATCACGGGTAGTGATGAGGAGATCCAGGAAGGAGGCCCCCAGGTGAGCCCTGTTGTCAACCTTCCTTGGCATCCCATGGCAGAGCTGAAATGGGATTTCTAGCCAGAAAAAGCTGTGATTAACACACACAAACAAGTGATGTGCCACAAGTAACACTTTTCCTCACTGTCAACGTCTGTGCCAGTAAATGGGGGTTTATCTCTTCCCACAGCCAGGTATAATAGGGAGCTGGGCAAGTCCTGAGGCCAGAGGGGAGCTTTTTTGGTGAGAACAAGTTGCCGCACTTTCTTTGTCTCACCATGAGATCCCAGGTGAAGCACAGGCTGGCTTATGGCTCCTTGCAGCTTCCATGGATATTGCAGATGCTGCTGCTGTGGGGCAGGTCACAAAGGAAGGTCTCTCCTTGCCCATGGCAATGCTTGAGGAACAGCCACATCCCTTTCCCATGACTGAGGTGGGTGGAATGAGATTTGCTGATGTCGTTTACCTCCCTGGGCTGTAAACTTCATGCTTTAAGGGGAAAAAAAATAGTGTGGCCATATGCTCTTCCCAGCCATGCAAGTGTGCTGCCACCCCCAGGATGGGGACCATTCCTTTAGGGCATTACTAGGAGGATGCCTGGAAGTGGAGAGAATAAAACCTGGTTTCTCCTGAGTGGCTGGGCATACTCCATGGGATGATCCAGGCACCTCGGCTGTGCCCAGCACTGGCTGGTGACACTGGAACCCTGCCTGAGTTTGGGTGGGCAGCTGAGCCTGGCGGATACCTTTGAAGGGCCCCGGTCACAAGCTCAGCTATCTTTAGCCCAAGGTATTTATATTACAAGGCCGCCGGGCAGTGCAGCAAAGGCATCAAAGACTGGAGAAGGCCAGAGGGGGCTGTGCTGGGCACAAAGGGGCACTGGGTGCTCCCCCTCCCCTGAGAGCTGCTCAGGTCCCAGGCAAGAATGACCCCAGAGGAGGGAGGTTCCCAGGCAGGGCCCCCGGAGCGGGTGCGTATCCGAGTGGAAGAGCAGTCATTCTCGGTGGAGAAGACCTTGCTGGTGGAGAGCAGTGAGTACTTCCGTGCCCTCTTCCGCTCGGGCATGAGGGAGAGCACGCAGGAGGAGATCGGGCTGGGGGAGCTGAGTGCAGCCGGGTTCCTCACTATGCTGCGGGTGCTGGGGGGTGAGAGGCCCATCCTTGGCAGCGAGGAGACCTTCCAGGCAGTGGAATGTGCTGCCTTCCTCCAGGTGAAGCCCTTGGCCAAGTACTTGATCCACTCCATCAATTCTGACAACTGCATCCTGCTGTACCAAGCCGCTGCCATATTCGGCCTCCTGGATCTCTTTCACTGTGCCGCGCTCTACATCAGGGACAGCTACACTGAGCTGGAGGAGTACCTGGACTGCCTCTCTGATGATCTGCTGGCCTACGTGGAAGCCCTCCTACCCAGCACCTTTGTGGCAGTGGGAGCCCACACACCCACCTTCGAGTTCTTGGAGGACCTCTCCAGGACCATCTGCTACCTGGATGAGGAGACCAACACATGGAGGACCCTCTCCTGCCTTCCACTGAGTGCCAGCACATTCCTAGCCGGCATGGCAACCATGGATAATAAGATCTACATTGTGGGTGGTGTCTATGGAGCCAATAAGCAGGTGGTAGAGAGCAGCTTCTGCTATGATGCTGACGCCAATACCTGGAGTGAGTTCCCCAGCCCTCACCAGCTGCGTTATGATGTCAGGCTGGTAGGCCACGAGGGCTACCTCTACGCCATTGGTGGTGAGTATGAGAAGATCTCACTCAAGTCCGTGGAGAGGTATGACCTGGCCTCCAGCACCTGGACATTCGTTTCCGACCTGCCACAGCCAAGCACCGCAGCGCCCTGTGCCCAAGCCTTGGGGCAGATCTTTGTTTGCTTGTGGCAGCCACTGGACACCACTGTCATCTATGAGTACAAGACCCAGCAAGATGTGTGGGTTCCCGTCACCGAGCTCAAGCGGCACCAGAGCTATGGGCACTGCATGGTGGCCCATCGTGACAACCTCTACGTCATGCGCAACGGCCCCTATGATGACTTCTTGCGTTGTGTCATCGACTGCTTCAACCTGAGATCGCGGCAGTGGAGCGCCTTGCCTGGGCAGTTCATGAACAGCAAGGGAGCCCTCTTTACTGCTGTCGTCAGGGGTGACACCATCTACACCGTCAACAAGATGCTGACGCTCCTCTACTCCGTGGAAGAGGAGACCTGGAAGCAGAAGAAGGAGCGGGCAGGTTTCCCACGCAGTGGCTCCCTGCAGACCTTCCTCCTGCGGCTGCCGAGACGTGACCATGACATCGCAACGTAGCTGATCCCCCATCCCATGTCAGGATGCTCTCCTTGCAAAGGCCTCAGCTCTGCACTCACTGCTCACCTGGGCTCCCCTCCTCCTCCACAGAGCCATGCTCAGGACCAGGGATGCACCATGTTGGACCTTGGAGGTGACATCAGACCCTGCCAGAGGGAAAGGGCAGCTGCTGTCTGCCTCTTCCTGCCCTGCAGGGGCACAAAGTCCTGTCAGCCATGAGCTCACAAGCCAGCTGTGTGCAGGACATTGTGGCTTCTGCAGAGGACAGATACCACAGAGGTGCAAACATGGGATTTATTTATTCTGACTGCACTCTGAGGGTGTGCAGCATTCCACCTCCTCTCTGCCTTGATGGGAATTAAAAGGACAACTATAGAAAAGCTTCTCATTACTGTGTTTTTCATTACTCTTAGGTTTGAGATTTCTTTTCCCCCATGCTTCTGAAGGAAAATACCTCCTAATGGGGATCTATGTCAGGACTTGCTCCTGCCCCTGAATGCTTTTTCAGCTGCAGCTCAGTTTCAGAGCCTTATGTGGGAGTGCAGTTCCCACGAAGCCCCACACTCCCCTGGGAATTCTCCGTGGCTGCAGCAGGGTCCTGGGAGGAGGAGGGGAGATGGAGAGTGAAGAAAAGCAGCTCCTGGGCATCAGGTGCTTAACGTGCCAAGGGTTTTCTGGGACCTGGGAACCATCCATCATCCCCCCAAGCACCAGCACAGACCCAATGGGGTGGCTCTCACTGGAGACTCACTTGAGACAAGTCAGGGTTTTCTGGGGACATGGCAAAGCTTGGACGTACAGAGAGTGCCAAAAGGAAAGGAGGGGGAGGTAGCAGCACCATTACATGGTGATACCAGGCTTGCAGAGCTCCACAGCCAGAGGAGCTGTTCCCATTAGATCCCACCACCCAGTGCTGAGGGTTGACAGCCCTCAAGACCAGCTCTGAGGATGGCTGGGGAGCACAGAGCTCCCCTTTGTGACGAGAGGGGCCAGGGCAGCAGCAAACCCAGACCCTGTCTCAGCTGGTTTCCCATCCATGGGGCAGGCTTTGGGCTGCCTGTGCTGTCAGGCTGGGAGGGAGCAGAAGGGAATACCAGCTGGGATGCCTCAAATACCTCCGCTGCTGATCCTCGCCAAGTCTCAGCACTTTCCAAACAGATCCCACATTTGAGAATAAACCCACTCAATGCCACCGCAAACCAAAACAAACCAGAAAACCCCAGTTTGCACCCACAGCCAGATGGAAAACCACTGGATGCGCCTCGGCCCCATTTGCTCTCTGCCACTGGGCCAGGCCACCACCCTGTTGTCACCCATGAGGGGACTGCTGCCGGTGGAGCTACAGGTCTGGTGGTGGCAAGGGGGAGGCAGGGGACACCAAGGGACCTGTCCCAGCTCTGCACTGTGGGCACTGTGAGCTGAGCAGCATTGCAGTCCTCAGATGGACTGTTACAGGAACCCATCAAATCATTGTCCCCTTCCCAGACAAAGGCAATTAACATTTCACGTTGTCTTCTCCTAAGAGCAGCCCATGGAAGCACATTGCTTTAAAACAATTTTAAGTTGAACAAACAGCTTAAACATCCATTAAAATAAAGCTAAAATAATTCTGTTACTAAAATATTTATGTTGGGCTCGTGTGGCCAACCCTAGACCACAAAACTTGGCAGGCTTCCCTCCAGCTCTGACACCAAGTGATACAACCCCCTTCCCACCTCCATATACTGCTTTTTGACAGTTCAGGGCTTTACAAAGATATTTGTCAACAAAACGCAAAAGGTTTTAAGATTTTAAGTGTAGCACTCGAGGGAAAGTGTGAGTCTTGGCAGGCAGCTGACTATGGCACAGATGCTCCCAAGAGCCATTTGTTGCATCCACCAGTCCAGACTGTGATCCAGAAAGTAACACAAAATAATTTTAGATGCAAAGGAGGAAAAAAGAAACATTTCTTACCTCTGCAAGAAACAATGATCCAGAACCAAGCAAGCCACTACGGAGGACGAGAAGCTGCTCAGCCTTTGCACAGTGAGTTGGCAGGACGCTGCCAATGTGCTTTGCTCCACCAGAATTCAGCACCACTGGCACCAGCACAGCACCCTTATTTTCCCCTTTCCATCCTCACGGTGTTTGCTCCGCCAAAGATCACAGTTCGAGGTGACGCGATCTGCCTAATCACAGTTTAACCTTTTGCAAGTCTTGTTTTTAAGGTGACATCATCTTGGCAAGGGAGAATATAGGGAAAAGCTGTCTGTAGATGGACTTGCCTTATAAGGTCCGTATCAAAAATAAAAGCTTGTATAACCAAGGGAAAGCAGGAGGAAAAACAGGGCTGAGAGTTCCTAGAAGAGCCTGTGAGCTCCCCAGGAATATCTGCCTAGGACATACAAGGTGTCGCATTTTCCATTTCAATGCCATTAAAGAGGAGTGGGAATAAAGTATCCTTGGGGATGGATGGGTCAACTCCCCCACAACCTGGATGCCAAGTTTCCTTGTTGCACCCAGGCTAGAATGAAGGCAGCCATGGAGAGCTGTACCTTCCTGTTGTTGTCTGGCACCCACCAGGAGATCCAGGGAGAAGGGACATGGTGTTTTACCTTGATGGCAGTACATTGAGCTGAGAGATTGTTTGGAAGGATACAATGGAAAAATGGTACTAACACAACTAAGGATTTTCTCTGCTGGGTTGTGCCAGTTGGCATCTTGACAGAAAAAGACACAAACATGTTGCAGAAGAACCCCCCCAAGCATCTTTACTCAAAGAAATTACATCTGTATCTAATTCAGAGGAAAATAAGATACTTTATATGAAAACACTGTCCACTGTTCCACTGCCAAGCCAAGACACACATCCTGCACAGTGATCCGAATCTCCCATTCTTTGTCATTCAGTTACATACAGAAATTCCCTTGGGCATCCAGATGTTCCTGATGCTGACATTCATGCTTAACTTCATTTGGAGCCACTGTCTTCACAGTTTAGGGAAGCATCCCCTGAATTTTCCTGATTTGGGCAGAGCATGAGGGCAGTGAGCAGCTCCCCATCTCTCTATTCTCATTTCATGAAGTTGCCTGAGGACAAACCTTTGCCTCCACTATTTTTCATTGCACTGGATAAACCTCATGTATTTCAGAGCAAAGGCAGCCTGTTTTCTTTCCTAACCCAAATGGAACTGTGTATTTTTCTCACATTTATGGTTTAAAAGGAGAAGCTAATGCGATCAAAGTGGATTTCAATTACAATATTCAACCATGACTAAGTCAGCTGAGACTCTTCCCAAGCCAGGACCAACACATGTTCCTGCAGGAGCCTTCAAATTTTAGGAAAACAATTTCTTCTGTTGATTTATATAATCTCTTAAGAATCCCCATTTATTTGTAGCTGAAAACATGACACCCATCATCCCAGGTGGAGGAAGAACACTATGGTTTGGTTTGGGTTTTGCAAAAATCTAAGCCGAAGGCAGTTTAGATCTTCTTTCATCTAATCTGAACAGCTGAGATGATCAAGGGTGGGGATGCGTGGGTGAGGAGATAAACATTCCTGCTATGCAGTCGGTGCCTGAATGACAAACACTCTTATGATGGATGTCCATAAAATGAGACACCAAGGCAGAGCTGTGAAGGTCTGTGTCTGGTACTTCCAGGGGTGGGGATGGAGCAGTAGAATCACCTGATTCCTTCTGGTCTGGTGTGGAGAGGGGAAGCTGTGACTGCTCCAGGATGCTGCTCAGTGGGTTTTCATCACAAGTTCTTCCAGCGCTCTCTCCCTCTGATTCCCACAGAGCAAAAGAACTTCTTTGATTTCATTTTGCTGGAAGCCCATGTCATTAAACTGAGCCAACAGATGCAGGAATTCAGCTGCCTGGAGGGAGAATGAGGAGAGAGGAGTGATGTTATCATGGACGGATGTATCGTGGGGTTGCAAGGGAAGCAGTACTGTGGGACAAGGCTGCAGCCAGAAAATCTGGCTGGGCTGTATCACCATGACAGCAGATCAAGGGTACACATATCCCTGGTAGCACTGAAACTTAATAAAGCCAGCCTCTAGCTTCACTTATTCCTTATAACGTTTATATCAATTCCATGCAGTGTTTGTCTGTATTACAAAGAGAGTGAGGAACAGCAGTGAGTACACCTGGAATTTGTTTGTCCTGCTCCCGCCCTTGCTCAGGCTGGGCCCCAGTGCCACAACACCAGAGTTGTGTCCCCAATAAAAAAACCCTTCCCTGACACCAAGACCCAGGCGCCCTCCCACTGCCACTGCCCTAGGGAGCTCCATGGCAATCCTACAGGCGTTGGCGTCCCAGCAAATAGTGCCAGCCCAGATTTCATGCAGTTCTATCTCCCCGGACTCTTCATTACCCCCAGGAGGAGACTGAGGATGGAGACAAATGCCCAGCTCTCCATGCTTCTCTTCCCTGGGGGTAGAAGGGAGAGCTGACAGGACAGGAGAGAGCATGAGTGCTGGTGGGCTCAGGACAGGGGATTCCCTGTCCAGGAGCTGAGTGAGCATTGTGCTGCACAACAGGGTGAGAGGAGGGGTTGGAGGCAGAGGGAAGCATGCATCCCAGTGGAAAAGAGCCTGGAGGACACAGCACAAAGTGTTGGGCTGTGCTATCCCATTCTGACCTTTTTCTCCGAGTACTGGAACATTTCCATGGCTTCCTCCACCTGCCCTTCCTCATAGCCCTGCTTCAGCAGCCGGTCACAGGCACCCAGGTAGCTTAAGAACTGCAAGGAAGACAGTCAGGTTAATCCAGCCTTGCAGGCATGGGATGCAACGCCAGTCAGGAGCCCCGTTGCCACCTCCCAAGGACACACCATGGGACATGAGCCACCACCATCCTGCTGGTTCCCATCTAATGCTCAGCCAGGGTGGTCTGTCTATCCGCAGGATTCCCAGTGGGAGACAACATCTTGGTCATCCTCCTAGGGAGGGAATGGGAACAAGGTGGAAGGAGGACAAGGAGCAAAGCAGACATGTGAACATCTGAGATGCAGAGCGATGGCCTCCAGGCTGCAGGGTGAGGCAGAGCCTGTCCCGGTGGGATGACCTCTCAGCTGACCCCGCATCTCTTTGATGTGCTGGGGTTCATGCACCCATGGGTTTGTTCCAGAGTCTGAGTGCAAAACCCACCCCAGGGGAGACCTGTGTGCTGTCATTACTGAAAGTAAACAGTTATTTTTGGCTTTCCTTGTTGTTCTTGGACTGCTGTCAGCACAATTCCCAGCAGCATCTTTTAAATACCGCGAGAATCACTCACTGTCCAAAAACATATGGGACAGGCAACAATAAATGAGCTATACAATAGCAGGGTGAATAAAAAGATCCCACAGGTCTTTCCAAAGCTTCTCAATCCAAGGAGAAGCTGATTTATCTCTCCCCAGATCCACCAATGCACAGACTTCCAGCCCCCCCAGCACTGCCATAGACAAGGAGAAGGACTCAGTGAAAGGCAATAAAATATATGAAAAAGACAAAAAAGTCTCTCAAACATTGAATTGATCTATTTTGGCTGAACAGTCGAGTAGGGATTTTCAGAAATGTCAGCCTTAAGGAGCCCAGTAACTCAGAAAGGAGACAGTCACTGGTCATTGGCATTCCTCACCTGATATTATTTCCCTTGTTACCAGGCTAATGGCAACCCCCGATTATTTGCTGTATTTTCTTCCCTTGTTGCGGCAGAACAGCCACTGACCCATAGCATAACAGACAATCCTGGCAGCCTGGTCAAGCCCAGCATGAAATTGGTGCCTTTGTCAACTCAATGTTTGTTATTGCTAAAATATATATATCTATATCTATATCTATATCTATATATATATCTTTTTTTTAACCCTGACCAGCTGCAGCCTTTGTCATGTCTCAGTTCATATGTACATTGAGGACTCCATGGATTAACGGTGCATTTCGAATTGATCAATGACCATTGATCAAAATGCAACAGTGCCTTTTAGGCCATGACATCCTACATGATGAACCTCTGGCACGCTGGGGCAACTAGTCCTGCTTGAGCCTTTCAGAGAAATTCTTCCATCAAAATTAGGAAAGCATTCCTTCTAAAGAAGGCTACAAAAGGCCTTGTCTTCTCTACCAGGGTGGACTCTGCCAGTTTCACTTGACACAGCAAGGAAGTTGAGCAATTTTTGGCTACCATCTGATACTTCAATCAATCCTCACAATTGAAGTAGTCATTGTCACACATTGAAACCTCATGTATCACCACCAACAAAGAGCACCCATGCATCTTCTTTTTAACTTCAGATGAAGCATATTTTCCAGGAAGATTTAGACTAATTTGATAGTTTGGTACTCATAAGAGATGCATGAAGGGTCAGGCTTTATCTTGGCTACATTGGGCATAAATGGGAAAGATGGGAACTGCTGGTGAAGAAGGCATGGGATAGAAAGCAGACCTTGTCTTTTGGAGCAGTCTCTTCTCCAAGGGAATGTGAGTCCCTGTGTTTATATGGAGGGGAACAGGCTGTACCCATTTCCAGCCTTAGTAAGATGCACTCTTTCTTCATTTTGAAGCCAGCAGGTGCTACAAGACACCCCTGCATGGCTCTATGAAACAACATGGGGTGGGCTCTGCCCATCTCTCTGTGCCTAGATGAAACCTCTACAGATTGAAGACATAAAGCTTCCCTTCCCACCTCAGCTCGCCTGAAACTCCAGCAAGCTCTGGGGAGCTGGTCCAGTGGGGGTGAGTAAGGAGAGAGCCGGAAGCTCCAGGATGACTCAGCCACAGAGCAGCTCTGTGCGCCGACCAGGCGGGTGAGAGCTGGCCCACGAAGCAGAGGCAGCTCCCAGGGGAATGGGAAGGAGACTGGCAGCCGGCAGTGGCTGCTCATGCCCTGCCAGGATCTGCTCCTGCTCCCTGGTTTGACAACCCCATGGATATCCCTCTTGCTCAGCTGTGATTAGGACGCTTCTCTCTCTGCAAGAGCTACTTGGATAATTTAGCCCTAAAATCCTCTGCTGGGAAGAGCAGGTCCAGCTCCAAGTTTGCCACAGAAATCAGAGCCAGCAGCCTCCCTCTTGTTATGGATGCTCTGAGCCCACCTGGACCATTGTGACATTTGCCTGGACAAGCAGAGACATTGGGAATGAGGAAGCAGCTCAGCAGGCAGGGATGTACTCAGGGGTAGGAAGAGGCTGCATGTTAAATAGTTTTAATAAATTCCAGGTTATTATAGAGGGTTCCCCAGGAAAAGAGCTCTGGGAACCCCCTGCAGAGCTTGTATGGATTCTCTGCTTGCTCCAACACAGAGAAGCTGTGTTTTGGAGAGAGCCCAACCAAATCTCCAAGGTATTCCTACAGTCCCGCTCTGACAGGATGAGCCATGGCAATAATCACACAAATCCAACAGCTGGGAAAAATGATGTGCAAAAAGTTTCCATATACGGGCGCAAAATTTGTACCTCAAAAGGACACAATGCTTCACACAACAGATTGAACAGATAACAAAACCAGCCATGATTATGTGCTGAAAAGCTGAGGGCGACTCATTGCTATTTTATTACAGCAAAAGTGTAACCTCATGGAAAACCCTGTCAGCTGTGGTCTGACACCAAAGTGGAAAGCCAAGGCCATCAAAAATCCACCCCAAGGACAGCCATCCCTTTCTCTATGAAAACCAAGGTTTCCTTTACCAAATTTTCTCACAGTGCTGTGCCAGCTCCACCAACCTGACTTAAGCTTTGCCGTCCAGTCTTCTGGAGGGTGAGGATGGCTTTGTGGGTGGGGTAGCCCAGGGCTATGACGGGCTCAATGAGGTCTCGCTCCTCTTGGCTCAGTGCAGAGAGCAGGTCAGCCGAGGAATCTGGCTGGGATCTGTGGGAGCTGAGAGGACGTCCAGGTGTGGAGGCAGGGGGGAGGCAAGTGTAAGGGCTGAGGGACTGCAAGGAAAAAAGCAGATGGTCTTAATGCTCTAGGTCATGGAATGAGGTGAAACAATCCAGGTTGAGGCAATGCTTCTGATGGTGGTTACCTTGCTCTCTCCAGAAGAGGAAAATTCCCATACAAGGAACATCAAATGGGCATCAAATGAGACTGGGCTTAATTAAATCCAGGCTCAGCTATAGATACAGCTCAGAGAAGAGCGCTCAGGCTAGGTGTTGTACAAATACACAGGCATTTAATCTTTCCTTAATTACTCCATGTCAAATGCAAATGCATATAAATAACCTGGTCATTCATGTGTCTGATGGCTTTATTGCAGGTTTTCAGTAATTCATGTCCTAAATCTCTCAAGCAGCTGGATTAGATGCAATTTCTTAAAAGTAGGGTGTAATTCAGATTTAAGGTGACAGAGTATTATTTACTCCATCCTTTCACATCACTGTCTCTATCCCTAAATGATCTGTATTTCTAGTAGGTCTATGAAGTCCAAAGTTTCCTAGAAAAGACATTATGACTGTAACGGGACATTTCCCTATAAACCCCATTTATATCTTATATATCTTATATATTAGAATGGAGTAATGTAGCAAAAAGAGGACAAACCCCCCGTATTTCATTCTTTTTTTAGTGTTTCAATTGAAAATCAGATTAGACCCTGCTTGGGAAAAACACGGATGTTTTGGACAGAGAAAGTAAATGTGCACTCAGAAAGCTTCTTTCAACCTCAGTGAAAAAATCAAACCCTTTCTTCACTTCTTGTGAAAACTTCAGCAATTCCTCATGAGTTCAGTGTTTCCGAAGCCCCATTTTGGTTCCTTTTTACTGGCCAGACCCCACCAAATGAGACCAATTTGATGCCCTCCACCTCCCTCCTCTCACAGCAATGAACAAAGGGCCACCAAAGGAAGCTGCTCACCGGTACTGTGGGCTTGTGCTGCTTGATGGGAGGGATCAGCACAGCTGTGGCTGGAGGATTTGGCACAAAGGTCTCCACCTGGGACATGTCTGGACCTGGCCCATACTTGATGCTGCAGTTGGTGCTGGGACACTGGGGGAGCGGCCGTGGCACCGGGATCCCCCTGCTCCCTGTGGCAGCTCTGTTCAAAGGATGCACCAAAGCAGCCAGCTTCCTCCTGGCAGCTTCCAGCTCATTCTTCATGTTGTTAAATATCACCATGGATCTTCTCTGCTTGCTGGGGTCTGGGCTGGCTGGGCTGTGCATATTGTTCTCTGGCGAGGGCTCCAGCAAGCCAGGCGATGTCTTTGGTCGGGTCTGGTAAAAGCCAGGACGTGAAGATACACTTCTCCCAGAGCTTCTCCTCCTGGAGAGGAGCCTTTCATCCTTGTCATTCTCTTCCCAAGAGGTTGAGGAGTACTCATCATCCGAGTACTCACCCTCCTCTGAGTGCCAGGTGTCACTCTCGGTGTTGGACAGGACCGCCCTGCCCTTGGCATGCTCGTAGGAGCTGTCGGCAGCGCTCAGGCTGATGGAGCGCTGCACTGCCCCGTCCCGAGCCCGCCCCCCGTAGTTGTCAGCGGAGTCTACCAGCAGCAGCCAGCACGGGGGAGCTGTGGGGACGACGTCGGAAGTGACCCGATGCCGGGAGGTTTGCTTCTGAGAGGCCACCTCCACCCAGTACAGCACTTTCCTTTCCAGCGAGAAGTCGTGCTGCGAAAGAGCAAGAGCCAGCTGGTGAGGACATGTGAAACCAGACCACGTGGCATGGAGCAAACCATGCACTCCACGAGGCATCTTAAGGGCTGCAGCCTTCCCATATCAGCTCCTATTTCCCTGAACATTAGGGTTGGCTGTAGGATTGGGCAGTGCCAGCCTCATCTCTACAGGAAAACCCCAAATTTATACTTGAAAACAGTCTATCTATGAAGTCATTTACTATTGTGAGTTGCACCTACAATTCTTTGGAAAAGTGTTTTATGCTTGGAGGTGTTTGTGTCACTTTGACTACCGTGGAAGGTAGGAGGGTGCAGATAGAAGAGGGCATCCCAGTTCTAGACACCTGCAGAGAGGCACCACATCCAGCCATAGGCTGTCCCCAGGATGGTGGCAGAGCTCGTTTGTGACCCTCAGCAGCAGCACTTGGCAGAGACACTTCAGGCACATTGGCTAGGGAAGATGCCACCTCGGGCAGAAGCAGAACCAGCCATGGGATTCTCCAGTGGCGCCAGGGGCTCAGCTGGTCCCCAAACAGAGTTGTCATTTCCACATAGTTCAGCTTAAAATATACGTGTGTTTGTGACTGAAATCTGAGGGTTTTCCTGGAACAAACAAGCCTTGCCCGTCCCAGAGCGCTCCAAACAAGGTCTCCTCCTGACAGGCAGGCAAGTACATTCACAGCCCAGGAATGCTGTTTTTACTGCTCCCGCCACTTGGGTCAGCTGTGGACCCAAAGCAGCCTCCCTGAGGAAAACACCCCCACACCCCTCCAGAAGGATCAGCCTGAACCAGCAGCACAATGACTTGGCTTCAGAGAGGAGCATCAAATCATCCCCAAGTAGGGAGAAACACAGCATATTTACATATATAATATGTATATGCAGACAACACAGGTAGTGTTGCCTGCTTATAGCTGGTATATTTATTGGTAGATATTTAATAAATATTATTAATAAAAGAGATAGTGGTAACTCCAGAGAAGAAAACAACCCTGGAGCAGAGCCTGAAGTTTGTCCTCCTATCCCAGAAAGATCTAACCCTCCTGCTTGGAAAGGATTTTTAAAAAGCAACCCCAAACCAACCCCATCATCACCACCACACACCACAAATCATCCTCACCTCCTCCCAATACTGCTGCAAACCAGACAGTGAAGAGATCACTTAGGAGGTTTCCCTTCCCTTCTTTCATAAGAGAACACTGCTGACATCCCTTTGAGCAGCCCCCAGCAGTGACCTGGATGTGGACTCACCATGGTGCTCATGAGGATGTCGGTGCAGTCGGGAACCTCAATGTCCGGGGCAGTGATTAAAGTGATTTCTCCCTCTGAGTCCCCATCGAGGCTCATGGCCATCCGGAAGGGAACTTCATCCAGGTAGTTCATTGGTGCTGCCTGATTTCTTGCTGCTGGAGGAAGGGAAACAAAAACTGTAAAAGGGAGGACTAGCATCTCTGACGTTGGGGGGAAGGAGAGAAAGATGAGCTGTTTCAAGTGCCAGCTGGGTAAAAACCCATTGGCAAAACCTTAATTACTGACAGCAGGAAGCTTTGTCTGAACTAACCTTTGCTATTCTCAACTTGAGCCAGCAGGACCTGACCAAGTTTATGGCTTCCTTTGGCAGAGACTGTGAGCATTTTTCTCCTCCATGCCCATCCTGCTGCTTCCCATCCCTCCTGTCTCTCCCCCTCCCTCTGGTGCCATCACAGCTGGGGACAGATTGAGCACTTTTTCAAGTTACAGAGGGAGAAAGCACAGCCAAGGAGGACACCTTGCAGGTCTCCCCTGTTCTGTGCAACCTGTGGCGACAGAGCTCATGCACCCAGCCTCGTGTTGCTAAGTCATCACATGGAGCATCCCGAGAGAGCTGGGGTGAGGGCATCCCTTCCAGCACTGCAGCAGCCAACTGGGAGCCAGGCAAGGAGGCTGGTGCACCAGGCAAGCTTGGGAATTAGGGGGATGTCAAACAAGCCATTTTTAAGATTAGCTTTCAGGAACCATGCATTCATTTTAAGTGTGGTGATGCTTTTAGATCAGGAATTGCAGGGAAGAGAAAAATTGCTGGTGAATTGGGAATGGTGTCAGGGAAAATATTACTGCAGTAGTGTCGCCATCAGGTCTCTATAAATGTCTCAGTTTAGTAAAAAGCCATTACTTGCTGCATGAAGCCTCGAGCTTTCAGCTTCCCAGTGATGACAGTGTGTAAAATAATTTCTTTTACAAATTATAAACTGTTAGGAGCTGGTAGCCAGTCTTCCACTGAGTTCTGGTAATGGCAGTATGTGCCTGCTCATCCCAAAGTCCTGCGCACTCATCCTCAGGTCATACAGTAAATATGTATGTGACATCCCTAAGTGCTTTTCTCAATTACTTTTTTCCTTTATAAACAAACAGCTTCTATGACAACAAGGGTAAACATTCCACGAAAAGAAAATATGCAGAAGAATATACACAAGGATGACAAAACTGCCTGTTTAATGCAAAGATAAGAGTCTATAATGGGAGATGGGGTTCAGGGTAGTTTCCTGAGGCAAAGGACTCACAAAGAGCTTGCAGGCCAGAGAAAGTGACATACACAGTCAACATGTAGTCGCTCAGTGGAACTCAGCTGGTTGTACCAGAATGACAACACGGTTGTCACTTTGCCTGCTTACGCCAGGAGTCTTTAATACCTCCACAGAAGCAGAACCCCTAACAAGCTTTGTGCTCCTGCACATGTCCTGCCACTAACATGCGACACAGGCAACGTGTTAGGATCCCACATGGAGCCAGGCCATCTGCTCAGCTTAAGAGGGTTCAGCCTATGGAACAATCCACGTCAGCACTGACAAAGGTGATGCCTGAAAACATCTGTAAGCAAAGCCACCTTCCCTCAGCTTTCTGCTACTCCTCAAGCAGCTCCTGCATACAAGGAGGACAGACCTTACCTGCAGCTTGGGCTGTAAACTGGCTCTTCTCAAAAGCCCAGGGTGCTGAGGAAACGAGTGTCTCAGCATGTGTCACCTAGAATGGCTCCACTCAGGTTCAAATTATACTTCAAGGGATTGGGATGGGTAGTAAGTGTGTCTGAAGCCAGGATTAAGAAAATATGAGGGGATGATGGTACTGTACCTTGCTGTATTTCACTGCATAAATACTGGGCTCTAAGAGAGGCTCCCACAAGTGTTAATTCCCAAAACCACAGTTTAGAAAAGAAGTGCTTTGGGGCAGGAGCAATAACAACAAAAATGCTACTAGAAAAGGATAAAAGAGGGTCAGTTATAAACACCAACTCCCACCAGAAGGGAACTCCTACAAGGGCTCTGACCTCATGCTCTCCACATCAGTCCTGCCCACTTTCACACTGCAGACACCAACCAGTGCACAAACCAGTTCACATCAGGAAGTGCCTAAACAGCAGGAGAAACCTCACCTGCACCAGGACTGGGGGAGGAATAGGATAAAAATGAGGCTTGGAAACTCACAGCCAACCCCTCTCTTCTTCTGAGCTACACTAAGTTTTTAAAACTTAAAACCAGTGGGAAATATTATACTCAAAAAAATGGGAATCAAGTCTGAACATGCTTTTGAATTAATACCCTGTGTCCATGTATTTTATGAGTTTTTAAACATTCCTCCCCATCTGTGGCTTCAACAACTTCCTCACTAAAGCTATTTAACATTTTAATGCAGATGTCGTTAGACAGGAGCAAATACACAAAACAAACCACGGAACACACCTAAAGGTAGATCCTCCCCTGGCATTTCCAAACCTTATGTTTATTAGCAATATGAAGCTGTCCTTACCGTCAGACGAACTCATGGAGCTCTCCTCACACGGCAGGGAGAACACGGCTGCTGCTTTGCTGCCTCCTTATCTACTGCTCAGCTCTTTAAATTCCTGCAGTGTCAGACAAGCAGCTGACTTGGACAGCTTTAAGATAATCGTAGCTTAAGCAGCTGGCCTGTTCTATCAGACATGCTGATGGGATAAGGAGCCTAATTGATTAAGCAGAGCATCCTCTCTGGTCCCTAAGCTGCCTGAACTGAAAGTGTTGGGTTTGTATTGGTTTCATGCAGTTGTTTTTATTTTTGTATTTGAATTTGTGTGTTTTCATCAGGGAAGACTCCCCAGGATCAGCCTTGGGTCTAGAGTAATGAGATGCTGGAAGTGACATTAGGGATGGGAGGATGCAGGGAAGAGCAAATCAGAATGACACTTGCAGAGGACTTCATGACAATCTGTATTTTGGGGGGCTACAGGTGAGCAAGAAGTGCAAACTTCTGCACTCATGTTCCATCAGAAACTACTAGTTCATGTCTCTTACTGACAGAAACCAGTGTAAAGGTTCAGCCAGGACACTACTAACATTACACCTAAGGCCCAAGTATTGAATTTAGGCAATGACGTGCATGAATTACGCACTGTTGTGACGCCAAGAGGCAAAGCACTGGGGAGATTAATTCGATTCCCACACATTGGGGCTAAGCAAGAATAAGGACTGCAGCCCTGGAGAGGTGCCACAGCAATCTGCGTACAACAGCAAAGCTCCAAACCCATATGGCCCATCACAGTTACAAGCAAACTGTCCAGAACATGGAAAGCTTTAAGGTCAGATGCCTCTATCACCTTGCAGGAGGGCAAAGTTCCTTCACACAAACCTATTCCCAACAATTCTCTCCTCCATGGAGTCGTATTTGATGCAAAGTACTCAAACAAATCTCTCCCTTAGCATGAAAATACTTTAAACAAAAACCTCAAAAATCTCTTCTTCTCTATTTGTTCTGTACAAAAAAAAAAAACAATTTACAAAATAGAGCTGTGGTTTTTAATCAAATATTATAGACATGATGTGTCCCTATACAAAAATATCTATATAGGCAAATAACTTACAGTAGGTTAGACTTCAGATTTTATTAGCTTTTTTTTCCAGCAGGCTTATTCATCAAATTTCTATTTATTCACATGGCTATCTGACCTATTTCACCACAACTGGGAATTTTTTCCATGTTTTGGTATCAGTTTTAGTCCACAAAAGTAAAATATCAACAGCTGCTTTAATCAACCTTGAAAAACCCTGTCTTGTTTGTACTTCAGAATTTGTTTAAACTTGTAATAGGTTTGTCTCTACACCCAAAAATACAGGAACTATTTTGACAGTGATGCTTGACATACTTCATTTAAGAAGAAAAACACGTTTACTAATGATCTCTTTTTTTAATTTCTTCATTTCTGAAGTTTTCATCATCCTTTATAAAGATAAAAGCCATTAAAAATAGGATGTTAATACTGGCACAAATACCACTTTCAACAGTGTTCCTTTATTAAGCTTAAGATTTAACAAAAACTCACAGCAGGATTGTAATTCCACACTCCAAGAGGCCTGGCAGCTCTGGGCTTGCTCAGCTATCCCCCTGCACACTCAATCAGCAAAAACAATTCTTAAACTTTTTTCCAAGATGTTCCAGTAAAGACATTCCAGTACCCAGCTGCCAAAAGAGAGGACAAGACTTCCTCTTTGGACCCTCTCATATTTACACATGTAATTATAATGAAGCAGTTCTTCAAAGTAAAAATAATTTATAACTAAATTATCTGACAGCAGTGGCCCAAGTGTCATTGGTGGGGAGACTTGGGAGAACCCATCCTGGAGGGATGCAGCTTCCTTCGGGGTGGTCAGCTGGCACCAAGTACTGATCCCATTCATGCCTTTAACAGAGAGAGCATTGTTTGAGAGGAGAGCTGGGATTTATTTGGCGGTAAGATTTATTATATACCCACATAGATGTTACTGATCAATACAAAACCCTCTATAATTGTACTCTTAAACTTGTTTTTCAAAAGACAAATGTGAAAATTCAATGTTCTGATGTTAAATGGAATGGTCATGCATGGAAGTGCACTCTGCCTCACACGAGCATCTGTTGGATATGACTCAAGCAAGAAACTTGAAAAAAACAGAACAATCCATTACATAACCATATTTGGAAGCTGACAAACCAAAAAGGGCACTGAATTTATAACTGCAAAAAACAGTGTTTGTCATCTCTTATAATAAAATTCTTTCTTTGGTTTTACCTGATCTGGATTAGAGCTGCTACAGAATGTTCAGCTTGTAAGTAGTAGTCTCTGAAAGGCTGTAGGAGATGGGCAAGCGGGAATTCAGCTGTGAAAATACAGACACAGAAATTGTTTAAAAATCCAGAAAAACCTTCCATTCTAGTGAGTCTCAGAAGCCCCAAATTTGCCAATTCATTTGCTACTGCCCAGCTGTAACCCAAAATCAGGTCCCTAAGTAATATATGAAGGACTGTTTACATGTTACATATCTCCTGGTCCATACCACAGCTGTCAGGAAAGCCAAGACTAGCAAAACTTTTCCTGGCTCCCCCCTCTAAACACGGGAAACATACGGACACTGAATCTCTACAGATTACCTGAGTCACACTTACCAAAGCACCAGACTAAAGCATCTATTGGGTTCTTGAAATCTTCAATCTATTCTGTTTATTCTCACATCAGTTTAATTTACAACCTCTTCTTGCAAAACATTACGAAACCAGCTTGAGATGTACTGAGTCCATGTCAAAGAGCACAACAGTTCCTCTTACACCACAGGTGTTAACAGCACTATGTTTATCCCCCATTCTCAGACCATAAATTACTCCAGTGGATGATCCCTTTCTCAACTAGATCTGTGCCTGCATTTCAAATCCAGTGTCTGTGAGATGGGGATGTGGTGTGGAAAAACACTGTTAAGAAGAACAGCACGCAAAATTTACCTGGATCCCCAAACAGCTTGGAATCCATTTCCAGTTTCTGCTGTAGTAGTTTTTCCCTTTCCTTCTTCTGTTTCTTTTCCATTTCCCTCTTCCTTTCCTCCTCCTGTTCTCCCTCCAGCATAACCCTTAATGCTCTTTCCTCAGCTTCATACAGTTCTGTGCGAGTTTTGAGCAACGTTTTGAGACTCTCCACCTGATTTTCAAATGCTTCATCTGCTGAGGGGGGTGGACAGACACCTGAACAGAAAGAGAAGTGATTTTAAGTTTTCATATTCAGAAGGGGGTTTGTTACCTGACTTGAGAGCAGAGCTGGCAGAATCTCAAGAAGAACATGAGCTTAACCTTGTTAACAGATGTAATTCTTACTAGAATAACCGTTCAGAAAGAGTTTGGAAACACAGAAACACAAACACTGAATTCAGCATTTTGTAACTATTCTTGTAATTAAAATCACAATAAAGAAAGAGCT
This sequence comes from Lanius collurio, assembly GCA_020086605.1. Classification (NCBI taxonomy): domain Eukaryota; kingdom Metazoa; phylum Chordata; class Aves; order Passeriformes; family Laniidae; genus Lanius; species Lanius collurio. Next base: position 8,317,380 of record JACBWW010000021.1, read on the forward strand.
TTTCGAAGCTGCACCTTGCTAGTCAGCACAGGGCACCGTCATCTTATTTCCTGCATGTGCAATTTAAAAAGTTTGGATCAATCTTGTAATTAACCTTTCCTGGCAGCAGCCTCTTTCCTCAGTTTCCGAAGCTTTTCCAACCCGCGCAGCACGTCCATCATCCTCTTTGTGTCCGCTTGTTTCTTCCGGACTTCAGACAGGACACTGTCAGCAGCAGCCTTCAGCTCTCGTTCCTATGAAAGGAAGGAAAAAAACAGATAAGATGTGTGAAATATCCCTTGAAGACAAGAATCAAATGATACTTTCAGAGATTAGCGAAGCACTGGAGAGCAGAGTGACTTCATAGTAATAGCAACAAGTCAAGTCAACCATCCAGCCATGACTTTTTATGAAAAAAAGGCTAAAACACCACAGAGTTCAGAAAACAAAAAAAGAATGCTGTGGGACTCATACATTTGGGCTGAATCATGGAACTGTTAATGCTGGAAAAGATCATCAAGTCCAAGTGTCTACCCAGCACCACCACAATGTTCACCACTAAACCATGTCCTCAAGGCCACATGCAGACATTTTTGAACATTTCCTAGATGGTTTATGAATTATGAAAGCCTGAGAGCCTTTAACCAAGAAATTTAGGGAAAATATTTAACAATAAACAGAAACCATCCCAATTCCACAGTTGTCTAATTAAAGACCATTAACCTGCCACAGTGTGACCATAAACCCTTCCCCAGCAGCTGCTCTGGACCATCCCAGTAGCAAACCAGCAGAAAGGGAGCTCTTTAGCCAAAAATGAACAGAAAGGTGCCTACAGCATTTCCCAACAAGTCTAATTTGAAGTACTTCTTTTTTGCTTTGGAGATGTTTTACTTCGTGATAAGATCAAAAAGCTTGCAAACAACAAGCTTTAGAAGGATAAAAGCAGGAGGCAAGGCTGATGCATACTGAAACAGCACTGACCAGTACAAGGTAGCTGTGAGCTGTACGGATAGGCTGACATTGGGAACCAGAGAAAAATTTCCAGGAGTTCAGAAACAACTTAAACCCCAATTTCATGTCAACGCCTAGAATACGATCACAAAAGCCAGATGCCCAAGACTTCTAAGGAAGAAGTAGGACTGCAGGCCTTGGAAACAGCACGTCTCCTCTCAGCATGCTAAAGTCATGCAGCACCCACTGAAGTGCGGCTCGCCGTGACCCCGTTGCTGGCAGGTCAACCCGGCTCCACCGCGCCGTCCTGCAGCCCCGAGGAGAGGCAGGACGAGGCGCTCGGGACCGTACCCGGTTCTTTTCCTCCACTTCCTGGATGCACTTAGCCCGCCATTGGTCGATCTTGGCCTCCCGCTCGGCGGCCCGGGCCGCCTCCTCCTCCTTGGCCGCCCTGGCTTCGTGCTTCCTCCGTTGCAGGCGCAGTCTCCTCTTCCTCGCCCTCTCGGCCTTCCTGCGCAGCGCCTCGCCGTAACCGGGCTCCCGCAGGGGCCGCACGACCTCCCGCAGCTCCTGCAGCGCCGCCTCCGCCTCCTCCCGCGTCCGGGCCCAGCCCGGCTCGTCGCCCTCGTCCTCGCTGCGTCGCAGGGCCCGGCAGAGCGCGGTCAGCCGGGCCACCCGTCCCAGCGCCGCCACCGCCACAGCCCGGGCGCTGCTGGGGCTGGCGGCGGCGGGCGGCGGCGGCGAGGGAGCGGCGTGGCGGCGGCCCAAGAACTGCGACAGCCACAGCTCATCCTGCTGCCGCTGCACCGCCTCCTCCTCGGCCGGTGCCCGCGGCGGGGCCGCCGCTAAGTAGGGGACGCCCGGCGGGAAGCGCGGTCCCCCTTCACCCGCAGGCGGCGGCGGCGGCAAGAAGAAAGGCGGGGGTACCACCGGCCCCACCGCGAAGGGCGCTGGGCGGACGGCGGGGCCGGGGAAGGGCGGTGGGAAAGACCGGAACGGCGGCGGGAGGCGGGCGGGGAAGGGCGGCGGCTGCGCCATGATCGCACCAGAACCCTCAGCGCGCCGCCATGATCCCGCCTCAGCTCCCGCCTGAGCACAGCGCCACAGCGCCGCCTAGCGGCCGGGAGGACCCACCCCGCCCGCCTCTCGCCCCATTCAAAAAATTAAGTTTCAAAAACTCCTCCTAAAACTTAAAATATGTGGGGATGGCGTCAGAGATGACAACTCTCCGCTGCTTGAACTTTCGCTTTTATTCAAACACCAGAGGTGAAGTACAAACTGTAGTTACACAGCATTTTTGTTTCCTTAAAAACAGTTCTTGGTTACAGAATTCCAAACAACTTTCAAAACTAAGTTGTTGAACAGTTTCACCTAAAATGCCGTGTTTTTTTCTATCTATTTAAAAAAGTATTTGAATTAAAGGATTCAGAATTAAAAGCTGTTACATTTTTTCACTCTACAAAAAGGAAAGTGAGGATAGTTCACCACAGATTCCCATTTTGAGGGGACCAAACTTCTAGAAATATCCTCAACACCAAACAGCTTTCTCTGAATCATTAGTGGGTCGTTTAACCTGAAAAAATCTGAAATCGCACGGGAAGTATCTGTTGCACCTGGCTACAACTGCATGTCACACTGCTGCTAGGGAAAAACACAAGTATTACATAAAATTTACATGACAAAAATTAATTACAAAACAATAGATTTTCTGTATCCTTTCCTGTCCTAAAACATTCACTAGACTGAAAAGAAGGATGAAAGTTTTACTTAAATAGTGTGAATTACAGTTTTCGGGAAACTCAAGTCCACATTTTCACTCAAGGACAAAAAGTTGTAAGCGACAATTTTAATTCCTGAAACAAATCAAAACCATACAGGTCCTTTAGTGTTTTAAAAAATACTTTCCTAAAGGATTGAATTAATTTTGGTGGAGAACAGAAGAGGGAGGATTGCTTGCTGTGAGACTAAAAATCAAAGACAAACCCACAAAATGCAATACTAGCATTTGAGAATATAACTTAAAAAGCACTGTAATGTGAACAATCACTACTGATTACAGCAAAAATATTATACATTTACTTCTTTCATCTCTTAACATTATAAGATAGGTTGGGCAAATACCTGGCACCAAAAAATTGATGCATGATAGTTCCAATATGTTAAACAAAATGTACTATATTAGAACATTAATATTTAAAAATTTATGGCGACTTCTCATCCAAATTCAGATGGTTTTACTGCTTCCTAGGAATCTTGTTTACCACTCTGGAAAACCAGCAAATGACTGACTTCACCTTCTTTCGCAGTATCGAAGGTGACTAAAGCTCCCAATGGAGACGTGAAGGGCATTAGTCAACATTCAAATTACTGTAACAAACCAGTGTCACATTTTAGCAGAATCTCCCAACAGTGTCCTAAAGTGTGTCCCACTTTTTTCCAAAAGGGCTTCCTCCCCCACCAATGTAACAAGTCACTCCAGCACCTGCTGGGTTTCACACACCAGCAGGACTTTAACACTGACCTGAACACAACCCCCTGTGAGCCGTACCAGGAGCTAAGATAGTTTACTCACCCTCTACTAATTATTAATTTTGATTTCCCATTTGTAGAGTAACATTATTGTTAAATCTAACTATTGGCAGCACCCGCACTGCTGGTTTAGTTTCTGGCAAGGGCAGTGCGGGTGCTGCTGAATTTGCTATACATTTTAATTGAACAAGTGTCATATACAATTCATATTTGAACATTATGCCATCCCAGTCCACACTCTGTCCATCAAATCACTGTGATGCTGCAATAAAATACATAATCTGATTGAGCTAATGAAGTCCTCATCCCGACTCGTATCCGAGACGGATCCGGTGCTTTTAGGATCAGGCTGAAGCCAGAGGCAATTGTAAGGAAAGAACCGAGTGAGCTTTTTGCAGGTGGGAGTTCTGACAGTGTTTAATGGTTTGCAGCATCTGCCTGTCGAGGCCAGCCTTCCTCCTCCACTCCAGAGTCATACTCCTCTTCTGATGAATCCTTAGTGGAAGCCCTAGGATTGAAAGGAATGATCAGATACCTTGGAAATTGGGGAAAAAAACAAGAGACTCTTTCCACAGCTTCTCACAACACTTGCACAGTGCCCCATGGCAAAAGTTCTGACTTTCTGATCTGGAAATGCTGCTGTGCACATTTGCAGTGCCAAGAGCACACAGTCTCATTAACTGAATTCAATTAACCTTCTGATTTTCAGTAAGTTGTTTGCTTTAATCAATAAATTTAGTATTTCTAGTGCTATACAAAATCATATAAAGTAACCATCAGTGTAATACTTTCCATTCCCTCCACCCACACCAGGCTGAGCCAAGCTTCAGGACAGACAAGGTGCTGAAACGAGTAAATGTACCTTAATGGAGAAAGTCACTCAAACAATGTTGTCAATGGTAGAAACCAAGACACAATTTGAAAATTTCAGATCTGAAATTTTTTAACCAGTTTTCACCTGACTCCATCCTTCATTCACTAAAATCCTTGGGTTTGGTTTTTTTTGTTTTTTTATCCAGATTTGTGCAGTGCTTCCAACATTCCACATCATTACCACAATCTTTACAACATTAAAAGGGTTATTTTAACTAGAGTTCAGAAAATCAATAGATGTGCCTTTGTGGCTCTCCACTGCTGCAAGAGTAATGCAGAAAACTCTACCAGCCTGGGAGCTTGTATCAAAAACCCCACATCAGAGGTAAAAAAGTAGGAGGAAAGAAACAGTTTCATTTCAGAAATTTCAGTAGAGTCACAACTGAATTTCAAATTTTTACTGTTAACCTAAAATTTACTTTTCTTTCTACAGGTATACATACACAAAAGTAACTTCACACACGTTTATTTTTAAATTTCTGTTTAAAAACTAAAGCAGTACAAATCCAAAGTCTCTAGGACATAACAGGCACTAATTCAACTGCGTACAGTATACAGAGCATTGAATCTTTTTTAGGTTGTGTGCATGGATTTGTGTTTATTCCATCAGAATACCTGTCTAGTTGTATTACTGGTCTGTTCTGCTACTTCTGTTACGGTTTTACCTAATGTATCCTGGCTCTTTTTTGCCTTCTACAACATCTTTGTCAACTTCCACACATACGATGTCAGAATTGGGCACTTCAAACATGGGCTCCAACAGCAGCTTTTCCTACAAGAAAATAAAGGAAAAAATATTTCTGTATGCCCTCTTCTACAAGAGGGCAAGTGATTTTCAGAGCTAGAGAGTCTTTTTGGAAGAACTCTTGAAACTCACAGGTTTACAAAGACCTACTGTACCCAGGTAAGTACCAGAACTAAGTGAGGTTTTGACTGGAAATGGTCAAGATTAGGTCCATACATCCAGGAAGGTTCATTTACTGTTTATAAGACTTAATTTACTCACCATTATCGATCGAAGACCTCTGGCACCAGTTTTTCTGTCCAGGGCCAGTCTGGCTATAGCCTTCAATGCATCTTCAGTTACATTTAATTCACACTAAACAGAGAAAAATAGGAATTTCAGTTAATTATTTCATTTATTACTGTGTTGAGTACAAGCATTACAGAAAACAACACTGTATTTATAAACAAGAATACCACAGAGTCCTCAAATAAAAAATTCAAACCTTATCCATGCTGAATAGTGCCTGGTACTGAGGAACCACAGCATTCCGTGGCTCTGTAAGAATCCGTACGAGGGTTTTCTCATCCAGGCTGTGCAGAGGAACCACAACAGGCAAACGTCCCACAAATTCAGGAATCATGCCAAACTCTATGAGATCCCTGGCTTCCACGTGGCGCAGCAAGCGGTCCTTCTCCTCAATATCTTCCTGTGGGTCAGACTCTCCACTTATATTGGCAAGATCAGCTGCTGCTGCAGCCCTTCTGCCTTTCCCCATGTTAGATGGTGTCCCAAATCCTAGGTACTGCAAGACAAACATATTCTGCTTACAGAACTGCAATAACTGAGTTTTCTTTATGTAAATAAATCACTTTCCATGAGTATTAAATAATCTGCAGTGACTGCTATGTCATTACATACTAATTCAAAGTCAAAAAACTACTTAGTGTAAAATTAGACCTCTAGGACACAATTAGTTTCTTATAAAATTGAATTCCCTCAGTGAAGGATTAATACATCAGTACAGGAGCAATTTTTTCTTAAAATAAAGAAGGTTATCAACATGTTCTGGCCAATTTACAAGTACCAGTGACATTTCATAAGTGAAGCAAATGCAGGCAAGTTTGCTTACAGGGAAGCTACCCAAATTAACACAAACAACAACTTGAATTTCAGTCACTCCTTTAGTGTTAGAAACAGGGAGCACATTTTGTCAGAATGCCGCAGCAAGAACCCTGTCCCAGACATTCATTTACAAGATAGTGAACTGCATGACCAAGTATTTCAAGATGACAATGGCTTTTAGCACCACTTGCTGAAATAAAGAAATTTAATGTGTTTACAAATACGGCAAGACCTGTAAAAGTCAGTATTGCAAAGAATAATTAAGATTATCATGTTCCAGGCCAGATACAGCCTGATGCACTCACTTTTTCATTTTTCCTCCTGCTGATAATTCTGTCAAGACCATTAAAAGCACCAGAAGCTACAAACAGGATGTTTGTTGTGTCAACCTGCACCGTTTCTCCACGCAGTTTCCGAGAATTCTTTTCTGGAACGTTTACTATTGTGCCTTCAAGTAGTTTTAACAAGCCCTAAGAAGGAAAGAAGAAATAAGCAATAAAAAACTAACACTGTGTAGCATCATATAAGAGGGCACACCATGCTATGGTCATTTTCACAGATGCATTTTTTGCTCCCTTATGCCTTTATAGTAACAGTAAGCATCCAAAAAAGTCAGTTTTTCCTTTAAGACAATCCCACTCAAGGACAAAAATATTTCTTTAATGTGGCTCCCATGCATATTATGCATGTAATGATTAGCTGCTTTTAACTGTTTTGTTAAAGTGGGAAATGTTATCTGTTCTTGCCTACATTATGAACGGGCTGTCTGAATGCTGCAAAGACATTTTTCAATTAAAACATTTCCACGAGGAAGTCTCAATTTGCTTTTGAGATTGTGTTTTTTAAATGAAGAAATTCAAGAGGAAAGAGGTTTCTTTTGAAGGTGAACAATTAAGAAACTGAAGAACTATGACTCCATAAATTCCAATGCTGTTTGACATGACAGAACCATACATCCTGCTCACTCAGGAAGTAAAATCACTCCATGGAAGTATTTACCTGTTGAACACCTTCTCCCCCAACGTCCCGTAACTGATGAATACCAGGAACACTGCCAATCTTATCTACTTCATCCAGAAAAACAATTCCTGCAGTTACAGAAAATGGGTTTAAAGATGACCCTACTTTTAAAGAGAAGCAAGAATTTACAGAAAATAATAAAATTTGAGAGAGTAGCGGTCTGTTCTACTCCCAGACTGCAAAAACATGCAATTTTGTCCAGTTATGGACAAAAACAAAACTACAAGAGCTCTACACTACACTTTGAGCTCTTTTCAGGTTTATTCTGTCTGATTTAAACTTTCGGTACATGCAACAGGAATACCAATTTCAGGAATACTGGTGGTCTCAAAAGCTCAGAGCACTTAGGCAAAATTAACACAGTCTCTGAAATACACATTAGAAATTTACCTTGCTGAGCTTTTTCTACATTGTAGTTGGCATCTTGCAGGAGTTTTGCAATGACAGATTCTATGTCTTCCCCAACATAGCCAGCTTGAGTCAAGGTGGTACAATCACAGATAGCAAAAGGTACATCTAGGCATTTAGCCAGAGTCTGAGCCAGCAAGGTTTTACCTGATAAAGTAAAAACTGCATGTTAGAATTGTCACACATTTCTCTCAGAGCACACAAATCCAAGTATTTGGACAGGGACTTTTCACAAGGGTGTATAGTAACAGGACAAAGGGGAATAGCTTTAAATTGACAGAAGGTAGGTTTAGATGAGATACTGGGAAGAAATCCCTTTCTGTGAAAGTGGGGGAGGCCCTGGCACAGGTTGCCCTGAGAAGCTGCGGCTTCCCCATCCCCGGAAGTGCTCAAGGCCAGGTTGGACAGGGCTTGGAGCAACCTGGGATAGTGAAAGGTGTCCCTGCCCATGGCAGGGGTGGAATGAGGGGAGCTTTAAGGTACCCTACAACCCAAACCATTCTAGAATTTACCACAGCATCACTGTTACTCTTATTAGACATTCTGACTCACACCAGCATCTTAATATAGGAATATTTTCCAAGGGAGATAGCTTTCATAAGCAGGGGGTTTTACATTGGCAGGCTGTATTTCTGGTTTTAGTTTAATAATACACATTTAAGGCAGCTTGAAATGCATACAGTATCACAAATAAAATATCACACAATATAAAAACCATAACACATGTACTTGCAGAGTTTAAAGATTAAATAAATCAGTAGTCCTTTGCAGACACTCAGGGTGCAGTGCAAAGTCCAATTGCTCCTGCTTTGAAGTTGGGAAGAAACAGAATTAAAATATTTTTTAGTGAATATTCTCCCAAAAAGTTTGCAAAATGCCATCACTTCAGCACAAACACTCCCAAGTCTTATGATCATACAAAATAATCTCTTTTCAACCCCTTGCAACTAATCTGTCAGAGGTGAAACAGCAATTTAACTGCAGCATCTCAGCTTGCCAGCTAGAGCAGAGAAACTATAAATGCATTTTATTTCAGCTTAGTCAAAGTGGCATCTTTTATTCAGTCAGTAAATACAGGCATTAAAAATAGAAAAAAAGAAAACCACACAACTACAGCTTGTTCCTTTTTAAGGTCACTAGCTCAGCATGTTAATATGTCATGAAAGCACTTGAAATCACAGTTTGAAATTCACATTTAGGTTTTTTATAAACCAATCTAAATAATCACAGAAGAGGAAAATCACTAATTAACAACAAATTCCATGGAAAAAAAGGATGCCTATAAAAACATGCAGCTGTATACCTGATCCAGTTGGTCCAAGCAGCAAAATATTACTTTTTTCAAGTTTAATGTCATCATTGGGTGAATCTAGTACTTCTCCTCCCCGTTTTTCCTGAGGTATCTGCTGGTTCATTTGTTGCTGCATTGATGCTCCCAAAGCATTACCGTGTGGGCTGATTCCAGCAATCTGCAGGAGTTCTGAAGAGAACAATCACAGCACTGTTTGAGTAACAACAAGGTCTGTCATTACCTTAAACACACAATAACAGCTTGGTTCTTTTGCAAATCTAGAATTCTGTCTGTACAGAAGCTTACAGAGAGGACTGCAACAAAAATACAGCACAATTATTACACATACAGGAGTTCCAACCATATTTTTGCACAGGCATATAGGAAAAGAATTTCCAACGGCATAGTGGATTACCTAAAAACATTCCTCTGCATTAAAAGCAAGAGAAATTTTCAGTCCTTACAAATGTACTCATTTTAACTGTCATTTCTTATATTTTTTTAACATATGAGAAGAAATAAATCCAAGCTGTTGATTATCAGGCTGAAAAAGTACAAGAACTGGACTTCACCCAACACTTCAAACTAGCAGTCACTAAAGACTGTTCTGCATGTCATAAAAGCAGGTATTGCAGAGGAGGACATGAGGAGAGGGTTCACTTACTTGTAAATCTGTACTCATCCTCCCGTCTTCTGATTTCTAATTCTAAGAGAGAGGATGAAAACAGTAATAAAAATGTAAGTTTATAAAAGCTTATAAATTCTCCACCTCTTGCCCTCTTCTGAATACATCTTATTGCTGTCTATGAATGTATTTCTAACAAAAAATCCCCATCAGAGCTATTTTTTATTTCTGTCAAAATTAACCCCAAACCCAACTTGCATGTTTTTAAAATGCCAGCAAGCTTTCTACTTCTTAAAACAACAAGAATCTATTATAATAGATTATCTCTGATTAGATTTTCACTTTAAAACCAATTATAGAAGGGAAAAAATACAGTAATAATTTTGGTTTGAAAAGGCTTCCTTAAACTCTCCCTGAGTGTTACAATGTAAGACTTTGTTATAAGACAGAACTCTGAAATATGTAAACATTCACTGTCAGTCTCTCTGGGTATGGACCACGTTATCTCCCTGTGGAGGGCCAGAGCTTGGTAGTGCCAGGTACACAACTGCTCTCTTACCATTACCAGAACAGTGCTACAAATGTTCCCTCCTCAGTTAAAAGACTTCTTTGCTTTTTGAATTTACATAAAAGATTTCTGTTTAATTAACGTGGTAACTTCTGCAAGACAGAACAAAACACCTTAAAATAGAACACCCAAGGTACACTTTTGAGTCAGAGATGGTAACTTAATCCTGCTTCTAAAAATAAATTAGATCAACATAGCTACACACTTGCTCAGCAGCAAAAGAACTGTCAAGAGTAACTCTATCTACACCTGCTAGATATGGAACAATACTGTGGTGACCAGCAGATGCTGCCAGCAGGAGCAAGGGAAGTTAGATTTCTAAGTACTCATCAATTTACCTATGCAAAATATCACCTTCCTGATCTGCATTGTTGCTTGCAGATTAAGCAGCAGATTTACTGCTAAGCAGTAAATGAGATCAGAAAGAAAAATTTAGGAGGCTCACTTTAGAAAGTTAAAGGAGAATACCCCATAATATGCATCAGTAAAAAAGGCTAAACATATGGTAAGCACCATAAACCTTCTGATTGCCATTTAAATAAATCACAGAAGTTCACAATGAAAGTTATATTTAGTAGTAATTCTTTTAGATCATTTCAGTTATAGAACTTCTAGCATCAGGGTAAAACATTCCTTAGTTTTCGTAAGTTAGGGCCCTGAAATGGTGATTTATTTGACCAGAAAAATACCAAATATCATACAAACCTCTCGGTGTTAAAGATGCCTGTTTCTCAACTTCTGCTTGCTGTCTCAGGTTAGATGGGATATTATTGTAGATTCTCTTGTAATGATTATACACAGCAACTGAAAGCACCTTCTTGGCAAAACACTGACCAACAACATATTTGTCGAGGTAGTTGTAAATCTGAAAAATAGCTCAATCTTAGTAACACTTCTAAACCACCTTGCAGCAGAAAAGGAAAAATAGTATCTTGTGCCTAAGATGGACTTCGGTCTAAATAGTTACAGACCTGAGAAACAGAAACCAACATCTAAAATACAAAACATATTCCTGTTGATAAATTTACTTAAAAAATGTGGTGCTCACACTCTCATTGTGTCAGTTCTGCCCCACTAATATATAAACCCGTTGCCATTTTCATCCAAATTTTTAAGAGGAACAGAAATTTTAAGAACACTTAATTTCTTAAAAGAGGCCTATCACAGAGTCATGTGCAGGTTCAGCAACCATTATAGTCCACCAGGAACTGAGAAACATCAAAGGCTTCCTCACTATTCTCTAGAAGGAAACCAAATGACTTTAGAAGGATCATGGTGACAAGTTAATCAGCTACAGCTCTCACCCAAAACCATACCAAATAAAAGGCCCTGCAGCTACAGAAAGAAGCTGCTAAAATAAGGATACAGAATGCAAGGCCATCATGAAAAAGAAAAGATACTATGGTCAGTGAGGGATGAGGTCAGCCTCAAGGTCACAGTAGAAAATGAAGTCACAAGACAAAGATGGAGGAAAACAAGCTCAAATACCTTTATTGGATCTACTTGCTCCATTTATCAGCGCTCTGCTGGGTCACATAGCTCACAAAAGTTTAATCTTGAGCTAATCATCTTTATTGTTTGTTGCCCAGTCCCAGCAACCCATTACATACCTGATGGAGCATTTCACCATGCTGCAACACAAGGGGACACTGGGTGGAATTAAAAACTTACCTTTTTCGGTGGAGGTGGTGGCTTCTGCTGGAATGCCAATTTCACAGCTTCTGCTGCTGACTCAGGCTCTTTAATGATGCTCTTTTTTGTGTCTGCCTCTGACAGGACAACAAAAAAGTGGTGACACTTTTCACACTTCACAAAACGGGTGGAAGCTGCAGAAAAAGTCAAACAAAACAGTATGAGGAATTGCTTCTGCCTGAGTTCTTACAGGACAAGCACCGGTAAGACAGTACAACCACTCTGTGTTTATACAACACTTCTCCCTCACTTACCTTAGAACATTTAAAAGCAATTATTGGCCTATGAAATTTAACACAGAGGGAACACAATTGGCCCCAAAGAAATCACTCTACTGGGCAGCAACCAGACAATGGATTAAACACGAAACTTTTTGATACTTATCCAGTAGCGCCACACTCAGGAAAGGAAACTGCACTTCTGAGAGAGACAAAAATTAATGAAGGTTTTAGCTATGCAGGAAATGCTCCTAACTCAAACTAACAGTTTAAGTGCAGGGAAGGAATCTAGAACATCAAAGACAGCATTACAGGAGGGCTCTGGCAGCTCCTGCTCTCTGTCTTTGGAACACTGTGGATCAGGCCCGAGTCACCTAAGCCCAGGACACCAAGCACAGTGGGGTCACCCAAAGGGCTCATCCCAACAAGAGGCAGCTGTGGTATGCAACAGATCACAAGGACTTTGATGTTTTGCAAGATCTTCTACTTATTTATTTCTACTGTCAAAACTAGAACAAATTTGTTTCAAATACCAAAAGCTAAACCCTCCTACTGCTGGCTTTGTGAACTCAAGAAATCTGCAAAGGTTGGTTTCATAAGCCTGAAAATGAGTATCTTCATTGCTTTTCCTTAGGCAAAGCAAAATTGAAATAATAAAAACAGACAGTAGAGAAGAATAATAAAAGTAATTCAGAAGAGATCCTTTCTAGCCATACTACTATGCTATTAAATGCAAATCACAAGAAATAGGATAGGGTTAAAGGAAATATACTAGTAAATGTATTTAATTAAAAGTAAAGTAAATGTAGAAAAACAATCCCATGAAAAACTCCAATGTCAGAACTTCTGAAATCATAAAATGTTTTTAGAAAATGGGTTGAACACTGTAGCACAAGCTGACTGTAACAACACCCTCTAGTAATAAGCAAGCTACTTATTTGTAACTTGTTGTCTCCCATAGGACTGACATCAGTGAAAGAGGAGTGGGTGGGGTTTTTCTTACCATTAATCCCACCTTATACCTGGATAAGCAAGACCAACAGATTACTTTAAGAATATAGGAACTAATACTGTGACTGATTAACTTTACTTGAAAGAAATTTTGTGCAACAGCCTGAAAACTCTCCTAGTAACTTTCCAAATTACTGTTATCTGCCTGATGGGAATGTGATGGAGATCCACTTGCACAAACTCATTCCCCTTACGTAACTATTAGTTAGCAACAATATTGTCAGGAAAAAAAACAACCCAGCCTTTCTACCAGGGCTCACTCAAAACACCTCTGATATCTGTGATGACTACAGTGCCATGAGGCTGTTCTCCTTTCTTATACAATGCTTCTTTAGGATAGAAGAGCCATCAGAATGGTTGTTCCCTTTATAGATCCACATGAATGATTAAAAAGCCCCATAAAATAAGGAGTGGGCTGTAAGACTACCATAGGGCATCTTTAAAACTTCATAAAAAAAAAAAAACACTATTGAGTTGCAGGCAACTTTGCTAATCCTAAATACTGGCATGTTGTCATATGTTTTTTTAGCAAACACATAAAAGCACAACAGAGAACACCCATGTCAAATTACCTCCTGTCATTAAGACGTCTGCTAATATTTACAGTGTGCCAAAATGCAAGTTGAGTGTTGTTTTTAAGCATACAACATTGCCACAGAGGCTGCATTAGCAAAGTCTGTGTGAGCTGACCTTGCCAAAAAGAAATGCCAGTTTTTTACAAAACATACAGCAAACAAAAACAACCAGAGGATTCAAGTTTTTAAAAGACTTGTAGGGTTGAGATAATGGGCTACTATCAAACTGCTTTAAGGTAAAAAAAAAAAAAAAAAAAAAAACCAACTAAACCAGGAAAAAGAAAGCAAGGAAACTTCAGAGTATGTACAGTAGCAGGGAAGTCTTGCTCTGGAGGATGCAGCAACCCGATGGCATCAGGTAAAAGGAGCAACCACACAAGGCTTCTTATGTCAATCAGCTTTACAGCTGTTGGATTTCACTCCACATCCGAGGATCAAATCTTATTCCACTGATCACAAACTCTCCTTACAGACTTTCACAACCCAAAACAATACAGGAACTGCTGAGAAAGGAGGTCAAAGCAAAATGACTTTTTGTTTGCCTCATACTTTCCTTTCATTGTTAATTACTGGAAAACCACTGCCAATAAAATCTTTCTGGAAGATCTGCAGATACAGAGTGAAGCTCCATCAAAAACAAACTCCACTGGAAAACCAGCCTGTCACACTGTCACTCAATAGCAATTAATTTTCTAATGAATGTGGCTTTTATTCAGTATCGTGTTTCCCTACTTCTCTCAAAATGACTGAAAACCTAGTATTTAAACTGAAACAAATGGTAATTGCATGTTTTCCTTTGGTTTTAGTTATTTATTTAAGGCTCTGCAGGTTGGCAATTCAAATCAGAACTGCAAATTCATCATTTTTCCTGACTAAGCAACAAAAAAGGCCTATCCAAAAAAATCAACTTACAGTAGGCTTAATACAACTTGCAGCCCATTCATTTTGAGCAGAGTGGCACAGATTTCCTTAGCTTTTGTTTTCTTTCTTCAAATAATTTTAAAGATAATTAGAACTTTTGTTTTCCAGCTGCTTTATACAGTGTGGGTGGGGAGCAGTGTGCTCAAATTAACAGACTAAACCAGAATAACACAGGTCCAGAGAAAACTTCACCAGGACTCACAGGAGCTTTGGAAAAAAGTGGGTTTCTAGTCCCAAGCTGTGTTAATTCTCATGCTGCAACTCAAGTGGAGTCACTACCTGTGAATTTTAGATTGAATGTATCAAGGTATGCTCTCCCATAGTGTTGGTATGAATAAATCCTGTTCCCAAGCATGTTTAAGTGTTCCCAGCAACATCGACAAAGCACCTAATCACATCTCTGCTTTCCAGGGATCATTCTGGGACAATGCTTGAACGGTATTTCCAGATAAAAGCACAAACTGCAGTACCAAGGCAAGCACCAGTGAAGTGTGTTTCAAAACCATCTCTGCCTACTCATGAATTATAAGAAAGTCAGGAAGCTTAAAAATCCTCCCACTGGTTCCAACCACACCTAGTCCAGGGAGAGACCACACTGAACACCAGACAGGATCATATTTCTTGTTCCACGAACTAGTGCCAGGTTTTGCAGAATACTTTGTTGCCTATAGTTTCAAACAAACAAGGAAAACAACCATATTTCTAGGGGGGAAAAAAGTAACTGAGGACTGATCCTTTTATCTAACATAAAGTAATATATTGTTATCATTATAGAACTGTCTCGTAATTCATGACACTTGATCATTTTAAATCCTATTTTATATGAGTAGCAGCAAATAACAGCACATGCACTCATTATTTTTGCCAGCTGTGATATTACGGTGAACACGTTTATGCTGACCTGTCTTAAGCCTCTTAGTGCACAAGTCTGATCATGACTTGATACTTCCTCCTCGAGCTCCACCAACTAACAATGGGTATTTGCTTTCTGACAACTGTTTTCTAAGCTAGTCTCATTAGTGCTGAAATGAGGTACAAAATGTCTTCAAGTCTGATAGAACCTAAAGCATAACTGGCATTAATTTGGATTACACTTCCAAAAAAAAAAAAAAGAAAAGAAAAAAAAAAAGTAGCAATTGCTGCTGGAGAACAAGCATTTTGGATTTTCTAGTTGGAATTTCCAGCCTTCTATTTGGAATGTATCATAGGTCTGACTTTGCCATTGAAGACTGTTCTAGTAAGCCATCTGTCAGATACTAATTCCTCTGCTGGATAAGCACTTTGGTTACAGTAAATGCAGGATTAAAGTTTTATCATTTAAAAAAGAAAGGACAGACATTACAAACCTATATATATTAAGCATAAATTTATATAAGACAGATAGAAGTACCAGTAGCTAAAGTGCTATTTTTTATGCATGAACGGCAATGAATTATTTTTAAAATATTCACAGATGCAATGTGAATTCCACTACCGCATTCCCACACACCATGGGAACTACACAAATGTACCCACAGAGACAATAAATGGCCAAACTAAGCATAACAAAATTTCTGACATCATATAATTAGGTAGGCTAAAACTTCCCTATCAGAACTATGTTAAATGATAAAGTAACTTCTGTGCCTATTTAAAAAAAAAACAAGGAGGTTTTAATGAAAACTCACACACAAAGGTCTCCACATGTGTGCACAAGTCCCCACACTTCGGGCAGCGCAGTTGATTCCCTCCTTTCCCAGAGCTTCCAGAGCTTGACTTTTTACCACCACCCTCACCAACAGATTTCTGAAAGAGATTTCCAGACAGTTAGCCCCAAACAATGGAGCTGGTAAAGCAGGCACTTAGCAGTGAGCTCATGGAATCAAATAATTTGAATTTCGCAATAGCTGAATGACAAAGTAGCGATTGTCAGGACTTTTTTTAAGGCTTTGAAAACTTAGAAGAATGTGACAAACCCTCGGAAGTGTACACACATCTGCATTTCCCAGGTCTGCCAGTTTTGGATGCCCATGGAAGAGGTATCCTATACCTGAATTAGAGCTGTTTGACTGGCACTAGAAGAGTAACAAGCTGTGTTAAGAATGTTTTAATAGTGTATTTTAATGCTTCAATGCCAGACAAGAAAACAAATCATATTTAAAGAGTATTTTATTATCTCAACTGCATGGAGTCTATGGGTTTATGAAGCCACAGCTTCTCTCACTACCTTGACAGGTGTAGCAATCTATGCTAGATCAAGCATCTCAAAGTGCTTGGAAATACTTTATTTTTTACTTGTACTTCTTCTATGCTTTCATACTTGGATTAATAAATTTTACTATATTTTAAGAAACAGTAAAAATCTCTCTTCCCTTTTTTAAGGCAGTTCCATTTTTTGAACCTTTCTTGCCTACTGATTTCTCCTCATAACCCTTCCCAAGAAAAAAAAAAACACTACTAAATTTTTTAATTGTTTTTTTTAAAAAAAAATTAATTGCACCTTCAGAACACACCTGTGTCATCTGGACAGTTCCTCGGGTTCACAACACACCACACTAAGGCAAAGTTATTGCCTATGAACTCTCAAAATGCTATTTGCTGACTAAAGAGCAGTTTTATTCTCAGGTAATCATTTATCTGAAGAAGCTGTTTATTAACTGTAATTATAGAGAATGACTAGGATGAAAATAGACTACAACTGAATAACAAGAGGTGATCTCATGTCCTCACTGACTTCTCTTACTTAAGACAAATCAGTTCTAAACTCAGAGACATTTAAAATGTACTTAGTTTGAAAAAGTCTACTTGGGAGCAGCAGGCTTTGGAAGGAGAATAGCTCTGATTACTACTTTTTCATGAGATCCTGAAATCTATTCTTGATTTATGACATCCAGTAAAGTTTTCAGGCATCCTCTTACACTGGGCAAAAAGATTTGTAAAACTGGGAAAAGCATTGTGGGAAGTTTATAAGGTTTGCCTCCTAATAAATTCACAATACAGTTTATTTTTTCTTCACTGCCAGTTGCAGCAATTTGAAGGTTTAGAAATGTCAAGAGTTTGCCAACATTTAAAGATTAATCTAATTTTAAGTTAAAAAAATAAAAAAAAACTTAAGTAACATTTTACATAAATGACTGAAACTCCCAGTTTGTGGAGATTACCTTGCTTCCATCTCCAGAACCATCCTTGCTTGCACCATCCTTTGAAGCAAAATATGCTGGTGTTTCTGAAAAGTTTCTAAGAGGAATTCGTTTTAGGGAACAAGTTTCAAAAGTCCCAAGTTTTCCTAAAACAGGGATGCGTGTACGACCACAAGTAATACCTAAAAAAAAAAAAAAAACCAAAAAATAAGAAAAAAAAAAGAAAGTTAAATATTAAAAATACTCCCATTTTTATTCCATTGCCACTAAATCTCAGAACTTATTTACTTTAAGTGGCCCTTAAAGTAAAGTGGCCCTTAAGTGGCAACAGAATTCAGCTTTGAACACCCACATTTCAGTCATCAAAGTAAATTATCTTCACCACCTTAATGTTATCTCATTAAAAGCTGCCTGGGTTTTCCAAAAACGACCCCCAAAGTAATTCCAGGTCCTCTGACATCAGACAGTTTAGAGTCCCGTTGTGGCATGAAATAGGGAACATCCCAGTTATGAAACTGATCCTCAGAGTGATAAACACAATCAACTTACAGCTTTTATTGTGAAATCATTCAACCCCTGAAGGAAAAGAGACCTCTGAAGACTCTATTATAAAAAATCAGGTGTTTCAGACTCAATGACTGCACGTCTGGATTTGGCTTTCACATGGGAACTCCATTAAAAATTAGTTTCCAGGAATTTGAGGCACCTCTTGGCAACAAAAACTGTGCTGAGGAAAACTGAGAGGCCGTGTCCTATTTGGCACTCACCGCCAGGCCAGCACAGGCAAACTCAGCGTAATCTTAACTTTGCTGAAATACCTTATTGCCAACAGGAAAAAAGAACCTCACTGAGAAACTAAACAGCCTTTTCCTCCTCTTGCAACATGGGCAGGATTGCATTTCATGGCTAGGTATGACGTGAGCCAACATATGCTGTGCTTGTGATTTCAACATCAACAACAGCCGGGAATCCACATCTCATCTCTCACATTTAAAGTGGCAAATTTCTCACTTGCTCTCTGGTTTTGATAAGGACTCTGTGCCTTACTGACAGCAGAGCTATACAGCAACTATGGCAATTACAAACTTGCTGGTAATACACAGTTTTATTGTTATAGGGAGGAGAGAATCTTATTGAAAATCCAAAAACTCTTAAAAAAAATAAGAAAAAGTAAAAATGGCAAGAGGAGTACAGCTTATTTGCTCTGAAAGAGGAAAGAAACAATAACCAAGAGTTGGAAACTTAGCTGAAAGAGGATACTCAGAAAATTCACCTTGTTACTATAACAAGAAGGGAGAAAAATAAAGAAGAGGAATCCAAATTTATCAGGAAAACTCTTACAGGCCTCTACAAAGTCACAACAAAGATGACAGTGTCAAATGAGATTTGAAACTGGTTTATTAACTGACATGTTGCTTAAAATTCTTGAACCTGAAGATGACTTGCAGCTATTTTTAATATGACTAAAAATTAATCTTTTAAAAATCTCTAACAGCATTGCTTCTGTCTGAAAACATGAGGGAGGAAGAACAACCAATGAGCTTCCCCATTTTAAATTCCTCTGATGAGTGCCACTGCAACACATTTTTGATTACATAGGATAAGCTATGAAAACATCACAGAAAACTTGAAAACACTGTCTGGCTCTCAGAATCAGTTGTGTCTTTTAACTGAATGTGCAGAGAACTCTGATGACTCTGTGTGCCAAGTGCACTTGCCAGTAAAGAACAAGCTTTGGTGAGTGATTACAATGCAATAGCTGTTCTGAGCAGTCTTGGAGGCTCATCCCTCATAGATGGTTCCTTTACTGAGATTTGGTTTTGAAGACCCCTTAAAATGAAACAACAACCACCTCACCTCCCTCGAACAAAACCTGAAGTCACACAACCTTCCTTTCAACACAAGTTGATTTGGCCTGTGGAGAAAGGCTGAAGCACTAACACAAAAGCTCATACATTTCAGAGTCCTCCTTTTAATTCAGAGCACTCTTGTGAGACAGAAAATGCACTGAAAACTGTATGGGATGAACTGTGAAACCTTACACAGCGCAGGGTACTGAGCTGTGAAAACTAAACCAGGAAAAAACAAAGTATTACTGCTACATCAGCTTGCAGCTAAGCATGAAAAGCCTCATGTGCTTATCCTGAGGTCTGAGTGGTGTTTTTTGGACAAAATATCATTGTATAATTACATAATGAAGCAGTTAAGAAAGTTATCAGTGCTACTTCCTTGCGTCAATAAGCCCAGAGGGAGATTTTCAGGAGAAATCAACATTTCAGCCCAATGCCTGGCAGCTGTCACTAAATGATCCAGATACTGATAAATGTTCCAATATATAACAGCTGGCAGGATTTGCTCACACACACCTAGCAGTGGTGGCTCAGGCGGGGTTGTTTGTTTTTTTTTTTTTAGCACTAAATTCAAAGGACGTGTTCCCAACATTTCTGGCAGCAATGGAACCAATCCAGCACGTTTGGATTTGTGCATTAAGAAACAATCGGGAGCTCCTTAACACCATATTAACCTTTAATTGATACTTGATGAAATAAAAAATGACTTTTGGGCCAAGCCTGGGGGATCTTGGAGGCATCTCCCGTTCAGGAAAGTGACAGGGAGACTGTGACAAAGTGTAAGTGTCCCACATAACACTTGATTGACTGCATTGATCCGTGCACTCTGAACTCTCTCAAGTTTGCACCAACCAGCCATAGCAAACAAAGTACCTGGCAGAAGATATAATCTAATATAAAAAAAATACACTAAAATAAGACACATTTATTTCTAAACAACTTTCATTGAAGGCTGATGGATAAATAATTGTATTACTTTAAATGCATTTTAGTCTCATTTGCTCTTTTACATAATCCTTTTGAATCTTAGTTCTGACCAAAAAACTCACAAATTTTAAAAAATATATAATTCTGAAATGAATTCAAAACAGTACGTGATTTAAAGTTTATTGTTGCAGGGGAGTTGCATAAAGCCAGACGAGCTGGACTTGAAAGCCCAGGTTTGAACCTTTCAGCACAGGTGATATCTGAGATATAAATGTAAAGGCATCTACAAAGAGTTAACTCACCTCTTAATGGCAGTAAAAGATCTCTGACTCATCGAGCTGTTGCTGAGGGTACAGTAATTGCAAATATTGTCGCAAATGTGGCAACAGAGGGGTTTTCAGCACAATTTGGGGGTGCTCTACCTTTCACTTAAGGCAGCACATGGTTTGTCTGCTCTCAGTACCCTCAAAAACACCACGAGAAGGACAAAGACAGTAAAAAGCAACAGCCTCTTCCCACTTCAACTTCCAATGAGTGGTTTGTACAGTCTCGTCCTCCTACCAAGTGGGAAAAAAATTAATTCTGCTAACTAAGCCCATCTTTATAAGAAATATTCCAAGTTTAGGCTACAATGAAGGTAAGCTTTTAATCAATTAAGGTAATTAAGCCCATTTTAAGCCAATTAAACACATTTACTCGCACTGCGGAGTAACACACGCTGGCCAACAGCTGCTGAGCATCACTTCTGTTGAAATAAACTATTCTCGCATTACATTTCCCCATAGCGAGGGCAAATTCTCCGATACTTCACACCACGTAGCACTGTCCTCACCCCCGACACTCGCACCGCGCGGGTGAGCCCAGCAAACGGTTAAAAGGAGGAAAAAAGGGGCAAAGGCCTCCCGTGCCCCGCCACTGTCACAGCGCGATAAGGGCAGCGGCGGGGCCGGGGCCCCCCTCAGGACCGCAGGCCGAAGGGCCTGACCCCGCCGGGCCCGGTAAGGGAAGGCCGGCGGCTCAAGCGCAGTTACCTCTGCGGGCGGAGGGCAGCGTGGAGCCGAAGAGGCGGGCAGCGGCAGCGCAGCTGTGGCAGGCGGACATGGTGCAGCGGCCGCGGGCCCGGCCGGCTCCCCCCGCCGCCGACAAGGCCTCGCTGGCGGTGGTCCGGCCCCGCCCGCCCCGGTAACGCCCCCGTGACGGCACTGGACGTCACCGCGGGACTGCAGATCCCAGCTGGCATCGCGCCGCACCAAATTCTTCGCAAACCCGCTCGCCGTGCGAGGCATCATGGGAAGTGTAGTCTCAGCAGTGAATGGTTGCATGGGCGCCTCGTGGCGTTGTGGGAAATGTAGTCTGCGACCGGTAGCGGCCCCGAATTCCCTTGGTCTGCCTTCGACACACCCTCCAGGTGTGTGTATTCCCGGTGATTCCGGTCTTTAACTCTTCCTTTAATTCCTCTTTCCCAATACGACATAAGATGAGTATTCCTCTTTGATCACAGACTTTTTTTTTTTTTTTTAAAACCCTTTCGTGAAAAGATCAGGCTGAGACAGGCGCTGAAAAACTTCACACAAGCTAAAGCGATTTGGGGAGCAAATAGAAAATATTGCCCCGTGTCGTGGGGTGATCGTCAAGCAGGGAAGAGCACCTTATAAATACATACTATCTAATGAAGTGTCTCCTTTAGGATGCCTTATGGACAACGCACCTATAACTGTTTCTTTCAGCTCAACTCCTATTTACTACATACCTATTAAACGGTGCTAATTGACTCCACCTGTTCATTAGAGGAATGACTCAGTAACACCTGTCGCTCTCCTTAATTAATCTGAGCTGCCTCGCAGCAAACTAGTTGCCCAAGAAGCTGCGGCCCATCCTTGGAAGTGTTCAAGACCAGGTTAGACAGGGCTTGGAGGAAGCTGGTCTAGTAAACGGCGTCCCTGACCCTGGAGGAGTGGAACAAAAGCAACCTTAAAAAAACCCTTCCTACGCAAATTATTCCGTGAATAAACACAGGGGGCACGTGACTTCCGCCTCGGTAACAATGGCGCCCGCACCGCTCACTTCCGCCTCGGTAGCTATGGCGGGGAGCTGTTTCCGCCCCGCCCACGCCCCGCCCAGGGGTCACGTGGGCTGCGCGGGCGCAGCACCCGGAAGTGGCGGCCAGCGGGTGCCCCCGGCTGGGCGCGCGGGGCGGCGGGAGGAGGCGGGAGAGCGGTGGCGGCTGTGGCGGCTGTGGCGGCTCTGGTGTGCCTGGTCGTGCTCCTCGTCCCCGGGCCCTGCCATCCGGTGAGCGCCCAACAGTGATGGGGAAGGCGAGGGTTGTCGCTATGGAGATGGGCCCGCCCCTGTTGTCAGCTCCCCGCACCGCGGAGGGAGCTCTGAGGAGCCGAGTGGGCGCTGAGGCGAGCGGGGTGGTCTCTGTTCCTTCGGGACGGTGCCACCCTTGGAAAGGCTGCGCCGGAAGAGTCGGGGGACTGTGCGGGGCGGGGGATGTCTTTTGGGCTCTGGAGAGGGGTCGTTGCGACCCCTGAGGGAGGGAAGGGAGAGAGTTGGGACGCGGCCCAGCAGGGAGCCCGAAGCCTCACTCTGGGGCTCCATTTACTGGGCGCCTCTCAGGGGAAGGGGCTGCCTCAGCTTGTGCTACAGAGGGGAAAGCCTGAGCTGAGGGTGCTGAGTTGGCTTTTGTCCCCTTCTCCCTACAAAGCTGTGGAGCCAAATGTGGTTGAGGAGGAGGGTGGAGCGGGGGCTGGGGCCGGTGGGCAGCATGGGGCAGGGTTGGCTGGAGCAGCGCTGGGAGATGGGGGAAGGTGCTGCTGCCATATCCCAGTTATCCATAAGTCTTCTTTCTCGTTGTCTTTTTAAGTCGATAATGAATGGAATATGTCATTAGTGTAGTGGAATAACTCACAAAGGGATTATTACCAAGTAATAATTATTACCAAGAGCACATCCACAGGTGATTCTTCCAGAGGAATTGTTTTCAAGAGGGTAGAGTTCTTCAGGTTGTTTGGTTTTACTAAAAGTGAAACTTGGGTGTTTAGAGGCTGATCATGACCAGTGTCAGGCTCTTTGTGGTCTAAGTTACCTTCAGTAGCTGAATCCCTGTTTTGAGTTTATGGTTCAGCTTCTCTGTGGCTGGAAAGCACATGTAGTTGTTAATATGAGTATTTGTGTGTACAAATTGAATGCTGCATTCCTGTGCATTCATTTTTCCATTGAGAAAAGAAACCCATTTCAGTAACAGGACATTCTGTAGTCCAAGAGAAGTTTCCTCTTGCCTGGAAAGAAAGGCAGCCTTTAGGACTGGGGATCACAGATGCTCCTTTAGAAGAAAGCTGATGGAAATCAGCCCAGGTGTTAGTGGCCAATGGCTCACGTCCATGAATGGTAACAGGTGAACTGGGAGGTTCAAAATTTGGGTTTCAGATGGACTCTAAACCCACTGTGGTACCAGACAAGGTAGAGGGACAGAACAAAGTCCACTTGCATTGTGCCCTTTCCTTACCTACTGTAATCACACAGCTCTGTGCTCCCAGACCACAACAGTTAGCTTAAGGGTGCTGAAAGACTGAGGTGGCAGAAGCAGCAAGTTGATCACAGCAGGAAGAGGTTGCCAACCCTCTCTGGCAACCAGAGTGAACAGCAGGAAAAATCTCCCTCTCCGATGCCTCTGTGTCTGTGTGGGGCCATGACCATGGTTTGTGCTTCTTGTCCCTGCCAGTGCAACAGTCCAAGATAATGTGTGTTTTAAGGCATTTCCTGTAATTTGTTTGCCACAATTGTGTCACACTGTCGTTTGCTGAAGAGCTTTTAGAAAGCCATTGATGTGTGGTTATGGAAAGGAATTGTTCTGAACCGTGGTTTCCTCACTCCAATTACTGCTGTCTGCCAGTCCAGGAAGGCACCCTTGCACCTGCTCTGCTTTGCAGGTTGTTGGAATATATATTTTTTGCTTTTTCTGTAATTTTACTTGCTGCCAGACTTTGATAG
Source organism: Lanius collurio (assembly GCA_020086605.1). NCBI lineage: Eukaryota > Metazoa > Chordata > Aves > Passeriformes > Laniidae > Lanius > Lanius collurio. The sequence continues at coordinate 8,341,779 of JACBWW010000021.1, forward strand.
AGAGCACAATAGTTAGTGCAAGCACCAAAGTGAAACCGCACAAATTTGGACCAATGGCCACACAGCTGAACATCCCACCTCAAACCTTTGGACATGGGAGGTGTGGAAAGTGTGTGCTTGTCATGCAATTTAGAAAGTACTTTCCCTTTTAAAATTCATATTTTATGCAGTTGGAAGATAGCAAATGAAGACTGAAAGATGAGGAAATTGTAACTAACTGTTAATCCATCTGTAACCCTATAAACTGGGCTAAGCTGCCCACCGGCAGCTTTCCTGCAGGGACAAATGAATTGGAGTGACTCACAGAACAGAACGAGGTCTTATTTTATGAAGAGTTAAGAAATAAAACCTATTGATTTAGACTTGGCAACTGTTAAGTAACAAGAGCAAAAGTTTCTTTGTTTTTCTGTGCTCAGTGCTGTGTGTGAATGCATGAAAATAATCTCCCAAAGCAGCTGGCTTTCAGGGGGAAGCTATTGAGTCTGCAAACTTCAGAAGTATTTGATGCCATTTGTTGTATAAATGGAAGCTAATGGTCTCTTGCTGCTTTAGCAAAAAAAAAAAAGTATTAAATCTTGGAGTTACCTCAGTGTTTATTACTAATTAATGGAGTATTATAAGATACTCATTATGTATGCTTGGACATTCTGGCTGGGGAGTGAATTAGTGGCATTCCTGTGTGAACTCAACGCTGAATCAATTTGTCCTGTATTAATTGGTGTACTTCAAGGATTTCTTCATGGTAACTCCTGACAAGAGTCTGCTTCTGTGCAGATAGAATTAAAACTTCAAGGATTTTCTGTAAATTAAGCCTTGGATCAGGTGATGTTCCTGATGTGCTTTGGGACTCGTTTGGGTCAGTTATACTTAGATGGAAAAATGTGATCTGAATACTGAGTACATTCATGAAATAACATCTGTGGTGTGAACTCCTGAGTGAATTTTATGAATATTTATTACTATATAAGTGCCTTATCAATTTAGAACAAACCAAGAACATGCTTTAGGTTTTGAAGCTACTTACAGCCTGCAGCACAATTGACTTTCTCTGCAGCTGTCACAAGGGAATGCTGCTACAGAAGCATCATCATTTCATAATTAGGTTGGTGCAGTAAGGCAGTCAGGTGACTGTCTCTTGGGAGAATAATTGCATGGTTTGATGAAAACAGAGCAAAAGTGAACTTGGTGTGAGTCAGAGATAGTGCCATCAACTGATAAGAACAAATCACCCTGCACTGCTTTATTTACTTGGTACAGCTTTTGAGAGCTGCCCACAGTGAAACTGTGGTATTGATTTCTCATTTTCTCTTTTTCAGGCTGACCCCAAACTGAGTTTTTTCTAAACATCATGGGAGAGATTAAAGTCTCTCCTGACTATAACTGGTTCAGAAGTACAGTTCCTCTTAAAAAGGTATGTACATCTTGTAACTGAAATATCTCCTCCTGTTTTTTTTAGAGGGAGTGACTAAATGTGGTTAATGCAGAGCAGTTGTGGCTGTGCTCCTGACCTGCTTTATCTCCCAAGCCATTGTCCCACGTGTCATGTGAGTGCATGAAAGCACACCCTTCATCTTCATATGCTTCTTGGAGGTCACTTATGCTTGTGGTGGGGAGCAGAGACTCGCAGCTGTGAGCCATGGCAGCCATACCTGCCATCCTGGTGCCAGCCATGCTTGAGGAGGGGGCTCCAAGCGAGTGGTGTGTGCTGGGCATCACATGTATGGCTTCTCAGAGCTGCCTGTGTGTACTGGACTGAGCTGCCAGAGCCACCTCCACTGTTCCTGCCCATTGCCCTCAGGCCAAAGCAATGTCCAAAGGCAGCTTCCAGCAGTCAGGCAGCACGCAGCGTCCTGAGAGAGGGAATAGCCTTAACTACGGTGGAAAAACTCAGTTTCTTCTGTGTAATCACACCGTCCAGCCGCTTTCTGCTCTTGCTTGGATTTCTCCTCTTCCTTTTACTGAGCCACAGGAGAATGTTTGAGGTGTGCAGGGTGTGCACACCTCAAACACTCCAGCCTGTGCTCTCTACGTGCAGAGTGGCAGAGGGCATGCAGTGCAGCAGTAGTACATAACTCCTGACTCAGTAAAGCACTCGTGTACCTTTTGTAGGTCAGGCTTGCTGGAGCTGTGGTTACAGAGTGACCTGCAGCAGCCCAGACTCCTGCCACACAGAGGGACAGCCCTGTCTTTACACCTTGCTGCTGCAAGCACGGTCACTGCTGTGGCTGCACAGCCTGGGCAGTCAGTGTTCTGTCTAGCCTGGAGTGTGTTATAATTTGGTTTTGGGTGAAGCTGACTTTGGTGTGGTTCCCTTACCTGGGTGACTTTGTGGGCTGCAGAAACACCTTTAGGGAAGGGCTGTAGGATTCTCATTAATTTTTTGCCAGTTTGTGTCTTCTGTAGATAAGAAAGGTGTGTTGCTGTTGACTCCACGTGCTCTGTCGAGGCTCTGGCTGTCCGTCTGCTGGGTCTCTTTGTACCACACTGTTGCCTTCAGGCAGTGCCTCAATGGGTCAGGGGCCAGTATTTCAGCAGAAAGATATGTGGATGCTATGAGGCTCTGCTTTGTGGGATGCAGGATGGTGAATGGAAGGAGCTGGAGGTTGTGGTTGCAAGGGAACGTGGTGCTGCTGCAGCAGCTCAGTGTCAGCAGCCACTGCCTTCAGCTGCTGCCAGTGCTCAGGGTTTCATAACTGGAGATGTGTGTAAACTGAAGCTGATAGTGACCTGATGACCTTCAGACTTGGGAATGCCTTACCCTCTTGAGTGCTTCTGACTGCTCAAAAGGCAGATGATGTCACAGTGGTGAATGTGGGGTATGAAGAAGTTAGAAATAAGCAAACTAGTCCTGGTTATTGGAGGGAGAATTAAAAAACAAAAGCCCAATTTGAAAATGTAATTAATCTCTGAAGCCGTCTTTGGGAATACAGTTGCCTGCATTATGCCTCCAGAAGTGCAAAGCATGTGCAGTACAGAGGAAGGAATAACCAGCCTTGGTTACCACAGTCAGGTCAACCTAAGGAAGCAGAGCCAGAGCAGTTTGTTTGAGATGTTTCTCCTGACAGGCACAGGAAATGCTCAGCTCCATCCTCCTTCCTGCCCTGGTCAGATATAGGAAGTGCAGCACAGAAAATAACACTTTTTAACTGAGTCTCCTGTTTTGCCTGCGTGCCTCCATTTGCATACACCACTCACTGTCTTATCTGAGTCCTTTGTAAAAAATTTCATCAAGGGACACCCTGGCCCTGCTAAAAAGTTCTGCTCTTTGTTTTGAGGAAGTGCAGATTTTACCTTTTATGTGAACTGTAGCTGATCTTGAACGATCAACCAGAAGAAGAAGATTGGTGACCTCCCAAGTCAGCAGTTAACCACCCTGCTGCCTACACAGCTCAGGAGCTGGAGTTAAACTGTCCAGCATGTGGCTAGAAATCAACTAGAACAAGTGCTTAAACCATTGATAGACTGTCTGGGCTCGAGGAAAGAAACCTTCTCTCTCAGCCTCAGCTTTCTTGGTGCGAATTAACTTTGGTGTTGTTATTTCAAAGAGTATGGTCTGCCTTTGGAAATACTCCTAAAGGTAAACTGGGTAGTAGCCACCCTGAATGGATCCAACATTGCTGATAGAATGACAGCAGAGAACAGCAAAGCCTGGAGCCCAGGGGTTGTGTGCAAGTTGTTGTTTTGGTGAGGATTGGGAGGGCTTTTGTACAAGGTTTATCTTTAAAAGATTTCACTGGTCTGGAAGCTCTGGTATGCAATCTGTCTTTTTTTTTATAGAGACTTTAGGAAACAACGTTATCATGTGATTCCTCACATGCTCCCATAGCCTGAAATGCTGGCTTTATTAGGAGCAGACTTATTAGTCAAGCAAATCTGATTTGTGATGCACTATTCTCCTCTGATTGCTGAGAAGCTTAACTGCTGGGTTGGAAAAGCAAATTGTGCTTGTATATTACTGTTCAAAAAGCTATAAAATCTCAATACAGAGGAGATAATTTCTAGCTGCTTGACTCAGGCTTTCCCCAGAGGTTTGTGTTTGTTCATCTGGTACAAGATGCAGCTTCTGCTGGGTTGTGGAGTTGAAAGAACATCTGGAATATCAAAAGCAGCTTCTGGTAGAACAGGCCCTCTCAAAGCAAGTCAGGCTTTTTTTCTGCTAGAAAAGATGACCTAATTCTTGCACTTTTGAAGATACCAATTATGCTAGGACTTGTAGTACTCTATGAGAAGCTGCTCATAAATGATAGCATCTCGCATGTGAATAATCTCCCTCAGCCAGCTGTGTCCTGGGCAATCAAGAAGCTCCTGAGATGCTGCCAGTGATGGAAGCATTTTTCCCTCCAGGTCAACCTTGCAGTGCTGCCCTGGGAGTTGTGTGTGTGTCTCTGTTTCTATAAGTGTTTTGGATCAATAATTTGTGGTGATAGCTGCTTAATTCTGTATGCCTGCATGGATCCAGACTTGAAACATCTTCTGTCCCTGGATGCAACTATCAATGGTTGTTTAAAAAGCTGTCCCTGGGGCAGTGCTGGCTCTTCCAGCCTCCAGCTGCTGCTCATGGTACCCCGAACTGACCTCCTGGGTCTCTCCTGAGCATGGTGGCTCCTTTCCTGAGGTGCAGTTCATTATCCAGCTTATGTCAGGATGCACAAAATATTCTGTCTGATGGTGCATGGCCACAATTCTGTTCTAACTGTATCCACATTGTCATTCCAGTTAGAAAACAGCCTGAAAACTATTGTGAAGAAGAGTAAAAAAAGGTCTTGAGTATTATAACATTTACTAGATGTTGGAAGTTTCTAGAAGCAATTCTGGAAGCTGGCTGAAGATCTTCACTTCTCTTGTGTTTCCTCTCCCCTCTGTGCCTCTCTCTCCAGATAATAGTAGATGATGATGACAGTAAAGTCTGGTCACTGTATGATGCAGGACCAAGGAGCATTCGCTGCCCACTCATATTTCTCCCTCCTGTGAGTGGAACTGCAGATGTGTTTTTCCAGCAAATTCTGGCACTGACTGGATGGGGCTACAGAGTTATTGCTGTGAGTATTCTCAGTCCTGTGTCAAAGGTGATGTACTTGTGCTTGTTGCTCTCATTAGAGGTTGGATAATGAACTTAGTTTTGACTTAGGGAATCCACCAAAAAACTTTGTGCTAAGTTAACTACAGAGTAGTTAGCACATGGATCCAGGCTGGAATCTGCTATATGTCCACAGCAGCATTTACCCAAAACCTTGTGCATGCACAGTGTTAACTTCTCAGCCTAGTTTTCCTCTTCTGTGTCCTGGACACAAGTACTTTTTGCCTCCATATACATCCTTGTTAGCCCTGAGGCAAAGACATGAATTAGTTCAAGGTTTCTATGTTTTCCTTAGGAATGGTGGTTTTCAGCCTATATAATAGCTGCAGATGCTATGTCACTCCTTAAATCCTACCAGCCTGCTCTTCTGGGGCTTCTCAGCTCTTGAGCTGAGCTGAAGTGGTTGATTTGTACAATACAGGAAACAGCCTGGCTTTAGGAATGCCCCTGTCTCTTGCAGCAGTTAATGATTTCTGTATCTGTTACATGGTACAAAATCGCTGAAGAACCATTCCAGCCTCCCCTCCCACTGATCCCAGAGTGAGGCAATGCTGCACTTTCCCCAGCAAACTCTTCTCTGTGGCACTTTGTGTGTTTTTGTGTAACTGAGGGGGAGGTGTTTGCACCCTCAGGCCCTGGGGACCTTGAAGAGGAACTTCACGATACGTATTGCTGTCTTGAAACCATTAATGAGAGAACTGGTACAACTTTGAAGCAGATTGATCTCAGCCAGTTTCTTCTAACTTTTTATTTTTTTAGTTGCAGTATCCAGTGTACTGGGATCACCTGGAATTCTGTGATGGATTCAGGAAACTCTTAGACCATCTTCAGCTAGATAAAGTGAGTGCTCAGAGATGGAGAAGTGGATGGATCGTTGCAATAAAAACTTGATGTTTGAAAGACTCTCATTTAAGAGCCAGTGTAAAAAATAGGATACAAAAATGCAGCCTATAAATAAAGAGGCTGTGTTGCAATTTCTCATTTGAAACTGGTTTATTTTTGAAGGTCAATGCCCTTGGGAATTGTCATACTTGACCTAAATTCAGCTGCTCTTGCAGGTCTATAAATTTGTATGTATTAACTTCATTTTTTTGTGAGATCCTGTGGAACTTCTCCTTCCTAACTCACATAGTACAGAACACCACAGTTGAGTCTCTTGGACTGGAATAGCTATGCAGAACAAAGTGAAATGTTTGAGTTTTTTCTTAAGCTTGATGAACACAAAGAAATTTACTGTGAATCTGTGGGAAACATTTCCTACTGTTAGTATTCACCACATTCATATTGCACATAAAACCAGGAGATGAATGGAACAGTGATTCTTTCAAAATATGGGTTATGAGGACAAGGTAAACTTGAATGACCTATTTTTGTAATGAAGCACTATGCTCAGAGGTCACATTTCATCATCTGGTTGTTTTTTTTTTTTTACCCCATGCATTAGGTTCACCTTTTTGGAGCTTCTCTGGGAGGCTTTCTGGCTCAAAAGTTTGCTGAATACACACACAAATCTCCCAGAGTCCAATCTCTGATCTTGTGTAATGCCTTTAGTGACACTTCTATTTTCAATCAGACGTGGACAGCAAACAGGTAAAGAAGACTGAGACATGCAAGCAGACTCACAGCATTAATTCTTTTGCAATGAAATGTCACATTGATTAGTTGAATATGTGTCTAACCTGATTCCATCCTGGGGGAGGGAAGTGTGGGATGGAATACTTGTGACTTTTAAAGGCACACCGCAAGGAGAATGGAAATGTTAACAATTGAGAGTGTGGAATTGGACAAATTGTTCTGTGATCCTTTGTGGATGTGTGGTCAGATTTAAGAACTCTGCCTGTTGTCAAAAAAAAACTTTTAGAGCAAGTTCACCATATTTAAAGTATGCTCTTGCCCTGTAAAACTAAAAGGTGCTCAGAGCATTTCAAGCATCAAGCTGCCAGGTTTTCCATGTCTGTGCTTTTGAAGGTTCTTCAAGGATTTCATCTGAGGTTAAAGCACAAAGTCTTTGCAAGGAAAGGGAGCATTTACAATGCAGTATCTTGATGTTGAGTCCTTGGTACTTGAAGCTATTGTTATATCTTATTTCTGTTTTAGCTTTTGGCTAATGCCTGCTTTTATGCTGAAAAAAATTGTCCTTGGGAATTTTGCATCTGGTCCTCTAGATCCTGAAATGGCTGATGGGATTGATTTCATGGTGGACAGGGTAGGTAGCTGTGTGCTCTGGTGGTTGTGGTTTCACTGTAGCTTTACTGAATGGGAGGTTGTAGGTATTTCTGCTGCTTTTTTCATTCACTGACCCAGGAGGGAGGAATGAGAAGTGGCTCTGTAGCAGACGTTGACTGTCACAGCCCCAGCAGTTTAACTGATACACTGACCCTCCACCTTAGTTCTGTTTATTTGTGTAGTTCAAGAGAGGCAGTTAAGGAACTAAGGTGGAAGAGAAGAAAGTTCTGGGACAGATCTGTAGGCCATGCTCTGGGGGCAGGAACATGGTTTAAGCATTTGTCTCATACAGAGTAATACTAAATCAGAATTATAACCTTCATCCCTTTGAAACTATCTTCTCTTTGGCTGTATTGTTAATATTGCATTAACTTCTTGCAGTGAAATATGTTGTTAATTGGTGTTTCTCTCTATTGCAAGCTGGAGAGCCTGGGCCAGAGTGAGCTGGCCTCAAGACTCACCCTGAACTGCCAGAACTCCTATGTAGAACCTCACAAAATCCGAGACATCCCTGTAACCATTATGGATGTAAGTGAATCTGAATTATTTAATTAAACAGTATTTCCTTCCCTTGTCCGTGATATTCAGTTAGCAACTTAGCAAGCATTTGCAGCATGTGCCTTCCTGTTTAGGGAAGCCTTCTGCTGACTGGGCAATGCTGTGCCTCTTCAGTGCTACATTATGAATTGGATATTCTGTGCAGTAACACAGCCATATGTTTCAGAATCACAGTATTGGCTTTCTAGATGTCGGTGCCCAGGTTTGCTTGTTTTCTGTTTCATTAACACCGTTCCACCATGAAGCTGAGGGTCTCTTCTAGAAGCAGCATGCAACCAGTCTGATGTAACAACACACTCTGAAGTTCAGATCTCACTGCTGGGACTTGTTCTGTAGGTGTTCGACCAAAGCGCACTTTCAACTGAAGCAAAAGAAGAAATGTATAAGCTTTACCCTAATGCCAGAAGAGCTCACCTCAAAACAGGAGGCAACTTCCCCTACCTCTGCAGGAGTGCTGAGGTCAACCTATACATTCAGGTGAGTTCCTGAATTCAATCTATGATCGTGTTTAGCCACAACAGCAGAAGGAAACTCCTGTTTGGAGCTTGCTTTGTTTAACTTCCCTGAGTCTGCGTGCTCTCTGCTGCTATACCAAAGGGCAGGGCTGGGAGCAGCTGTGTCCATGCTGGGCCAGCTTTGGGGGTTTTTTGTCTCTGAACTCCAGAGCCATGGTTTCACCTTCACAAAAGTTACTCAGAAAAAATGTTTCTATTTTACCAAAACACTGTGCTCCTACACCTGTTCCCATGTTATTTCCCATGCCCAACAGATCCATTTGCTGCAGTTCCACGGTACCCGGTACGCAGCCATCGATCCCTCCATGGTCAGTGCTGAAGAGCTGGAAGTCCAAAAGATCAGCCTTCACACCAGCAACGAGCAAGAAGGGCAGTAGGCTTGGGCGTGCCAGTGAAACAGAGGCATTGGTTTGGTGGTCTTCCTGTGTACAGTCAACTGCTCCCACTCTGCCTTTTCCCTTGTGTTAGCCGATTATCACTGTGTGATTCCAACAGGATCAACAGTCGGTGAACTACCTGTGGACAGCAACCTCCAGCAGTGTAATGGGATAGATCTGTTTAATTTTTAGTCTTTGGATTCAAGGAAGTATCTGTCTTCAGAGACTACACTTTTAAAAATAAAGACATTTTTTCTACCAAAGTCTTCACTATATCATGTTCTTAAGCAGAATGATATTTCTTTTTATATTTTTCACTGGTCTGTATATATTACCACATGCAGATTGTGTACGATAAGCTGACATATATTTTTGTTGAATATTTGATTTAAAAGATGTTTAAGTGTCGATGTTGCCATCACTTATTTGCTTCATACATTGTGTTGTAAGTTAGTTTGTTTCTATTTGAAATAAAGCATTTGAATTTTTAACTTTCTTGCTGCTTAAAAATGGTTTTCAATAAAACCTCACTTTCAGCAAGTGTCTCTTGTTTTGACTCCAAGAAAACAGCAGCTGAGCTCACTGCAGTCGTGGTTTGCCTCTACAGCCACTTCTGGAACTGAAGAAAACCACCACCAGCTGCTTGAATTCCTCTCAAGCTTTAACTATAAGGTTGTACTGGTTTTGCTCTAAGTAAGAACACTGTACTGTTTTTTTAATACATTTTACAAGCTAGAACTTGCAACTTTAAAGCATAAAATCTAGATTTATTGAAATACAGACATTATTTTGCCCATGAGATGCTGTAAAAAATAAATATGAAGGATTACATGACAAAGTGGTATATAAAGAAATTATCTTTGTCAGAGGCTGGGTAGATAACTAATCTCTTGAAAAGATGGTTTGAAAAGGTTAGAGTCAGCTGTCTGATTTATAAAAAGTACACATTCATGTACATTTATAAATGGTATGTGTTAATGGTCTTCTCAAACTTTTTGTGAAGAATCAAAGCATTAAAGATCACAACCCCTAAGCTTCTAAAAGGACCAAATTGTAGCTTTGATTTTGCTTATGTTCTCCTCTTATGGTGGGAATTTATGGACACACCTAAGACATGAGTCACAGACACATCCCACAGATAAGGGTAAGTAAAGAACATTCCTGAAAACAAAGGCTTTGCCCACATTAACTTAAAAATTGACAATTAAAAATTTATATATAAAAATGTGCTGTAGACAAGTTACAGTAAAACTGTAATATTTCCTGATGCAGTATGACAAGTGAGGTTCACTCGCCAAATTCTCATTACAGTACCCAGCCCGTAGGAAATTGTTGATAAAGAACTCCCTTTTGTGTAGAGGCATTTTTGACCATAAGCATTTGTTTTACCCTTGTCATTTCCTGTCCAGAAGGATGCAGCAGTGCCAGCTGTATGTGACAAGAAGCCCTTGGGTTGCATCTGCCTTCTCTCAGCAGCAGAGCAGTGTTTCTCCTGTAGCTGCGAGACCAGCTGAGGATGCTCCTGGTGTTACATTGCTGTGCACTTCCGTGGAGAGGTGGTGTCTGCGTTTGCTTTTTGCCGGATAGTTTCTGTAAGAGAGAATGATCAACTGCACAGAAATGTAATGCCACGGCAGGATGTGTTCATTTATCAAACTTAAGAGAAAGAGATGACATGTAATGGAAGCAAGGGGGCAGGGCAGATGCTTTCAGCTCGTGTGAATTGGCTTCACTGAAGTTTTCCTCTGAGTATGTTGTCTAAGCACAGAATTTGGTACATTGATTCAAATAATGTGCAGCGTGCATTATTTGAAGGAAGACAAAAGCATTACCTGCTAAATCTCTTCTCCCGATCCCCACCAGGCCTTCATACAGTCCCTTGATTGGATTTTCTCCTGCAGTGATCACACCATGGAGCCAGATCAGCAACATTCTGTGGCCGTGTTCCCTGTAGCTTTTATTGCCTGGCAGGATCAAACCACAGATGAAATCCTGCACTCAGAGAGAACAGCCCTGACCAGAGCAGATTTCTGCACTGGTGGGTTTGCACACCCCTCCCTCCTCTTTAGATTTCACTAGGAGGCTGTAAAGCATGGTTTTAATTCCTGGTTGTGATGTGATTGCTGAATTTGTCTGAAACTTAATGGAGTGTCTATTGTTGCACAACCTTTCATGGCAATACAGTTTCTACCTTCAGAGCACAACTTGGCCTCTTGCTCTTATCATCAAAACTACAGAGTCCTTACAACAGCCAAACTAGCAGTTATTTGCTTCTGACTCTCAGACCCTGCTTCTGCTAATGTAATTCTTAAATTCTAAAGAATTCACTTCATGCCTTCTTGTTTCTTAGAAGGAAAAAGTAAAACCAGCAAGTTTCTTCTGTTCTATAGAACAAGAATTGTAGCAAGAACTCACAGGCCTGGCAAGTGTCTCATAAGGAGTGAGCAAAGAACCACTAATTCCCCTGTTTGCATGTTTTATTCCTAGACAAATTACAGTGTGTAGGTAGTTCTACATTCAGTAAAACCAGAATTTTTAACCTAATCTTTTGGTTGCTTCAAATAAACCAACTGGTTTTCTTCATGCTTTGCCCTTACTGCAGCTTTATCTCCTAGAAACAAAGTCCAAAGGAAGAAAGGAAAATACCTGGAAAGATTTTTATACCTGTCCATTGTTGCTCGATGGCCCTAATGTGATCATCTGTGAATTTCCAGTAATGTGCCAGCTTCTTCCATTCCCCAGGTTTGAGGTACTTAGTGGCTAATCTCCACATGACTGAGCGAATGTGCTGTGTTTCTAGACTGTGATCCTGCTTAAATGTCAAGTGCTTTGCCACCCACGAGCCAGAGTCGCTGTTCAGGTTCTCCTGAAAACCCAGAACAGGGGGTTCAGTAGGGTGCTACAGCAGTGCCTGTGGATCTGCAGCCTCCCCCATCCTCATCTCTGTGGTCCCTGCGAGTTCCTTCTGGCACAGCTCATTTTTTTATTCTCTTTATTCTCATTTCACTCTGTGCTAATCAGGGTTAAAACTGTATTAATGGCCACTTAGCTGTGGAAGCCCATTTGGATCACAATTTGCATTTTTACACCGACTTTATCTGGAGTTTGGTGCAGAATCATTTAATTAAATCTCCTGCTTCCCTGCAACATCAGCTTGTGCTCACAGCCCTTACTGCAAAGAGGCAGAATGACATTCCCTTAGGGCTGCATGGGAAGCCAATGCAAGGGCCTGATATGAAGAGCTTTAGTTCTGAAGCTGCACCTGAGCTACAGGCACATGCCCTCATTTTCTTCCTTTTCTTCCCCCTCTAGAGCACCGGTATGGGAAGATGCCCAAAATCTTAAGACCACACAAGGGATATGACATTTGGCTGTACTTTCAGCTCACTCTCCTCAGCTTGGTTTGGGCACAGGCTTGGGGTAGGCAGGGTTTCAGAGGGGAGACTGGGGCTAAAAGGCCGCACTTTGTAGGAGAAGTTGGTTGTATGACTCCAACAGGAGCCATCTCCTTCCACTGCCAAAAAACTCAAAATTCCATTTGGTGACCTCAGACCAAGCATTTTCTTGTTCAGTCCTTCAGTTTCTCCTTCTGGAAAAAGGAACTAATTCTATCCCTTTGGGAGCAGCTGTTAAATAATTTTTGGAAACACCCATTTCCATCAGTGCAGCCTGGGATTTCTAACAGAGGCCTTTTTAAATAAGGAAAGCCTTAAGTAGATGCTGTTGGCAGGGTGAGGACTTCTGTTTTTCTTAAGTAAGAGGATGAAAATAGAGGTCAGGCTGTCATGGGATGTCCTGTATTTTTTTCCCTTTGACAGCTGGTATGTGGAATCTCAATAGAGAGGAGAAAGCACAGGGGCTGTTGTGTAAGCTGCTCACCTTCTTCCATTTGTAAAATCGATCAGCTTTGATAATCATGTCCGCCAAGTTGATGTGATTGCCTCGGGCAGCGACATCCAGAGATGTTTTCCCTTGCTGAAATCAGAAAGGGAAAATGAGCTGGAAAAGACTTTGCACCTTAGGAGGTACAATCTCCACACCCACCCAGCATCTGCAGCAGCAGGCATTTGGACTCTTGAGTAATGCATCCAGCCAGAACATACTCTCCACCTGTGAACATCTCAGATGTGAGCTGGTGTTAAGCTCCTGCGTTCAGGGCATGTGGAGTGGTTTTCCAGGCTCTGCAGCATCTCCTCTGCTGCTACAAGGGATCTGCGTGTTTTGCAGAAGCCACTGGAAAAACTTCCCGCAGCCCACCAACATGAGAGCAGCCAGCAGAGGATCAGCTCAGCTCTGCAATCCAAGGTATTTTATAGCCTTTTGCATAGCAGGTTTGCTGACACATGAAACCAAAGTGATTTATACAACCTCATTAACTTTACAGGCTCCAGATACACATGATTAGAAATGGTCTCCTAGGAGAAGCACAGGCTGATGGGACTATGAATACGTGACTATTTTCCTTTCATGAATATGATTTTGGATTGGGCAGGGGGAGATTTGTATTTCTATCTAAAATCAGAAGGCAGAAAAGAACAAGATTTGAAAGTTGCATGAAGGAAAGCAAGACAGCCCAAGCACCAGGCATACCAGGAGGAACAGTTCTAGCCTCAGATGTGAGCAGAAACCCAGCTGGATACAGAAAAGCATGAATGTGTCCCCTGTGCTGAGTGTCACTGCGGTTCCACAGAGTGCTGGAAGGTGGCAAACATTCACCATAGCTGAAGGCCAGTTCAGCCAGGTGGCTTCAGGTCTGCACTTGCTCTAACCCACTGCAAATGGCAAACACTATTTTAATCTCTGCCCAAGGCCCTCCAGCATTTTCTGGGCTCATACTACATTTTCAGGCCACTTGCAATTTGTTCTGTTTATTTTATTAGATGGCAAAAGCCCCAGAATTGTGCCAGATCTATACCAAACAGATCCTTTCAACTTATTAGAACATGTGTGCTGTAATTTTTGAGGTATATTACTCATCATTATTTGAGGAAATCTTTGATATTACTGTTCATGATAGTACAAGTAGAAGGAACTAGAACAACTTTGAGAATGAAAGCATTGTTCATTGTGTGAACTATTTTCTACCTGTCTAAGAACCAGTCATTTCTTTCCTGGAAAACACATCATAATAACCTACTCAGCCATGTTTTAAGGCCTTATCCCTGGAAATATCAGGATTTTAATATTACTAGCCTTCCTTGAAAATTATGAAAACCACAGGGAGAGACCATCTGTGTATATTTTCCCTCCATACTCCCACAGAACCTGTTTCACTTATGGAGACCTTTACCTTGTCTATTAGCTTCAGATTAACTCCTGCAATCAGAATCATCTCAGCAATGTCCTGCCTGCCATGCTCCGCAGCGATGTGGAGTGAGGTCTGCTGCCTCTGCAGAAGGAAGGAGAAAGGACTACACTTCAGAGAAGGACAAGTGTGAGACTGGAAGGACAGAACACTACCAGAAGGAACCTTGGGACTGTTTACTGGAAACTAGTAAAATCAAACAAAATGTGTCAATTTTATGGTCATCAGGAGAGAACATAGCTACAAGTATGAAGATTAACCAAAACAAGCTAAACAAAGCCCCTTATTCAGAAAATTACAATTTGGTGAGACAACCAGCTACCTCCAGGCTTGCCTCCTATTCTCAGCCCTCCAAACATTTTGCAGAATATCTTCCAGCTTGAAAGTTCTCCTACCTGTTTCCAGCAAGGAGGAGAGAGCCTGACTATGCAATGTCACGGGGGACACAGCACAGCTCTCATGTTGAATGCCATCAAGTGACTACCTCACTGAAACACTCAGAATCAGTTCACAGGTTTCACATTTCCTAACCTGTGCTTCCAGGTTCTCCACATTTTAAAGCACTCTTCTTTAATCCTGTCCCCAAGGTGATAAAATCCCCCATGAAACTGGTTCACATTTCAAAGACAAAGAACAGGAGCTGCAGTCTTACATTATCTGGAATGTCAAGGTCACACTCTGCACTGATGAAGAGCTTCACCATGGCTGGGAAGTTCTGCAGGACTGCGATATGTGTTGCTGATGCATTTTGCTGTGGAAAGAAGATCCTGCACTTAGGGAGAGCTTAGCTCATAGCACTTAAAGGACCTGCTGTGCCCAGCATGTCCTATTCTATCACAGCTGCCAGTATGCACTGGGGGATGATGGGGATCCTGCAGCACTAGTCCTCCCACAGTTGCTTTGTGCTCTTGAGCAGCTCCACAAACTGGTTTTACCTTTTTGTTAGTGATGAGAGCATAGAGAGGAACTCACGTAATTGAGAGCATCCGTGTGGATTCCTGCGTCCAGGAGGATCCTGGCTATCTCCTCATAGCCATGAAGCGCTGCGTAATGAAGGCAGTTCATCTTTTTCTGAGAGGCAAGTCAGAAGGGAGTTAGTCAGGGATTCACCCCAGAGGCTGCAGTTGTTACAGACTATCCACAGAGGGCTCCCTGCTCCCTCATGCAAGAGTCCTATGGCCCTGCACTGACAAATTCATGGAGATTGTCTCCAGCTAAATCAGTCCCAGGGAGCTTCACCTGCCTCATTGTACAAACCCACATTTACCTTTCTCTAAACTCCCTATGCTATTCCTGAATGTGGGGCTCCAAATGGCCTCTCTCTATAAAGGGTGACCTGAGAAGCCACAGGTCTGGGCATAAAGCCACAAAGTAGGGTTTGGGAATGGAATCATTTCCATGGAGCTAACCTGGGTTTGGGCATTGACATCAGCACCTGCTTCCACAAGCAGCTTCACACAGTGGCTGTGTCCCCCCTCAGCAGCCAGGTGCAGAGCCATGAGTCCTTCCTGCACAAGGCAAGAAAGGACACAAGCAGCATTTCTGTAGACAAGGCTGAGACGGAGCAGCGGAAGGAGTCAGACTCTATCCCATCTTCTGAATCCATGACACATTACAGTACCAGTTCTGAGGGCCAGGGATCTCCAGTTGATTGTTAGAAAAATAGAGGACACAATTATCTGCCGTGGACATACCAGAGTACTGCTCTGTCCTGAATGTCACTGGCTGTGGGCCACAAGACAATCATTGTGTTCACCATCTTTCCTCCCCTCCAGCCCCTCAATAAACCAAAAAGGATTTCACACAGACAGTAAAGACAAATTATTTTCCTGGAATAGTCCAGAGACAGAACTGGAAACCCGTGACCCTCAATCACTGGTTCTCCCTTCTGAGGGTTGCAGCTCATTTCATTACAAGAGAACAGAAGCAAGCAGAATTCCTAAGTGATTTAATCTAGTTTTATTATCGCTCTTTGCACAAAGGGCAGCTCATCTGGGGGTAGACAGATGTACCAGTTACCACAGAAGGTGGCTGCCCCTTTCCTTCAGATCTTAATCACAATCAAATACACTTTTCAAAGACAGTAACCAAGTAACCAAAAAAAATGCAGATAATTGGAAATGTGCCCTGGAATAAGTAACAGTGATACTAAGCCAATATTTGCTATCTAAATCATTAATTGTGTTCCAGCCACATAATTTTCCAGAGCAGATCTGTCAAAAGGGAGATTTCAAACAGAAGGTCCATATGGTCAGTAACCAAGTCAATACTTAAAAGCATGATGAAGTTTAGTTTAAAACACACTCAATAACCATTTAGGCCCTTGAATGTACAAGGACCAGGGAGAGAAAGAGATTAAATGGAGTGATAAGGTAGGCGAGCAGATACAGCAGGAAGAGAAGGCAACACTTTAAAGCTGGAAATTGGTCCAAGACAGATGTCGCCTTTCACTGATACTCCGCAAGGGTGACCTGCCTTTACCCACGTAGGCTTTAGATAAAATCAGCTGTTCTCTAGAGCTTTCCTATGAATACTGACTTTTCAGCCTGATGACTGTTGCAGGTGAGTATTTCTAGGGAGGAAAAGGGCAAAACTGATGGGGTTTTGATTTAATATAAATGTACTTACCAAGTTCTTTTCATCAAGGTCCACTCCAACATCTATAATCTTCTCCAGCACAGAGAAGTGTCCATTTTTAGCAGCTAAATGCAATGCTGTATTTTCTTCCTGAAAGTAAACATTACTTTATAAATACATGTCTCACAGGACTGAATGTTCATATGCCACTACCTTGCACAGAGTATATCCAGAGTGGCTGAAAGGGAGGCTGTAACCAGTAGCACGCATCTGAAGCAATCTTCCTATAGTTGCAGCAGTGGGGAAAGAACCCCAGCTACCTTAAACTGGAGCATGGTCCACCAGGCTTGCTGTATCCTTCCTGAAAAGTCCTGGAGAGTAAATCATGAACTGGTCAAGCAAAGGGCTTCAAGAGGATAGAGAAGAAAAGCCCTGACATATCACAGCCATAGTTACAAATGTAGACAAATTGCTGGCATGACCCTCATTGCTATCCTGTTCCCTGGTTTTCACATCTCCTAATCCTTGGACTTCACCTCCCTTGCATGTGGTTTTGTGCCCATACCTTGTCTTTGGCACTGTGAGAACAACCCAGTCGAATGAGGAATTCCACCACCTCCAGCTGCCCGTATTCTGCGGCCAAGTGAAATGCTGTCCTGTCCATCTTTGAAAGGAAACAGAGAAACACAGTCCAAAAGGCTCAGAAAGCACAAGATCATATCATCTGCTGCAAGAAGCTTGACCAGAGCCAAAATCCCCATCATCCCTAAGCAGGAAGACTTCTGGGAGTAGTGTTTGTCTGACTCTGATTCTCTTCCCAAGACCAAGTGCAACATTCCTGCTAAGGTCAGCAAAGCAAGACCAGACCTCATGAAACAAAGCCATGAAGATCCTTCCTACCTTGTCTGTCTCATCCACACACACATCCTCCAAGTCCTCTATGATGAACTCCATGACCTGGATGTGTCCCCTCTGAGCCGCACAGTGGAGCAAGTTCCTGCCATGCTAGAGAGGAGATAAAGGCCTGCTCATATAACAAGTCCAAGACTTTGGGGCAGTCAGTCTCTTTCGACAACCTGTTCCCCTTAGCAAAGACCCATTTCATCCTTCCCTGCACCTCTAGGGCTAAACTTCCTTGTGCTGCAGACAGCAAGTTGTGACTGAAATATTAATGCTCCTTTTCCCAGCCAAGGTCTGTTTTAGAATACTGGGACTGCTGTTTACAGAATCCATTTCCCATTTCTGTAACACCTTCCCCATCGGCACTGCACAAACATGAGGTGAGGAAGCTGTGTGCATCTCTAGAACTCAAATTATTGCACCTGTTTTAGGGATAAGTCAGAGTGCAGATGGCAGTCCCCAAAGTAGATGCTGTCCCACACGACTGAGCTCACAGGTATGCCTGTCTCTGTCCCCTAACACAGTCTAGAGCCAAGTGATGGATCCACATGGGGAGACTCTCACCCTATTGACACGGTTAATCTTGGCCCCAGCATTGATGAGCATCTGCAGGACTCGGAGGTGGCCAAACCAGGCAGACAGGAGAAGAGCATTCATTCCAAACTGGGCAAAAAAAAAGAGAGAGAGTTAAACTACAACCATCACCATCCCTACCCTGGAGGGAAGCTGTTCCTTTAGCTTAATGAAGCTTCCCAAATCTTTTTGTTTCTCACTGGTGTATTTTTTAGCTGCACTTTCTCCAAGTATTATTATTCCTATCATAGATATTCACAGCAGTTGAGCAGAGACCTGCCTCTTGGCAGCTACTACATATTTAATGGTGTGTATTAGCCTGGCTGTATGGGGGAGAGAAAACTTGTTGGCTGTCACTGTCATCCCACAAGCCCCATCAAAACAGCCAGAAGAAGCCAAGCATCCCCATGCTCTATGGAAAACTTCATAGATTCTACCAGCCTATTCCTTCCTGTACATGCAAGGAAGAGGCCAAAACACAGAGCACAAACACATGCAAACAAGGCTTGCTCCAGCCCCTTGCTCAGCAGGTGCAGTGTGTCACCCTGTGCCACCCACCCAGGGCTAAGGTGCAGTCTGTAACTGCTGGCCTAGCACCCAGTCCCCGGCGCTGCCCCAACACTGAACACATCTGCAGCACATGCAAGGGTCGCCTTTGTACACTGTCTTCATCATCCACAGGGACATCGTGATCCAGGAGCAGTCGCACAGCGTCCACGTTCCCTGCTCCCGCAGCCCAGTGCAGGGCAGTCCGGTCAGTCTGGAAGGTAAGGACAGAGACAGAGAAGGCTGATGTATGTAAAGTGTGTGTATCCACCAGCCTTTCTGAAGGCCAAAATATCCTTGGCCATCTATGGAGCCAGAATTTCTTGCACTGTGCAGGGTTTCTTTGGATGCAGTCCTGATTTTCTTTGGACACAGCCCTCTGCTCTCCTGTCAGGCAGACAGGTGTTAGTTACCTTCTACTCAGAAACTGCAGTTCTGGACTATAATGACAGCACAGAGTGAAGAATATTGCTGAGCATAAATGGAAAAACTGAAACACTAGGGATGGGTGCAATCCTGTATTTCTATTAACCTACTAGTCAACAAGGAAAGACCTGCACCAGAAACAGTTTCCTATAGCCTTGCTGTACAGTGATAGCAAAAATCAAAGCCTTTAATGGCAATCGTGTCTATCTGGCACGACACAGCTTTCCAGTGTGGCCAGGATGATAGTGCTGGGGGTCTCATTGTGTTGTGAAAACTGCTTGGTTTCCACAGGCCCTACTTGGCACTGGGTATTGTATTTTAAAGCTTTGACAAATTAAGTAGTTAATGAGAAGAGCAGTGTTCAGGAGCTGCAGTTCTGAAACATGCCCTCAGCACTTCTGCAGCTTAGAGGTGGAAAAACCCAGGACTTACATTGTTTTTGGCTTTGATGTCAACTCCTCTCTTGATGAGTTCCTCCATCCTGGCTGTATCATTTCGCTTCGCTGCATCATGGAACTCCTTCTCTGACTGAAGCACTGCAGCAGAGCGGAAGAGTGAGCATTAAAACAATACTGGTAAGGAGCATGAGGCAGCATGCCCCAACAAACCTCCCTTTCATCTCACCAGGCCTTGTGGCTTCAGGGAAGGATGACTGCAGAAAGATTCTTCCAGCGAGAATCAGCCCTACAGATGTTGGCATGTTTGCTGGGTTTATCTTCTCCCACTGTCTCTCCTTCCCTGAGTAGCCCTGTGCTGTATCAGTGCTCTTCCAGTCCTACCCACTTCTCTTTTAATCCAGTGTCTTTCTCTGCATGGATTTGCTCCAGCTGCAAAACCTTTTGATCCATGAGGTCTATATCCCCTGGTCACCCTCTGAGGCCCAGAGTCAGAAGGCTCTGAGAGATTCCACAGACCCTTTCCTCCATCCTTCCACCTACATCCCACTGCTCCACAAGAAGGCCTTTACACATGGTCCCCCTCCAGGCAACCTGAACCAGCCAAGCAGCACAAACTGCCAGCCTGGCCTGTGATTAGTGTTGCATCTCTTAATAAACCATGGCAGTTCTGCACATAATTTACCATGACTGGCACTATTTGTCCTGCACAGTTAGGCACGATTTAAGAGTGTTTACTCTCCATGCTGGGCCTTGCCCCAGCAATCTTCTCCTTGATCGAATAAACCTTCCTGCCAAGAAACAAGAGCAAGGCTGTGACTGCCACAGCCCGACAGGGAGGCTCTAAAGGCTTTTGGCTAGGCTGGTGTCAGTGCTTGTTGCACTCAGTCTCTGTCCTAGTGCTTTTGGGGAATTCTTTCAAGAAGTTCTTGAGTCAGACCCGTGGGCTGTCACGTCCCACTGGAGAGCCGGCCCAGAGGCTCTGCTCTTTTCTACACTTCTACAGAGCTCAGACTGCAAGTTGAGAACCTCAATGCAACTTCAGTTTGTTTCAACATATCAACTAAATACTGATCACATGCCATGTGAAAGGCATTAAAACGTTATTGTTCCCATTCCACCACACTGAAGGAGATAAACAGGAGACTTGCTGCCTAAATAGCACTATTAATCTCTTCAGAGGGCACAGAAGAAAGGCATCCCTACTGTGGACCCTTAGAGTAACAGAGGTATAACTTCATACTCCAGTTTCCATTCCCCTTGCCTTTAAACAAAAAAAAAAATTATCTCGAGAAAAACACAAATAACACAAATCTTAATGCTAGACAGGATCATTCAATAGTGTGTTTATCCACTTAACACCACACATGGTCATCTGAGAGTGTGTTTTCAAGAGTGCTGGACCTGCTGCTACAATGAAGGCAGTAGGATTTGGACACTGATTTCTGCAGAAACAGGATTTCCTGTACTGTATATTTAGACTCTGTTATCACCTGGTGAAGTGTGTTAACAGAATTGCATTTCACCCCGCATGGACGCTTCATTTGAGAGAAAATATCAGAACTAGTGAAAAACTTATTGAGTTTTTGTTAATAGTTAACATCCATGGCTACCTACATACCACCCCCTTTTAAATGCTTATTTCCATTCAGTGGAGTAAATCTTATGTTTCAGTTAAGCAAATGCTTCTGCCCCTGCTCTCCAGGTGACAGAAATGTGTTGTTACATTTTATGGTCACACAAAGTATCATTTTCAAGAGATGACAAACCACCTTATTTATTTCCTGCACTACCTGTGAAGATGCAATAACAAACCTGGCATTGCTAAGGCTGTAGAAGCCACAATTTATTTCTTTTCAGCAACACATGAGTACCAGTTTGATGGTCTGAGTTTCCTATTTAAAGTCCACAGCAGCTCTATTAAGTGTAAATGCACTCTGCATCATGGCATGCACCTGGCCGACATTTCAGTGGATATTTAGCAGTTTTCCTTCTCTTTCAAACTCAGGTTCCAGGGTATTTCATAGCTTGTGTTACTGAAGAGGCATTCACTTATCCCAAACAGCATGGAAAACATTTTAAATTATTTACCCTAGGTGCAATGCACCAACTCACAGGCAGTTTATTATGCAAGAGATGTAGAAAATCAGCAAAGGAGGTGAAAGACATGCAAAGAAACATGTAAAAAACATCCACTGGGCTCTAACTGGGGCTGCAGGACACAAAGACAACCTGGGGTGGAGACCGAGCGGGCCAAAAGCCCCAAGTGCGGGATACCAGTTATGTGCAGCATCTCAGCGGTACAGGATGCTTTGGGGCAACAGCAGTCTGGATTCACGGGTAGGTTTGTACACCTGCTTTGTTTCCGAGCGGATTTTCACGTGTTCGGTTATTCTTTAGAGCATCCTGGCTCTGCCCCTCAGTCCCGCCGGCGCCCGCCCGCCCCCGCCACACGAATCGCCCCTCACGGCGCTGCGCCCCCCGCCCCGCTGGGCAGCCCCCGCCTCGGCCCCACTCACGGGTGTCGCCTTCCGACGCCAAGTCGTCCCCCATGTCGCGACACAGCGGGCTCAGCGCGCCTCGGAGCGGGCTGAGGCGCGTTCCCGCCGCCTCAGGGCAGGCTGACAGGCGCGTTCCCGCCGCCTCAGGGCGGGCTGACAGGCGCGTTCCCGCCGCCTCAGGGCGGGCTGACAGGCGCGTTCCCGCCGCCTCAGGGCGGGCTGACAGGCGCGTTCCCGCCGCCTCAAGGCGGGCTGACAGTCGCGTCGCCGCCTCCTCGCAGGTCACTCCGCCGCCGTAGAGCTGCTCTTTTGCTGCTCTTTAAAGCAAAATATCATCAACCAAGCCCCCTTTCCGACAAACACGATGTTTTCGGGCCGTTTGGGAAGGACTTGAGCGGGGACCTGCAGCTGCCGCCATTTCGGCCAAGTGCCGCTCTTCACCTCAGCGCGGCTCTGCTGAGTGCTGCTGCTTCGAGGTGGTGGGTGGTTTCATTTAAAATTAATGTAACTCTGTTTCCAAAGCAATTTGGGAGGAGAGGGGTTTCTAATCAGTAGGAAATACTGAGGGGGGGGGGGTTTTTTTTCCCGCTGAAAGCAGGGCCCGGGGGTTGCTGTTTGCAGGGAATGAGGTGCTCTTGTTACCACACGTCCCTCAGCAGGTGCAGGAGGGGGCAAAAGGGCTTTTCCCTCACAGTTTTAGTGAATTCTCCAGTTTCAGCATCTGGGCTGTTTTAGTATTTTATTTTCTTCTCCATTTTGATAGTATGATAAGGAAGAAACCAGGCAGAGCTGAGGTTGGGGGGAGCATCAAATCTGTTTCTGTGGGTCCCCCCCAGTACTCCTCACCTGGAATCCTTCATCCAGCTCTGGAGCTCCCCAGTGTAGGAAGGACATGGAGCAGCTGGAGTGAGTCCAGAGGAGGCCACAGAAATGTTCCAAGGGTTGGAGCACCTCTGCTCTGGACCAGACTGGGAGAGCTGGGGTTGTTCAGTCTGGAGAGGAAAAGGCTCCAGGGAGACCCTAGAGACCCTTCCAGTGCCTGAAGGGGTGCCAAAAGAGCTGGAGAAGGACTTTAGACAAAGGCCTGAAAGGACAGAACAAATGGGAATGACTTCCCACTGACAGAGGGCAGGGTTAAACTGGATATTAGGAAGAAATTCTTCCTTGTGAGGATGGTGACGTCCTGGCACAGGCTGCCCAGAGAAGCTGGGGCTGCCCCATCCCTGGAAGCATCCAAGGCCAGGTTGGATGGGGCTTGGAGTGCCCTGGGATAGTAGTGGAAGGTGTGGAACTGGAATAGGCCATGGAAGGTGGTGGAACTGGAATATCCTTCCAGCTCAGACCATTCTGTGATTCTTTGCTGCTGGTCTCAGGATAGGAGAGGTGACATCAGGTTTGTATTCCCTCCGTAGACCATGGTGGCCCACAGGTGGGGGCCTTGTCAGGACTCCCTGGAGAAGTCTCTCTGTACCGCTGATTTTGGCTGTGAGCTCACTCTGATGCCTGTCACCACATGAGGGTGCCAGTGTTGTTCACCTGCAATGATTTCCTGCTCGAGCAATGAACTCCAGGGTGCAGATGGGGCTGTTCCCCGGGCTCAAGACAGTTTTGGGGTACATCTCTCTCTCAGGGATCCCTGTGTGGGTCTATGCTGCTCCTGTGAGAGAGGTGCATTTGGTGTAGTGGGAGATGGGGGGAGGCAGGCAATGTCCTGGGGGTACACAGAGATGCAGAAACCTTCTCCAAACATGTCCCTCCGTGGGCACAGCATACCAGAAATGTCTTCAGGGCAGGTAGATGGTGGTTTCCATTTCACTGAAATCCATCACCGAGGGATTCAGCAGCCAAGTGCTTGCTGATGCAGTTGGACCACCACGGCTTGGCCTGCCCAGCTGTGAAATCGGGAGGTGGACCCTAAGCTCTTGAGCAAACACAGAATGTGTGGGGGTTTATAGATAGCTGCTGCTCTCAGATGGGGATTTGTGGATTTGTGTTTTGTTAGCCTTTTATTCAAATTGAAGTAAAAAAAAAAGATTGTCTCTCTGGTAGAAAAGTGAACATAAGGTCTGTCTGGATAAAGGGGAAGCCCTTCTTTCGTACAATAGCTTAGCGGGTGGAGCATCCTCCCCGAGGAAAGGGGAAAGCTGGGTTTGATCCTTGTTTCTGCCGGAGGGGAGGTACAAACCTCGGGCCACACAAGACCCCAGAGAGCATTGTAAACAACAGGCTGCAAGCATGTCTGATGCGGAGAGTTTTTCTTGCTCTTTCCTGTTATTTTAAATAATTAATGATTCTATGGAGCAGGGAGTGGAGAAGGCAGGTGTCCTGTCTCCCTGGAGAGCAGCCTGTGCACCCGGCAAGACGGAGTCTTGCTCTTTCGCGATGAATATTTAAGTGTCTTCAGACAAACTGGAACGGCGCCAGCAGGAATGACTGAGAAAGACTGAGCCCTTCCCACTGCGTATCCTAGTGCCTGGGGGCTGGGAAAACAACGCTGAATAGGACAGGGGAAAATCCCTGCTTGCATGGACCATGGAGGTACCGTGCATCCCAGCCTTAGGTAGGACCTCTGGCTCTTGCTAGCCTTTTGTTATGCTGTAAGAGATCCTTGGATGGAAATCTGTCTGGATTTAACCTGCCACTGTTATAATGTCATTGTCTTCCAGAGCTCGTATCAGCCAGGACTCATCATCCACAGCTCTTCTGCGGGTTAATGCTGATCTCGGAGGAGAAATAGCACAGATGCACTGAGAGTTCGCATCTGTTTATGAGCTTGGATGTTTCCAGCAGGCAGAAAAAAAGGCAATGTAGGCAGTTCCTTCTGTCCTTCCCAAAGTGGTATGTGTTCAGGGGTGGAAGGGACCAAGACTTTCTGCTGATACTGAGTACAGAATGCTGCGACGATTTATTAACGACACTGAACACTTGCCTAGCAATCCATTTATTAGCTTACAGACCTAAAAGAGCTCTTGGATTTTTCCACTAATGTTGTAGCATAAAGAATGACAGGGGAGGTGGTAATTTAAACTCTTTTTGCAATATATTCCAGACATTGACCCCATCTTCAGAATGGTGTTAAAATGTTTGACTTTATTTCACTTGAAGAATAATTTTAGCTGAGCCAGCTTTGTGCTCTTTCTCACTTAGAAGTGAAGCTCTCTGACAGAGGATTTTGTGCTCTTATCTTGCATACACAATTTTTATGTACTTCTTTAGGATAATCATTATTTTCAATCACTTTCAAAAATCATGAGCCAGGCTGCTTAAATCCATGTAATTTTAAAATGTGCCTCTGTTAGCTCCCTGGTTTAGTTGTATACACTGTGATTTTCAAGGCAGTCAGATTTGCAGTTAGCCATGTAATACAGCCCACAAACCAGTATGTGTTTATGCAGAAACAGTTGCTTACCTAGAGGTTTAGCAAATTGAACCTTAATTTATAATCTTCCTTTGGAAGCAAAACGGGAAGGTGACTCCTGGCTGCAACTGCCTGTAGTTTGGGAAGCCAAGCTTCTGCTTCCCTGGAGCTGCCCACAGCAGGGGAACCTGGCTTGAGGAACAGCCTCCATCCTTGGAGGATTGTCTTCTGGCATATGCTGCCACAGACAGGAAATTGAATAGTGCATGGGAGAGGGGATGACCACATTCTTCTTTCAGTGCTGATGGACTGTTTTCACATGACAGGGTGTCAAAATAACCCTATGTGCTAAGATAGCAACCGTGGGCTGTGCCTGGCAGCACCTGAACCAGATCTTTGGGCACTGTGGTACCCAGCTGCCACTGATGCTGTGAGGAGTTGTATGTTTGTGCTTCTTTATGTCCCTGCTGTGTGTATATGAAAGGGACCAACCATGCCATTTCTGTACTCTTTCAGATATATCCCATTAGAATGGAATACACATTGCAGCTTTGGCTGCATGGCTTCATGTGTGGCTCCAGCTTATTTATTTTATGTCTAGGTTTGGCTTTTAGTTGTTCTGTAGACTAGGTTATTTTTGGTGCTTTCTTTGATAACTCTGTTCCTGTGACATGCTGCGGAGCCAGAACTCCTCTGGGAACATCCCAGAAATGCACACAAACATCAGCCCTGTAGCTTCTAATGGAGCTTTCAGAAGGCCTGGACACCTAATGGGGGACTCCACAAACCCACTCTGGAAGCCTGAGAAGGGTTCCAGCAGTTTCCTCAAAGGCTGCATTCATTTCCTTGCAAGGCTTCCACAGAGGAACAGCTTGTTAGAGGGACCTGTGGAGCTTGGAAGCTTTGCCAATAATAATTCAGGCCCAATTCTGAAGTCAAATATTTAGCTAAACAGAGACTGTCTGATGACTGGATTAAACACAGACTGCATCTGAGTGAGCTCGACACTTCAGGTTTTTGTCAGTGTCCATTTCACAAACTTAAAATTCCATTTTTCCTGTCTTCCCAGACTCTGCTCGTGCTGTGTAGTGTTTCAGACAGCACAGAATGAGGTATTTTCAGCAGAGCTGTTGCTCCTAGCTCAGGAAGCAGCCTGAATCCCAAAGTGACATTCTTTCCTTTAGGTTTAGGAATAATCCAGTATTATGGGATTGGGAGGAAATCATGTTAGAGAAACTGAAGGGTTTGTTTGTTTGTTGGTAAGGAAAAGTCTCAAGGAACCAGGCAGAGATGTCAGAGGGGGTTGGTGAGTGAGCCTTGCCAGTGTGCTGCATGGTGCTGACACAGATAGCTCAGTCCATATTAGCAACTGGAAGTTTCATCTGGTGATTTGGCACTTCCCTCTCCTGTCACTCTCACTTCCCAAAGCCGATAGGCTTTTAAATCCCTTGTAAAGATAAATGAGCTTTAGCTTCTGTGTAGCTTTGAAAGTGAAGCTTACATGTAATTAGCACTGTGGCGGGGGTTGTTCCTGACGGTCAGGCCACTCCTGTTGATCCCTGACCTCCACACAGAGCTTACTGACATGAGTCCACTACATCTCCCAACTCGCTATATTCTCCTTCCAGCTGTGGAGAATTGGGCTCACATCTATACTGCAGGAATACAGGAGAGGCAAAAAAATACCTCCCCAGTATCTTTTGTACCTGAATGAGATTTTATGTAGGAGAAAAAAAATGTTATTTCTGTGATCCTTGGCTGAGGGAGGTCTATATGAGCCCATTGTGTTCAAACTCTCTTAGTGCCTGAGTACCAGTGACCAGTAGCTGGGAGATTATGGGTTTGACAGTCTGTGTCTAATGGTGATGATCAGGTCACAGTGGTCATTCTGGCTGTGCTTCGAGCTCTTTGCCTTACTGGAATAATAGAACCTGGTCTTTCAAAGCCAGGAATATAACACCAGTATGGTCTTAAAACATCTACTGTGTGACCAAAAGCAAATGTAGCAGGAAAGGATCTAAAGGCAAAATATTCTTTATTGAATTTAAGAAGAGAAATTATGTGATGGAGCTGGAGTCCCAGCCCTCCCTGGTTTGAATGTGATGGTTAACTGAGCAAGTGTTTTGTTATGGGAGGTGGGAACAATTGCCTCGTATAAACCAAGCAATAATCGGAACACTGAATCCTAATCCCCTCACTGACATGCCTGCAGGCAATGTTTTTATTCTCACTTTACTGCTTGTGTAAAAAGAGGGAGGATCCTCTGCTTCCTGGGCCTCTAAGGACCATCTGGCTCCTAAAGACAATCTCTCCCTGTTATTTTCAAGACAAAAGTGAACCTGCAATATAGGATCTTTTAACCATAAACCCAAAGTGCTGAAACCTACTTCCAGAGGCACAGCCCTGAACTGCTCTTATGCCATGATGAAAGACTCAGTGCAAATCTTGAAGTGAAACAGAAAATTGTATTTGAGGATTTAATAAAAGCAAAGTGGAAGCAAAGGGTTGCTCAGTGATGCCATCACTCCCTTTTAATCTGACCCCATGGAAAACCATGGAGTCCAACAGGAGCAGGTGAGTAGAGTGCAGCTTTGGAAGTGTTTCATTTCTTTCTCTCAGCAGTTTTCTTCCAGAGCCCAAAACATCTGTCTCTGGCTCCAGCCACATGCAAGTGCATCGAGAGCGTTTTGTTCCAAGCCTAATGAGTAATTTTATGGTCTTGGAATTGGAGGCAGGGGAGGGGGCTGGGACAGCAGCCAGCGTCGTGTTCTACAAGGAGCTCTGCTGATGTCAAATTGTAGCCTGATGATTTTTATTTTATTGCAGCCCACCAGGCTTCCCTTTAAAGTCCTCTGCTAGAGTTGCTGGTGATCAGTGCAGGAACAGTTCTGACATGGTCTTCTGCATTCCCAGGACTTCTTCACTGCTGGGCACAACAAGCAACATGGAAAATAATGACATCAGTGGAGAGGAGGTGGGGGAGCTCAGCTGTGCGTCAGCTCTGCTCTGTGTGTGGAGAGAGTACACGTGAATGTGGAAAGCACACTTTTCCTATCCTGCCTCTGGATTCAGTGCTCAGGAGGGATGAGGGAACAAACAACCCCGGGCAGATGTGTAATCACATCTCTCAAGCGTCGAGCAGATGGTGCTGAGATGTGATACACGTGGTCTGAGAACAGGTATAGAATGAACTGATTCAAACTGTCACTAGTCTTGGCAGTGTTTTTAAAACCCCAGCTTTCTCTTTGAAAAGGACAGGGTTATTGGTAGAGAGAGATAATCTGTACACAGCACAGGAAACACAAGGCAGATGTTGTCATATGTTTATCATATATTTCCACCATGGGGTCTTCCTTTGGGACAGGCTTGCAGATCCTAGGGCCCGGAGCAGGACTTGCACATGGAGGGACCACGATGTGTTTATCCAGGGCCGATTATACAGAGCTTTTCTTCCACCTGCCCAAGTTCTCTTGGTCTGAAAAGCAAGTTTATATTCACTCACTGTGACTCAGCCATAATGTCTGACTCATTTTCTTGCTGTTACTCATAGAAAGGAAAAGCCGAATGGCAACCAGTCTGTGCCTGTAGCCACCTGTAATTCTCCAGCTTTCAGCTGTTACTCTCTGGATGAGTTTCTGTCTATCGACATTAATACACCTATCCTGCTGAAGCTTTCAATACTTCTTTCTACAGAGGAAGACTGATTAGAAAATGAAATTTTCTACCCCTAAAGCAAAGAGGAAGTGTGCTGAATCTCCATGGCTGCTTGTGGAGTTCCTGAAATGGGACTATTTCAAGTGGACACTTCACAAAGGTAGCAACAGGATGGGACCAGATGGAGCAACCACCAGGCAGAGCTGGGAGCAACTGCAGAAATGCTGCAGCTCCTTAGCTGACCTCTGTGGTCTGGAGGAAGTTGCTGGTGGTCTGTCTCTAAGGTGCTCAATGCTAGGAGGTCCTACTTCCAGCAACGATGACTCACTGGTCACCAGAAATCTGTCGTATGCACTCTCTGGGCTGGTCTCCCCACTGCAATGGAAGGATTTGAGCTGCTTGGGGTTCTGTGGGCTGCCAATTCTCAAAGAAAGGGATGGTATTTTACTCTGTGTAAGTCTCTGTTGCACTGCCAGCTCAGGAGTCTCTGTTTACTTCAGACCTGGCTGTTGCTCACTTGCACATATTTTATCCTCTCATCAGGGTGAGGGGAAACACCAGGGTTCCTTCTCTTGCAGTGTGATAGGTGGCTTATTCTGCACTAGAGACCACAGGAGCATGAGTCAGAGTTGAAAACCTCACCCAAGAGAAGCTTTAGCTGTGAGGTGGGAATTGGTGCCTGCCACTATAGCTGGGCTAAACCCAGCCTTTCCCATTTCAGCTTCATTCCATGTAAAAATTGCACAGGCGAGCACAGTGCAAAGCTCTGGGTGGGCTGTCCAGTGGACAAGGACATATCCTGGGTATGGAGCAGGGCTGTGTTAGAGCTCAGGCAGTTTTCTCTTGGTTGTGGGAGGCTGAGATCCAAGTCACCAGGCTGAGTCTTCCAGAGGAGAACTTGGCCTTAAATCCAGCTCTCCCTTCTCAGCAGTCTGCTGCTGGGTGAAAGGCCACCATGGGGTTCTGCTCTTTCATCATTCTCCTGGATCCCATCTTAAGAGTTTTGATAAGAATTGTTCCGCAGACTCTCAGATGAAAAGCTGGGATTTTGGTTATTTTCTGGTGGAAAAATATTTAATCGGAAATATTCCTTGGCATGCTTTCAGCCAGCATACTGCCTGCCCCTCTCTGAAAATATGGCTCATTCTGAGTGCAAATGCTTCTTGTGAGGGTGTTTTTTTTGGTTGCAATCCCTCACTTGGGTTTCTTTTTGCCTCAAGCAGATGATGGGAGCTGGCCTCTTGTTACATGGCACTGAAGTGACCTCCTGGGGCTGCCTGTGTGTCCGGCTGCCCTTCATGGCAGAGCGTGGCTGAGTGAGGCTGGAGTAGTTCTGTAGCGTGTAGGGAGCGGGCACTGCCCTGCTGCTCCTGGCTGTCTGCTCTTAATACCCGCCACCGCCCCCAGCTCTGGCAGCCGTGTTTGCAAAAAGCTCTGCAGGCAGTGGAAGTGAGCTGGTTTCTTCATGACAATGTAGTTATCCTTTTAAGGGAAAATTCCCTCTGGGAGCCAACCCTCAATTACCTCCTGCTCCAGTGCCTTCTTGCTAGAGATGGCTTGTAACACAGCTGAGTTACAGCCACAGGAACTCAGCTGAGTGCTCAACTGCTAGAAAAAAAAAATTCTGTTGGCTTCTGTTTTTTGCTGAATCTACAAACTGGGGTCAGAACCCAATGGCTGGCTCTCCTCATTACTGTATTTGTGCAGAACCAATCTGTGGATGCTACATCTTCAAACCCAGATGCTACCTATTCCCATGGTATTTATGGTGTGTGCAGACCCCTGTGTGCATGTTCTTACCTAAAGAAGTTTGTTGCAATATTTGGGAGCTCTAGGTAAGACAGGACTGGTGATAATTAGCTAAGGCAAGTATCTGCTAAATGCCTGGGAACTGGGGTAGGCAGTGGCTGCATTTCAATTTGCTGTTATTCACTGTGGTGAATGGGAAGGGCCCTCCCAAGGTCCTGATTTGAAGGCTTAAAAATTCCTTCTATTCTGCTGACGTGTCTCATAGTCCACAGGAAGGATGTCTAACCAGGATGGGGTTGCTGTGGATGTTGCCCTCTGCCTCTGTCTCAATGAGCAGAACAGGAGCTGTAGAGAACAGCCTGTGCTTTTTCTATTCTATGGGAATGGTGGCCTTGGCTGCAAGCCCCAAATTTACATCTCGTGTTTAGTGCTGAAAATACTTTAATTCCAAACAAGCAGCTTAGTAGAAGAACATGACGGTCTTGAATGCAAACCTGTTACAGGAATGAGACCAGACTCCTTACAGATGTTCTAGGGATTCCTTTTGATGTCTACAAATTTACTGGGATTGTGTGGGCATTTTCTCTCATTTAAAAAACAGCCGTGTACCTGTGCAGCTACTGTTGTCTTGAGACAAAATAAACAGACCACAGATCACGGCATGATTGGATCATCTGAGAATGCAACAATGCCCCTTTGAGGAGCAGAGGAGCCAGGCTGGAACCTTGTGCCTCATTTTGAATGAAATGGACAGGAATCCTACTTTGTGTGCCCAGATTGGACTCAACAACCTTTCACATCTTCTCAGTTTTCCCAAGGTTTTAAATTCTCTTCCCTTTATCTAGAGCAAGGAAAAACATTTAAAAAATTAAAAAGCTTTTGTGAGCAAACAAGAGGCAATCACACGAGCTCCATCAAAATATGTAATTTCATATTTTAAAAAATGCTTGGTTTAGTTACTTTAAAAATTGTAAATCAAAGCGTTGAAATTGTGTTTTCAAGCTGCAGAGCAAAATTGTGTCCTTTTGAAATGTCAACTTCTCAAAATTTTTTTAGTACAGTTTTTTAAACCAGCACACCTTTCCTTATCCACAATCTTCTGATAACAGCCTTGTATTGCTGTTTTGACCTGAAAATGTTTCACCAGAAAATTTCTCACCAACAACTCCCATGAGGTCCTGATTCCCTCTTGAAGGTGGGTGGTTTTAAATGCACCTAGATAGAAGAGCAGAAGTGTGGCTGAGCTGAGAGCCCTTTGAATACATGACTGTTGTTTTCATTGGTGACCTTTCACAAGTTCATTAGCTCTTGGCCATGGAAAACAAGTGGAGTATATTTGCCTTGCTCAGGAAATTCAACCCATCCTGTTGAAAATTCAGCATTGCTCCAGAGAAAGAGCCCATCAGAAGCTCTGTGGTTGGACAGGAAGGTTATCCATGGGCTGGGGTATCTCCTGTGATCTCCCATATGACATCTGGCCATGTTTTTTCCTTTGAGCTTCATTTTCCCCTCACCACCATCTCTTGCAAAGCTGTACAATACATGAAGAACTGGGCAGTGCTTTGCTGTCATGGTGATGTGGTCTAAACAAACCCAGAAGATTTTGCCAGAATTTCAAAACTCACTTCTTGTTGTGAATGACATAGCAGAGGAACTTGCAGTTTTGTTTGCCCAGTTAGTCATGCTGGCTTGCATATCTGTTGGACTTTTGGAGATCTTCTCATGTTTTATCAGTTTCAGAGATAAATATCCCAGTGTGTGGTGGTGTGCTAGATAACTTATATGTAAAACAGATTAGCATTTGTCCTCTAAGAAACATTTATTTCTGTGCAAGGCAGGCCTCTCTGGAAAGAAAAATATCTTTCCTCCAAAACTAGAGTTTTTGTGGAAAGGAAAGGGAAAAATATTAATATAGTTAATGCCTTTGCAAGCATCTGAAACTATTTAGAGACCAAGAGGGAATTAAATGTTTCAATAAAGGGTAAAGGAAAGTCAGTAATCAGCATTCAAATATCCTGATTTCTGGATATGCCCTGCTGTGTAGTTCTGTGGGGAAGGAGAGTTTGAATCTGTTTGCATTGCATAAATGTCATATCCTTACACATGAATGACAGCTAGTACTTGGCATTGCATTCCCACGTCTTGCCCTCTTCCTGCCTCTGACCACCTCTCCTGATAGTCTCTGCTCCAGATGGCTTTGTCTTTTTCCCCAGAACATCTCCAAAATAGTTCAAGTTCTTATTTCTTGTTTTAAATTAACAATATTGTTGATATAACAGATATATACAGTACTTTCATAGTATGTCTTATCCACTTATGGGCTGGGAATACAAGTTCTTTAAGTGTCATATTGCCCAAAGCAAGCAGGATTTGGAGGTCCATTCCAATCCTTGCTAAGGGTTAGAAAAGTCATCAAAGGACAAATTCTCAGAATTGGCTGTTTTTGTTTGTTTGGTCTTTTCTTTTTTTAGAGGTACTTCATGTGGACATCTCATATTCTGGTTATTTAATGTTTATTGCCAAATGTCACTAGTTCACCAACTAAAAATAAAAGTATCTGCTGCAGGAGAATGAGTTTGGAGCCCACCTCTTCAATGCTCTGTGCCTTTGCCTTCATTCTGCAGGGTGAGAAGCTCCATCATCTCTCCTGGTTTCACCCCAAGGCAAAATTAATTCATGGCCATAAAACACCTTTAGGTCTTTGTACTGGAAGATTCTATAAAGGAACCACCAATAGAGGTAGTTCTAGCTTTGAACATTTTGATTCCTTTGATTAATTTATTTTGAGCTAATAATTTTTAAATTAATTTCCCAAGTTTGAAGAATGTCCATGTTCCATAGCACAAACTTATCCTTCATGGATGTTAGGTGGAAATAGGAAATATAAAATTGGGGATTGTAGATGCAGGGGATTTAGAAACTGGATTTTAACTCTGGTAAAGGTGGGAGTAAGGATTTTCCTGGCAGAAGCACAACTAAAACTTACGGAAAGTTTCTATCAACACAGCATTGAGCTTTCTAGAGATCAGTTGTTCTGGCAGAGAACAGGCATGAGATGGAAAAGTAGGGAGAGATGAGAACTGAAATCTGGAGCAGAAGAAGAGGATCCATTTTGGGAGAGCAGGCCAGGCTGTGGAGGTGCAAGCAGGGTCTGCAGGGGCACCACATTTATCATCTCACAACTCCTCAGAGAGAGGGAAGCCAGGGTTAAAGACCTGAGTAGCCTGTGAGGTTTATCATTCCCTGGTAATGTTCTATAACATCACCTACCAGTGGTTGTCACAGAAATATGGTGGGTTGCTTAGCTGTGAGGTAAGGCACTAGAACACAGTGACTAAGTTTCCTGGAATAAATTAAGCACTGGCTTTTTGAAGTCTGTGAATTTTCACAGCATAACAAAACAGTGATCTCCATTCTTTAAACACTGTGGGTACCTTTCGTGTCTATGAATTTTCTACTCTTAAACTGGAAAGGGGAAATATTGGAGAGCTTCACTGTTGATGACTCATGTTTAAGATAAAACACGCATTTTTTAATAGCAAGAATAATTAGTCATCAGGGTAGGCTAGCTCAGGCTGTAGTAAATCTTTTGGACCCCTGGGACTGGAAGAGATCTTTCTGCTCCTTTTCAATTGCAAATTATTGAGTTCTGTAGGATCACAGTAAGGAATCTAGGACCTGCATTGTCTATTTCAGAGTCTATTGCACAAGACAGTCTCTTCGAACCAGTAACCCATGACTATCCATTGAATTAAGAGCATGTCAGAGAAATGGTTCATATGCCAATACTATGTGTTTCCTTTTGCATTTTTTTTTACATTTTTTATTGTTTCACACAGTGCTAGACATTTCCCTTCCTTACCAACCCCAATTTCAGGCCAAAATATGATGTGTTGTGTGTTTTCTTATATAAGAGGAGAGTGCCTTTCCCTACAGCGTATCTGTAGAAATCGCCCTTGTCTTGCAGATTTCTTTGAGGAACAGCCCCCTTCCCAACAAGGGGTTAGAGGATTTGCTAACCACAATTTTTCACCCAAATGAATGTTCTTATTGTGTAACAGGATTGCACGTACACTTGCACTCTTTTCCCTGCTTCCTTATAACTTTTGAACCTACTGACCAATTTCGGACCAGTTACTGCAGAAGGGAAGCAGTCACTGTGACACCAGCTTCTCTTGCTGCAGCTTCCTGACATCTGGACAGAGGAACAAGGCTCTGGTGTTGCTCACCACCAAAGGAACAAGTGCTGAGTGGGCTCCACATTCTGGAGACACCAGCAAGTCCACATGAATGCGTTAAGAGCAGCCCAGCCAGCTCTGCTGGAGACTGCACTTGGTGAGGGGATGCTTCCCACTGCTTTCCAGAAGGAGGTCCTGGCCTCAGCCATGCTTTCTGGCCAAGGCAGCCAAGCTGGCAGGCAGGGATGAGTCAGGAACTGCTCTGTGTGCAGCAGCAGCTCCAGCTCTGTGCCAGCTGCAGCCTCCAGTGCTCTCCTTCCTCCTGTCTTGTGGTTAGCACAGCACCAAGCTCACCCCAGCCTGACCACAGCCTGTGCTGCGTTCCCTTCACCAGAGCAAAGCCTTAATGTGCTGCTTCTGGTGGTGCTTCCTTGCTCCACTTTAGGACAAATTATTCTGAAACAGCAGATTTTTAAAAGGAGGTTTTATTGCCAAATTTCAAAGCTCTTTACAAGCAGGAGACAAAGTGCTGCCTTTCCACGGGCTGCAGCAGCTGCTTTCAGATCGTCATCCACACTTGCTCACTTGCAAACTCACTTCCTTCCTGTCACAGACATGTAAACTGGTGGCACAGCCCAAAACACAGTCTCACACTCCAGCACTCCAAGCCCAGAGGGTTTTCAGGCACAAAACCCCCCAGCCTTAGTGTAGCCAGGAATTAGATGTAAGTTTAAATGCATGTTTAAAGAAAGATTGAAAAAAAAAGTGCACGGTGGCAAGATGTACGCTGAACATGGGAGTTGCCATAAAAGGCTGGATGTTTTAGGATGAAACTGCTAAACCTATTAGAAAAAACAGTTAAAACCAAGTCTAACATAGCATTTGCAGCAGTAAAGTTACTGGGTGATGCAGACATTCCACTTAAGTTATACCTATTTACAAGACATAATACAAATCTAGTAAGATCTGTTAGTACAGCATATACAGTTAATAGCTGTAGCTTGTAAAATTATTTATTCTGCCCATTTCCTAACAGGTAGAGGGTATTTATCTGTTAGGATTCCTACTGATGGGTATTTGGTAAAATGTCAAACATTTATTCACTGAATAATGAGTATAATATAAAAATATACAGTAAATATAAGCACATCCTCTAGGTTTGGCTGTAACAGAGAGGGATGTCTGGGTATTTTCACCAGTGCTGTGCCAGACGAATATCCACAGAACACAACATCACAAGAAAAACACTGGGGAGAGCAAAAGCATTTGTATATAAATTAGGCTACTGAGCTACCCCATAAGCTGTTGTCATTCTCCTGGATTTCAGTTCCAGGCTTTGATTTGCCTGTCCTGAAGTTCACGATTGGCTTCAGCTTTGGAATATGAACCTGTATCCAGAGTTTGCCCTGGTCTGTGTATATTCCTGTTAGTGTGAACTGGGTTTTCCCTCATCTATCTCGTTACAGAACCGCATCTTGCAAAAGCCTGCCTGCTCTCTGGAGCTGATGTCCCTTGACTTCCAGTGCACACCAGGTTCTGACAGCTCACATTCATACCACACAGTGTTCGGTAAACAAAAGTGCACATGCAGAAAAATACATTTAGATAGCAGATAGGCACTGAATATTGTCTGTGTTCTTAGCCCTTGTCCTAAGTGTGTCTGGAAAGGTGAATATGACCCATAGTTCATACTGAACCTACAGCAGCAAATGGCACAGATCCAGAGTTTGCTCAAGGCTGTGTCCCTTGGGGTGGGCTTAGGACACTGGAAACTTCTTGTCTCAAAGCAAAGCTTTTTGGCACCTGAGCCCTGAGTGTTTGACTATGTAGAACTTTCCACGTGACAGAATAACAAGTGAACTCTCATACAACACCTGCGGCTGTCTTGAGAGGGGAACTCATTACCAAAACCAAGGCTAATTTAATCAAAAGAGGCAGAAGCATCAGTTATGATCACTGTCTTGCTGGCTCCGAGTGGTGAAAACCAAGGTATTTGGAAGCCCAAAGCCAAACTTTCTGTGCTCAGACCTGAAGTAACTATGCCTAGCCTAAGAGGAAGCTCAGATGAAACTTAACTGCTGCTGTGGGTGGTGTTTGCAGCCCCCTACAGACTTGTGGGACCTGGGAAATTAGAAGAAAAAGAAATGGATGCGCTAAGAACAAAGTGCTGGCAAATGAGAGAAAAGAGTTTAGGTATCATGTCACTCTTTAAAACCAGACTGGGGAAGATTGCCATTTTCCATGTTTCCAGAGCTTGGCTCAAGCAAAGGAGAAGACCTCTGGGCTGTCACACAATTCTCCTCAAAGCAACTATAGAGAACAGGGGAGAGAAGCAGCTTGGGACTATACTGCAGCAGTGCAAAGATATGATTTTGCCACTGCTGTAACCACTGAAGACCACAGGAACTGTGGTTGCTCCCAACAGGTGGACAGGGAAGCTGTGGGAATTGTGCTGGAGCCTTCTGCAATGCCTTCCTCACACCCTTCTGTAGCAATGCATTTTTCATATACTTAAGCCATTGGGACCAGCCCCAAAGTTTCTTGTGCAAAAACGCCTTTCCCTCCATGTGTGTCAATCTCTCAATGGAGAGATATGGGCCAAATTATGGCTCTCAGGCTGACCAGGACACAGCAGGTAGAGACGTGTTTAGTGGGAAGGGGGATCTTGTCCAGACCCACTGCCTCGTGCATGCTCCTGTCAGTTACATCCCGAGACACACATCCCCGAAGCTTCTTAATGACAGCTCTCCTAGGAAGCTCCTAGGGATCTCCTGGACACGTCCTCCAAATGCCTGACTATTGGTTCCTAACAACGCTGAGGGGATTCAGAGTTACCAGATAGGTATGGTCCTCAATAATAAATGTGTTGTCCTGGTAGAAAACACCTTCACAGGCCAAGTGCAATCTCAATGTCCCTATTAAGAAAAGAGGAACGATCAATACTTGCCTGACAATGGTGCTTTGAGACTTGTGTTCATTCACGCAGTGCTCAGCACACCTAAAGCACTGCAGAGGCAGCCTCAAAGTGCCTTCATACAGCTGCTCCACATCAGGGACACTACTTGGAGTCAGGAATTGGCCAGTTTGGTTTGCCTCTGTGTGAGGTCACTTTTTAACTGTGGATGTGGTTTGGTGAGTATCTTTGGAGAAGATTAAACTGTTTATCTTTACATTCCTAGATGTCACTGGGCCAGGTGGTCTGGGAAACCGTGCCAGCAAGTGAACAATCACTGACTACATTTATCCTTAAATGATTTAACTGAGAAAAGCAGATAGGTGCCAGTGTAATCTGGTATTTGCTTGTCTGTAAATACAGAGAGATGGGCTTTTGCTAGAATAGCTATTCTGCTCCTTTCAAAAAATCTGGCTTGGTCTGATTACCACTAATTTTTAAGTCCTGATCCATTGAAAGGACTTTGGACAGAATCCTTAAAGACCATTCACGTTTTTGAAACTGTTCACTGTCCTGTAACCTTCTGCTGTGCTAAGAGGATTAGAACCAGACTGGTATGTACAACATGAAGAAAGAAAGATCCCATTACTGAAAGCTCAAGTCTGTCCCACAAACATGGTGTGTGCACAGCAAAACACCACCTTTAAACACTGGCCTCGCAATGGTACAAATCATAAATGCAAATGTTTAGCTTTGATTTTGGGAAAGAAGTCTCTGCAGAGTGTGTCAGGGAGCACTTCTCCTATAAAGAGTCACTAGATCCTTTTGCTTTTCTTTCTGTTTCTGTGCTCCTTCTCTTTTCAGTTCTCCAAGACCTTTGATTTCTTGCAAAACTTGTGTAGCTTGCCGAAGTTGTTCTACTGCCTCATTGAGCAATGTCTCTGCCATCACTGGGGGTCCATTCCCCCCCTGGGCCTGTTCCAAACCTTCACGTAAAACCTTCTGCAGAAGCTTTTCTGCTTTTTCCCTTTCATTAGCAACTTTCTCCTCCATTTTAGCTAAGCATTGATGGGAATCCTTTGGGAAACCTTGGCCTGGAAGTGCTCTCTGTTTATTTTTGGAATCAGAGAGTAAGTCTCCCAGAGAAGAACAGCGAAGTTTGAGACCTGAAGTGTTTTCAGTAGAATCTTTTTTCTCAATAGTTGCTTTTACACTCTCATGGTCTGTTTCTGTAGCTAAGGAAGTCTCTGTCTCTTCTGCTGAAGTTTGCTGTTCCTTCTCGGCTGTGGTCCTCCCATTTCCTTCTTCTGTTTCAGCTGTTGGGGATGTGAACTCTGCTACCTCGCTGGCTGTGATCCCATTCACTGGGGGCTTGGAGCTGCCAGACTCCTGCTCTTCCCAGCCCCCACCTTCCAGGTCACCATGGCTGGAGTTCACTGTGGCAAGCATTTTCTCTGACAAAACCTTTGGAGGAAGAGGAGGCTTTGTAACATCTGCAGCAGCAATCTCAGCCAGATTGTCTTTGCCATCATCTCCTGATGATTCCAAGTCTTCTGTCTTTTTAGGTTCAATGGTTGGCTGGTCCCAAGCTACTTTCAGCTTTTCTGGCACACTCTTAGGAGGTGGAATTGGAGCTTTTGCTATAACCCTGCTGCTGACCTCAGTGAGGTTCTCCTTGTTCTCCTCACTTGGTGCTTGGGATTCTTCCACATTCTCCTCTGGACTGACAGAGTCCTCTTCCTTGGCATTTATACCATCCTTTGATGTGATGCCTTCCTTAAGCTTCTTATCTGGAGGCAATGGAGGAGACAGAGGTTTTTTATGTTCCTGGTCAGGAACACTGTTCTCTGCCTCTTGGTTTTCTTTTGTGCCAGTGGGTTTTGTAGGTGGCATAGGTGGCTTTGGAGTTTCTTTTTGAGGTGGTTCATTGTCGCTTTCACTGATAGTGGAATCAAAGGTTGGTGGTCCATTGTCTACTATATCCAGATCTAGTCGCAG
This sequence comes from Lanius collurio, assembly GCA_020086605.1. Taxonomy (NCBI): domain Eukaryota; kingdom Metazoa; phylum Chordata; class Aves; order Passeriformes; family Laniidae; genus Lanius; species Lanius collurio. Next base: position 8,381,585 of record JACBWW010000021.1, read on the forward strand.
GATACCATCTGATGTACACTTGGCAGCCTGAAAAACAAGAAAGTTTTCAATATCTATCCCATCATTGATCCTGTGTTTCATCCTTTAACTTCAAGTCAAAGTGCAAAACCCTCATAACCAGCAGGGCAAGCAAGGGGTTGCTGCTTCAAGCTGAGAGAGTTGGGGCTGTTCAGCCTGGAAAAGACTTCAGGGAGACCTTAAGAGCCCCTTCCAGTGCCTAAAGGGGGCTTCCAAGAGAGCTGGAGAGGGACTTTTCACAGGGGCATGGAGTGATAGGACAAGGGGGAATGGCCTTAAGCTGAAAGAGGGCAGGTTTAGATTGGATATTTGGAAGAAATTCTTCACTATAGGGGTGGTGAGGCCCTGGCACAGGTTGCCCAGAGAGGCTGTGGACTCCCCATCCCTGGAGTGTTCGAGGCCAGGCTGGAAGGGGCTCTGAGTAACCCGGTCTGGTGAAAGGTTCTCTGCCCTGGCAGATATTTTTAAGGTGTCTTCCAACCCAAACTAGCCCTTGATCCTAAGAAAAGCACAGAACTTATTTTACTACTTCCTTTGAAAAGAATGTCTTAAAGCCTGTTCCCCAGTAACCTAATTTCTTGGTTTTCCTGTGGGTGCTAGTGTTAAGCTCTGCTTTTTTATTCTTTGTCTTGTGGTAGTGGGATCCCTCTGCCCCTTCATTTACAGTGTGCCTCCCCAAAGGCTCACTTTTCTGCTTTTGAGCTTGTCATAAACCAAGCTGATCTTTGGATTGCTTGGCCAGGGATTGTAATCCTGTTACCTTCTGCTTGCATCCTCCAACCTGATGTCATCCCTGCCTTACCAGGGCCAAGCCTCAGCTGGTTGAACCTCCTTCAGACCACAGGCTGTGTGCAAATCTCACTAGTAGGGAGGTTTTCCTAAAAAGGATGGCCTTAGCAAAGACATTGCAGCGTGTAAGCTCAGTGCCCCACAGGGAGAACCATGGTGACAGTTCCTGTGTGAGGGAACCCAAAACCACACGAAGGCACAGCTGCAGCAAGGGCAGGGTCCTGCAGTGCAGAGAGTTTAGTTAAAGCCTCTCTTTGCCTTTCCAGCCCATCAGTGAGATGGAGGCAAGCTGCATCCTGGCGGCTTGGCCCTGACCCATCCTCTGAAGACTGAAAATGAATGTTCATGCCATTTCCTTCATGAACCTGCAGCCAGCAGCCATGATACACATCTTCCTGAAGGCTCTATCCACTCATTCCTGCTTCTAAATTCATAAGCCAGTTTCCCCTGATTTTGGCTGAGGGTGAGAAGTCTTACAGGTATTAACTTCAGAGGTTATCTTGTGAAAATAGTGATCTGAGCAGGGAAGAGAGATGTTTATAGTGCCTAGGGACTAAAACCTACCACCTTACTGAACCCATATTAGGCAACAGAATCCACACTTCATTGTTGTTGGGACTTTTGTCATGTTTTCTTCTGCGGTTTTCTGGAGGCTGGGAATCTATGATTCATTCTCATGCATTTCTCTAGGAGAATGGAGGGAGACTGCATTTCTATGCAAAGTAAAAAGTCTCAAGGCATCTCATTTTCTGCACAAGGGTCATCTGAGTGTTGTGCAGGCACATAAGTCAGAGTCTTGGAAGTCTGAAGAAAGAAGGTTTGATTTAAAAACCTTCCTTGCTTGAGATTAATGCTCTGCTAAAATATCAATCTAGCTGTAGAAACTTTTTCATAAATCACAGAAATCAAACATTAGTAAGAACCTCTCCCCTGGAAATGAAATGCAGATTTACATTGTGTTTTTTTCTTTTTTTTTTTTTTTAAGTGACAGACCCAGAAAATCAGTTAAAAGTAGACAGGTTAGTCTATAAAACTGTCTGGGAGAATAATGTATTCTGTTTCAGACCTAGAGAAGGGCTCGTAAGCTTGAAAGCTCGTCTGCTTTCTCTGGTTAGCTTAATAAAAATACAGCTCTTCCCGTGGACCATGCAGTTCTTTTACCTTTTAGACCACTGTGGCTACAACATTATCACATCTTTGAAAATAAATATAGGAGCTTTGGTCTCTTCTGATGAAAATGAAACTCTAATGGTTCTTACCAGATAGTGAAGCAGCTTATGAGTTATGAAAAGCTAAATATATGGTAACATGTTGCAGCAGATAGAGATCTATGGGAACCTGGAGCTTTGTTAGAGAGGTGCTGGCACAGTCTTTCCTGGAGGAGGTTGTTTCACTCATCAGCTTTCTCTGGGCTGTCCATACCTGAGGTTTTCCCTGGGGTTTGGTACCTGAGTGGAAGGAGCAGCTCTCAGTGATCCCAGCTGGTGGGATGGCTCACTCCAACAGGGTGCACTTACCTCCTTCAGGTGACTTCTCGTGGGTGGCCGGCGTCCATGGGACACTTTCACCCTGTCTCGAGTTACATGGTCTAAGGAAAGGCTCTCATCTACTTTCACCTTTAAAAGGGGAAGAGGAGGGAATCAAAAAAGGAAGAGGGTGATTAATTTCTCAAGATATGTCTATAAAGTTGTCACTGTCACACATGAAATGTTGAAGCATTTGGAGAATATTTCACCACTAGTCTTTACCTCAGAACTCAGTTACAGCCTGCCTGCAAAGCCCTGCACGTATGTGATGGATATTTAAGGTCTCAGAGGTTTGCAGTGGCTAAATTTCTCTCCACCTAAGGGGCAGGGAAGAAAGGACACAAGGAGCTTTGTCCTCACTGCACCCTGTGCTTAGACCAGCTCCTGCACGTGGCAGAACACAGCACCAAAACTGCTGTTTCCATCTTAGAGGTGAAAGCTCATTAATAACCGTGACCCGACTGTGAACTGTATCAGCAGCACTTTGTTACAGCCCTTCCCTTTCACAGCTCTAATGACTGCAGGATGCTGAGGAGAAGGTGTGAGCAGTGACCTGGATTAATTGCAACTCCATCTGAACTAACAAATTTATTTCCTGGAATCAGATGAGAAATCCACTGCCTCACATTCATAAGGAGAGAGATCCCAGTGCCTTGACAGGTATTTCTCTGTGCTGGCTCTGTGACCACCCACCCACACTGTGATGGCCAAGTGCTGGAGTCTGCTCCACATGGAGGGGCAGCACCAGTGACCAGGGACACTGAAACATCTGTGTGTCTTTAGTACAACAAGTTTGTACAATTGGAAAGCTGGTGAGGGTGAAATAGGGATTTAAAGAGAAAAATGGCTGATATGGCAGAGTGGTTTTACAGCTCCTTCAGGGGAGAACAGATAATCCAACCCAGCTGAGGGCTTGACCCATTAGCCTGTGCCTGGTTTGTGCAGAAACACTTTAAATCTGAGGTTTGATCCTTACTGGAATGAATGAGTATTAGAGGCTGGCTCCCTCTGTAAGGAGGATAACCCCACATCACAGGGCAGGGAGGTGATCTGAGATCTCAGCTTGCTGTGCTGATGAAGGGTGTGCAGAGTTCACTGCCCACTGTACCCATATGCTTTTGCTCTCTGCTGAATAAAAGCAAAGTGCAGCCTCTCAGAATTTTCATCTCTAGCACTGTATCTATACCAGTTAGCCCTTTTCTCAAAGCTTTTACTCATTGCTTTGGTTTCCTTTGCTAAACAGATCTTGCTGATTGCTTTGTCCCTCCCTACCCTGCTCATTTTTTCTTGTGTCATTCCCATGGTGGTGGTTTTGTTCACTTCCTTTCAGTTACTGAAAGAACTGCAGAAGAGATGCTTCTCCTTTGGTTTAGCTAAGGGCAAATTTACAAAGTAAGAGGGAGCAGGGCAAGGTTAAACAGGCTCTAGGTTGTGCAATTTTCATCCTCCCCTCTGTGCAGCAGGATGGGAGGAGAATTTGAAAGTGCAGGTGTGCTGGGGCGAGCTGAGAGGAAGGTTTGGCCAAGGCCATGGAGTAACTTTCCACCAGACTTCTCTCCAGACTGCAGGCAGAATAGCTGGTGGACTGAGTCACTTCAGACTTTTCCAGTCCTGAAGACTGGGCTATATCCTAACCAAATACCTCTACTTCCACACTGCTTAGTGCTGAGGATCATGGCAGCTTGGGGAGGATGAGTCTCTCCAAGCTGCATCCCAACTCTACATAACCCAGCGCTACAGCTGCTTCTCTGCACTGGCCATTTACATTGGGAGAGGGGAACTCCCAGAAATCCTCTGATCCCAAGCTCTGAAGGGAAGGAACCTGCCCTACCTTGCACACCATCCTTCTCTTTCCTTGGACCATAGTTGGCATGCAGGAAGGATGGGGAGAACAGGGGTTAATGCAAATTCTGCTTTTAGCTAAAGGAGCTGTGGATGAGAAGACACAAAAACACAGGAGTTTGAAAACTGTTTCTCTTACCTCATCAAATACTTTGTTTTTGCCTCTATTGATCCCTTCATTAAGAGCTTTTATCCACGAGTCCTTTTCTTCCAAAGTTGGAGCTTGAAATTTGATATCATGAACCTGTAAGAGCAGAGAAACAATTTTTGCCTGAGCATTCCTTGTCAGGACCAGAAGTACCTCTGAATCACTTCAGTTTCTATATAACATCCCAGTTCTAGCCTGTGTTTAAGCAACAGATTCCTTTGTGCTTTGGCATAGCTCCCACAAACAGGATTTTGTTGTGCTGGTTGCTGTAGTTTTATTTTGGTAACTACTAAAGTAGTAAAAAAGTAAGTTTCTTCCTTCTGCAAAACACTTGGATTAGCTCTTGGAGCATCAGAGAGCTGTACAGCAAATGATCACACTGCATAGAGTCAGACTGAAAGTCCAAGTTATACTGGCTGGTTCAGATGGAGTAAACTATTTTATGTCCCACTTTCCCCAGAATATAAGGAAGGGGAAGGCTGTGTGCAGTGGGCTCTGCCTTCTTCCCTGTTCCTGTGGCTCTGCAGAACAGAACTGATACAGGAATGTGGGGCACTGACGTTGGTTGCACTAAGCCTGACCCAGCTGAGCACAGACATGATGAGGCATAAGAGCAATGTAAGTGCAAAAATCCACCATATCTTTTTCTGTTTGCAGATGAAATCCATCAGTGAATACTGCAGAGAGGCACTCACTGGGGTCTGAAGAGCTGCCCCAAGAAGAAGGGAAGAGCTGGCCATATAAGAGGGAACAGGCAAGAAGTATGGGTCACTAATAAGGAGGGAGGAGGGGTTGATGATTTTATGGCTTGTCCTCCAGCCAGCCTGCTCTTCCCTTCCTCCAGGACAGCCCCATGGCTTTGCTCAGTGTTTCTAATCTCTTCTTGCCCACAGCAGGGACAATAGGCAGGCTGTTATTTACTTCACTGCTGTTTTCTCTGAGTACCTCACCAGTGTTATGCAGCTTTGCCTCGGAGTACACTTCAGGTGAGAGAAATATCATCTTCACTTTACAAGTGGCTGCATGGCAGACCAGATGGGATCCAAACAGCTCTATGGGATGTCCTAAAACACACTGCACAGGCACACAGGAATACTCCTGTGCTGAAGGACATCAGCAACTTTGCAAAATCAAGCACTAAAAGTTAGACACTCCTAGTATTTACAGGCTGTAGGGATGTCAGCCTGCTGTGTGTGTTCCTCCTAGCACCATAGCTAACAACAGGCTGGCACTTCTCACTAAGTTATTCCATCATGTGTTTTATCCTCCCAGGTCAGTATGTCTTACTGATCTCACTCTGCTTCAGCCCTGCCCTGAAAACAGAATTACAGAATCCCCTGACAGTCTTTTTTCTTTCCTGTTTATCACTGCAGTATTTGGGGGGCTTCACAAGTTCCTTTTCAGAGCAACTGAAATTATCCACCTCTTACAGGTAAGGAAGTGAGCTACAGAGAGGCTTGTTCAAAACACAGCCTTGCAGTTTTGCTTGGAACAATTTTTTTGTAGACATTTAACATCCTATAGGTACTTTGCAGTGCCTTCAAGAGCAGTTGTAGCCTCAGCCTTTTTGTAAATGAGGCCCCACATTCCAAAATCACAGCAGTGCCTATATAAAACGGACTATATTAAATGAAGGGGCCAAAGCTAATGGTGACTGACAGTGAAGGACTCTTAGCAGCTCCCTGTTCATGGCATAACAAAGCAGCAACTGTTCTGGGTCTCAGCAGCTTCTGAAGGGACCATCAGAAATTCTGCAGAACTGAAGCCTGATCTCCTTACACCCACTCTTGCCGTTAGAAACCAACTGTTCTTCCTTTCTGTATTTATTTCTCATGTCAATGCCATGGATTTACATCACAGCTGCCAAGTGCCAGACACTCACAACCAGCATGGCAAGCAGGGAGTTAAGGAGTAATCTGGGGAAAGAGTTTTTATTCGATCAGTTTGCACGAAAGGTGACAGGGCCACATGCCTTCCTGAGAGCTCAGAGGGGAGGTTAGGGCCTGACCCACAGTCCTCTGGAGAAAGAGCCCTTTGTCTGGGATGCAGAAGGGTCACTCTAACCAGGGAACCTAAGGGAAGGCAAGGCTCCAAAACAGAGTGATGGCCAGATTTTGTTATAGTCCAAGCTAGCCTGGTTTTGTTTGTGCTTAAGAACTTTTTTTGTTTGGAAACGATTTTACCACAAAGCTTTGTGATTATAAAAGCTTATAAGAAAGCTCTACTTGTGAGCAGCTGAGCTGCTGCACTGCCTGGCAAAGACCTGGGAGCCTGCACCAGGGTTTAGAAATCTCTGTACATGTTGTTCATGGGAAGGATTCCTGCCTCACTTCAAGTTTCCTCTTCCAATGCTACTTTCTGTGCCTCATTCCAAATAAAGCCTCCCAGACTGTGACTAAGCACTGGAGTCAGCAACTCTGTGGCAGAGCAGAGGGAACCTTGGGGGGTGGTTCTTTGTTAATGAGAAGCTGAGATGTCCCTCTGGCATGCAACCCTTTGCCATCAAATGCAGATCCAATGGATGGTGAGAGAAAGGGACTCATGGAAGGTGGCAGCAGAAGGGATCCAGGCAAGGGAGGATGAACAACAGTGGGACCCAGCTCCCTGCCATGGGGCAGTGTGGGCAGTGCCAGCCTCATATTGCTGCAGCCTGGCTCCCTGCTTGCACAGCTCTCTGAGGCTGTGACACAGAGGGGCAGGTTCCTCCCAGTGCCCAGGTAGCTTAGAAATTTTTTTTCTCCTTTTTATAAAACACCCACAGACACCAAGGCAGAGTCAGGCTGCTGGGGTGCTGAGGCTCATGCTCGGGCTGCTGCCAGCCATAGCCTCTTTGCTGCCCTGCAGTTCCTGGTCTGTCTGCATCCACTTGTGGCTCCTGTCCTCAGCCAAGGCACTGGGGAGAGGAAGCTAACCGAAATCGGAATGGGAGCTCTCTGTAAAGCAGGAAGCTGCAGAGGAGAGGCAGGAAGGAGCTGCCTGTCTCAGCCCTGCCTGTGACTGGGACTCTGCACACTACTCTGGGACTCCCAGGCTCTCAACAAACAAGGAACAAATGAACTTCTCTTGTCTGTATTTTTACTCATTTGAATATTTACAGACACCAGCAGATGCATCTAAAGATGGATATTTCCTACAAAACATTAAGCAGGGTTTGTTCTCCAGCAGAAATTTAAGGCAGAGTCAGTGACACTAAGATGAGAGGGCAGTGGGCAGGGTAACACATTTGCACTCCTTCTTGCTAAGCCAGCTGAGACTGAGTCATGCCATAAACAACAGGCTGGTGTGCCAGGAAAAGCTGTCATGGCCAAACCTAGTGACCATTGCAAGCCATGAATGCAGGCTACGGAATTTACTGACAGTTACTCAGAGCACAGCACAGCCGGTTGGCTCCTGCTGAATCACTGCCGAGATGTCATGCAACAAGAGCTCCCACACGGATCACTGTCCGTGACGGCAGCGGGCACTGGCTCCCTGATTGCTCCTTGTCTTCCCCAAGACATCAGTCTCCTCAAGCAGTGACAGTCTGATGGCAATGCTGAGCCTGCTTTCCAGGAAAGAGAAGTGTTCCTGGGGTCAGTCTATTGTACCTGCACTAAATGATTTAACAGACAAGCTCTGGAGAACTGTGTAGCTGCAGTTTAAGACTGTTACCAACACTTCTTCTTAGCTAAGCAATTCAGCAGATCTGCTGCAGAGGGGGGTGACAGAAACCTGTGCTTGGTCCTCACCTGTTTCAGTGCAAAGCCTAGTGTTGGTTTCAGTTCAGTGAGGCTGGGCTAAACTGGACTGTGAATTGCTTGCGAACTGCTGGGGGGATGTGTTCCCTTCTGCTGACTTTTGGTATGGGGTGGTCATGTCCAGCAGAAGATGGCACAGAGTTGGGTCAGTAACATCTTAAACTACTATGAGTGCAGCAGAGTCTATCTGCCAGATGGGCTTCTTCTACATGACTTTATTAGGTTAGATCATGAAGGGGAAAGGAGAAGACAAGGGACTCCCTGCCTATGACAGGGAGGTTGGAACTAGATGATCTTCAAGGTCCCTTCCAACCCAAACCATTCCATGTTTCTATGAGATGATTGTCAGAGGATTCTGGTGGTTTTCTGTAGCTGAACCAAGAGCTACATAATCCCTGGGAATAATGCAGTATCTCTGCCAGACTGGCAGACCCCAGGAGCAGATTCCCCCAAGCCTCACTGCATTCTACTGCAGCTTCCAGGCTGGGCCCCTGGTGAAGGCAGATCCAAATACCTCAAAAATTGATGAAGGGAAAAATAAGCAATGGAAGTTTCCATCCCTGACCACAGGTGCAAGGATGTGTGGGGAGCTGCAGGACTTGCTGGTGGACTCTTATCCTTACAACAACTCTCTTCCCAATATTAATATTTCCCTGCAGCTGAAGTTTTTCAGATCCACTGAACACCAGACTCGTGCCAACCTTGGTAATTTCCAGAGTTTACACCAAGCATCATTTACACTGCTTTTCTGCATTGTGAGTAATACATTTTAAAGTCTCCAGGCCAAGGCTGCTGCCCTTTCTTAGAAGCCCAGCTCTCTGCATCCAAAAGTTTTCATTTAACTGCTGGGGATGGAATGAAGCATTTGAGATTTCTAAGCAGAACAGGGCTTTTGCACACTGCCAGCTTCCTTCACTGAAGAATTGAAGCTCAGGGCGCAGTGCTTTCTTTCAGTTCCATACCAGTGCAGGCGTGTGACATGCTTGTATTGTCACAGCTTAACAAAAATGTCATCCTTGTGAACAGCCCAAGCAGAATCTGGGGTACATTCATCAACGACCAGTGTTTAGCAGGACAACTTATTTATTCAGGTGCAACTTCAGCTGCAGAGTAATTTTAACTCACTGATTCATCTCTGCTCAAAAATATCCCATCCAAGATTTAAACTAGGATTCCCCTACAGCTAAACTGGGCTCCCTGTACTCAAGATTTGTGCACTGAAACAGAAATGGCTTTTCCTAGCTTGTTCCTAAGTACTTCAAACTCATTCCTCAGCATTTTGCTCAGGAGAGAGTGTGAAAAAAAAAAACCCTAGCAAGATGTGGAAGGTCTTGGCAAGCTGGCTCACAGGGTGATTTTAAATTGTGGATGGCAGCAAGCCTCCCAAATGGAAAATGTTTAACTGATATATATCACCACAGCTGCAATTTCAAAACAGAAGAAGGACAGTTGTGTACGTTGGCCTCCTAATTGAAGCCTGTGCTAACATCTGCCAAAGTATGTTGTGTGTCAACACCCTCACCAGATCCCCAGCCAAAAGAAGGGTGGGAGGGGAGCTACAAACAGGGAACTTTTCATTTATAAAAGCCCTTCCTTTCACCAAAAGAGCCTTATAAAAAGGAGCCTCTATCTGTTTCATGCCATTGAATCAGTGGCATGAAAAACAGGGTAGCTGTAAACTTGCCAGCATGCCAAAAGGATGAAGTTACCCTTTTGGGCACAGTTTGGGCATATTTTTCTCATAGCAAGAAATGAGAGGTTTAGGAGCAGGTCTCACACCCTGTATTGATTCATGGAGCAGAACAGAGACATATGCAGCTATTACACGATTCTCTCAGTAACATACTTGCAGATAATACCTGTTCCTACTGTGCTGCTGATCTCTGAGCACGCAGGGTATTATTTGCCTCCCTGGGAATAGGTGTGCACTTGGAATCACAGAATCCTAGAATGATTTGGGATGGAAGAGATCTTAGAAAACATTTAATTCCAGCCCCCTTTCCACCAAAGGGAAGAGACACCTTCCACCAAATTATTCCAAGCCCCATCCAACCTGGCCTTGGACACTTCCAGGGATGGGGCAGCCACAGCTTCTCTGGGCAACCTGTGCCAGGGCCTCACCATCCTCACAGGGAAGAATTTCTTCCTAATGTGCTCTGGGCTCTGGTGCTCTGCAGGAGCTCACTAGCCCAGGGTTTTGGAGCAGGACAGCCCTTGTTTTGATGTTTTGAATGAAGTTTAGCACAATGGTGCTCTGAACTCAGCTGGGGTCTTATTATATGAATAAACACTAAGTGACTGGAGTGAAAGAATAAGCAACAGTGACAACAAGGACTAAACAATCTCCATTTATTTAAACAAAATGGAGATGGGGAGATGCAGCAAGATGGTATTTTTTCCTGTTCGTGTTCTTATGGAAATGAATGTGTTTTGACCCTCACAACTTCTCAGATTTGCATGGGGAGATTTAGTAAGAACTCTGAGGCCAAAAAAATCATATTGAAGTTAGAAGGCAAAGTGTGATACCCCAAAGCAACAATGAAGCATTCTAGCCCATAAAGATGCTGAAATAGCATGCAAGTAGGAGCTATGGAGAACTTCCAAAGATGTGTAGTGATGACAAATATAGATAGGAAGTAAAGCAGGATGTCCTTGCATACAACCAGTGCTCAGATGGATGTATAGTCTCTTTGCAATGCCAGCCTGGTTTTTAGCTTCTGGATCTAACCAGATGCTGTGCAGGAAGCTAGAGATGTAGGGTTTCATGAATTCTGCAAAATAAATCTTTTCTCCTAGGAACTGTTTGGCTGCAAGTAACTTTGCACTAGAGTTTTTCAGATCAATGGTTATAACTCCAGGAGCTATCTCAGTACATGGACTGGGATTGATTTCACTGGAACCTGGGCAAAGCTGCAGCATCTACAGGTGCTCAGAGGACATGGAGGAACGACAGGGAATGGTCATTCTTCACTTCTTAGGGAGCACTGGAAGAAATAAAATGCTAAGGCAGGAAAAAAAGCAAGAGGAAAAAGTCAAGCCACAGGAAGACCTTTTCCCCATGACAAGAAGAAAGTCTACACGACAGTGGCTTTCTTTCTTACACACTGTAGACCTTTCACAGCTACAGGTCATTTCTCCCAGCTGCCAAGGAGCTCAGTCTCAGAGCTTTTCATCTGGTCTGGGGGCAGCTGGCTGGAACTCACTTTGGAGTTAGCAGACTCAAGGGTGATGAGAAAGGCAATCCTACCTTCTTACCCGGGGAGCGGATTAAAATGAAACGATTTTTCCTTTTTAATAGTGCACGCAGCTCTTGGCACTTGTCATAACTCTCCAGTTCCACTGTTTCTATGCACTTCTGTTCGTCCTGAAGAGAGAGAATGAAACATTATTATGAATAGAAGGCACTGAAATCAATCATAGACCATCAAATTCTGCATGTCATCCCTTTGCATCTGTCTAAAAGCTCTTCTGCCTTAAAAATAACCTGCATGCAGACAGCAAGCCCCATGAATCAGGCTGGCATCTCACTAAGAAAACACCCTGGGCTTCAAGCTACAGGCCTAGTGGTCCACAGTGGCTGAGCAAATAACAGTTTGCGGACACTAACACCAGTTTCTGCCATTGCTGTTGGCCTCATCCAGGGATCTGCAGCCAGAAGTGACACTATGTCTGTCCAACAGTGAAAGGAGGAGATGGGATCCTGCTTTTTTACAGGGAAGATGACACAAGCATCACGATGGTCCAGACATCCCACTCAGGAAGCCTGAGAGCTGGGATAAGAGGAGAGTCCTACTGCCACAATGAGCTGGGGCAGACTGGGCCTCACATCACAAAGGTCAGCAGGAGTCATGTGTGATGGACACAGTCCTCTTGCAGCCACACTCTGAGCTGTCAGAACGCTTAGGATTGGAAATACAGCCCTGTACAGCCAGCAAAACTGTCTGGGCCAGCATCTCAGTGGGGAATATTTATCTCTGGAGTATCTCCACTGATGACTGCCGGCCGCAATCTTGGCTTATTTCTCCCAGTAACATAACTAAAATTCCACACGTGGTGCGTGGCTCAGTTCAGCTGCAAAGCACCATCCCTAATAGGAATCGCAGCGTAATGCTGGGCAGATAATATTCTTCATTTCTCAGTAGCCCAGCAGAGGCCAAAGCTCCCTTTTGCTAAGCACAAAAGAGCAGTGAGAATCTCAGAGCAGTTCTTGCCAGTGAAGTGCTACAGTCAGCATGGCTCAGGAACCTCTCCAGTACCATCCTGAATTAAAATTGCTGGCTATAACCACCCCCAGCTCAGGCTCTGGTCCCAAAGGCAGCTCCTTGTGCCCATATGAGTTTGTATTTAGCAATTCCTGTAGAGGAGAAGGGGGTGTGGGATGAGGAAACATGTGGCAGCCAGGAAGCTGCTGCGTGGCTGGAGGCAGGGAATGGAGAGTTCAGAGGGAAGTGGGCTGCAGGGAATTTCCTCCCTTTACCACTTGACATTTAAGTCACTGTGCAGAACTGAGGCTGTGTTTCAGTTTTTTCAACCCTCCTATCTGGGTAGATAGGGGCCCGGCAGAGCTGATGCCAGTACACAGAGCAAGTCCTGAGCCACCGAGGGATGTCTGGATCTAATTTAGGTTTATTATTTTAATGACATTACTGTTTATTTCATTTAACACTGAGTAGGTGAATGTGAACTAGGAAAATGCATACTAGGAGGAGGAGATTAATCCTGCCCAAACCTAAAACCCAGCCGATAAAATCCTGCTGACGCTACCGAGCCCTTTGAAGGCTCCTGCTGCAATCCTGGTATCGCAATGTCACTGCAAAAGGACAGGGATGGAAATAATAACCCCTCCGCGGCCAACAAATGACAGAGAAGGGTGAGGTCAGGAATACATGCCTCGGGGATGGGTGATCTCATCCTGGCCTTCGGAGGATGACCGCCCACGTTACAGCCCTGTCACACAGGCCGGTGCAGCTCCTGGCTCCTACCCTGGGTTCAGGATGCAGAGAGCTTGGCATCACTCTGACCAGACACCAGCCCCAAGCCTCCTGCCTACTCTCCCTGTTCTCAAGAGCAGCTCTGTCCCCAGCAGAGCCCCTGTCACCCTCCTTGTCCATGCCATCCTTCCTGCCTCTTGGACAGGAACTTTTCCTCTGATCTCGTGCAAGCCGTGCTCCACTTCCCAAGAGCTGTGGAGCACCGAGTTGGGGAACAAGGGGACTTGGCAGGGTGGAGAGATGTGTTTTTGCTGTGAGATTGCCTCTTGCCTTCCAGTTGCCCGTCTTCTCCCTGGGGAGGCTTTGGGGACTGCTAGGGAACACGGGCAGAGAGGATGGGGACATGCAGGATGCTGTGTCCCAGGGACACCTTGGCTGTTCAAGCTATGACTCCTTCATCTCAGGGACCTGAACTTCTCAAGTGAGTTATCTTCTTCAGGGAAGGCAGGGAAGAAAGCAGCCAAAGAAATATAAAAACTCCATGTATGAGGCAAAGGAAAAGCATCTGAGTTCAGGGAGCACCAGAATGGGGCTTTTGTCTCTGTTTTACCCTTGGCAAGCAGCCATCCCCTCTCTGTGAGCCTACCTGGGTCACAAAGAGATCCTTTATGTCTGTCCTGCACCACTAAGATAAAGAATGAAAGACCTAAACCTTACACAGGTCTTCAGGTCCCTTCAGCCTCCTGGGACCTGAAGGACACTCGGCACCAGGCAGAGACAAGGGTCACTTCCAGAGTCCTGCCCTGACACATGTTCTGGACAAGCTCAATCCTGGTACAGAACCCCTATATTCATGATTTAATGCAGAAAAAATATTCCAGTAACTCTTCATGGAGCAGATCCTGTGATATAAACATGTATGTGTCTGTTGGCTTGGCCCTTAAGAAGAAAGTTACTGAACACCTGAACATATTAATGCATGTGCTTAATCAAAGAATCACACTTGGCAAACAACTTCCTTAATGAAAAGTTGGTAAAAAGAAGGGAAAAAAAGACTCTCTGAAATTTTTATTTATATGAAGGTGGAATTCCCAGAAAAGACTTCTTCACTGACGCACACTCAGGCTGAGACCCTCCAGTCAGCGTAAAATGTCTAGACCTGAAATAATTTGTTTCTCTATTTGAGGCTCTCAAAGTGTTTTAATAAATCACTTTTGGGTATATCTTGCTATCACTTTACCAGGGGAAAAATGCAGATGTTAAGTGCCCAAGTGCTGAACACCAAATGGATCCTCTGGTCTCTAGAATCTAGTAGATTTTTCCCTGTTGAATAATACACTTACAAAGAAACCCTAAAACAACAAGAGAAAGCTCTAAGCACTAGCTACACTGTTTAGAGGAAAAAAGCCAAACTCAAAACAGATGATTTCTAATCCATGAAGTGGTAATATTGATCTGTCTAGTCACTCTACATAGGATTGCCCAGTCTTCAGATGCTCTCTGTAGGTTTTTTTTATTCTAGCAAGAATATGCAGAGAACAGAAGACAAGAAGTCCCACTAGAAAATAACCTGCTTGATTCTGTTCAGCAGTTTCTTGGGATCCCAGCACCCTGTATTTGCATCAATGCCTCCTTTTCTGATATTTGGGTATGTCACATACAAACATCTTGCTTAAGTGCATCTTTATTTAGGTGAGGGTACAGATGCAGGGTGCTGTAGTTGGAAGTACAGCAGAAAACAAGAAATCCATCCCCCTTCATTCCCCATCCGCTGAAAGAAACCTGAAGCTGTGTGGGATAACTTTCACCCCATCTGCTCCAGGTAACTCAATAGGCATTTGCCATTTGCCTTCAGGAGGTGGCTATGCTTTAAACCAAACCCAAAGCCTGACTAGCAGATGCAACTTGGGGAACACACTCACAGAGCACGTTCCTGGAGATGGCTACTGATGATGATATACAGTATTTGTGCGCTGCTCAGACTGTATTTTCCAGTAACACTGTACAATGTTCTTGTCTGTATCTTGTGTTGGCTGTCACTTCTGCTCTTGTTTAGCACCTCAAACTCAGCTGCAGCCGGGCTTATGCAAATGCATCAACAAGGTGGCCTGCATAGGAAACAACTGCTAAAGGCAACATTAGCGCCTCTCTGTGAAGGGCTGGACACAAGCGGGACTGAGAAAAGCACACTGAGTCCAAGGCACTACTCAGTTCCAGGAAATCTGATGGGCTCAGACCAGCTTAAATGCTCAGTCTCCGAACCTGCCTGCCCACATGGAAGCTGACTTCCCTCCCGTTTAACCCATCTAAGTCTAATTTAGGATACATATGGAGAGATGCCTTTTATTCCTGTTGCCTGAGGTTTTACCTCCTTTCTTTTTCAGCAAGCACTGAACAACCCCATTTGTAAATGTTTCAGCTTGAGGATGGTCTGGAATGCTGTGTCCTTCTCCAGGGTCACACAGAGCAGCTAAGTGGAGAAGGTCCAGTGGGAAGAATGGCACCTTGAGCTCCAGAAATGCAAACCACAGACTCTCCTTAGCTATCAGCCCTTCCCATCTCAAAAATTTTGTTCCCCCTTTGTAAGATAGAGACAGCCACACTGTCCTGACTCATATTAAAGGAAGATAAATACTGTAATAAACATGAACTGCCTCAATTCTGTGACAAGACCCCCCTTAAGTGCAGAAAATTGCCATTTCCTTTGGTTTCCCTGTAGTAAGGCTGCACAATCACATGTTATCCTATTGTGCTACCAGATAATTTTGCAGCAATTTCCTCTCCTAAGACATTTGACTTCACTGTAAGCCAGTTTAATAGCCTATAGATATTAACATGATCCCTTATTTATAATAATGGGACCCTGCAGCTACTGTAGCTTACAGATGCAATTTATTACAGGATGTTACCACAATCTGCAGGCTACCAGAAGACATTATGCCTGGTTGTTACAAATGCCATTTTCCTTGTTGAGATAATAAAATAACCCTTTAAATGATTGGGATTTTTCCTTTTTCTGAATGTCTATGAAAATTAATCTTACTTTAAAAGCCTCCTTTTCCCTTGTGGTAATGAGAGCCTCCATGTATCTTGTTTTTAAAGGCATGCCCTTAAAAAAAACCCTACGTCATGTTTACAGATTTTGAATCTGCGAGTTCCTGAAGCTTCAGCTGGAGTCAACAGGTGTCCATGGCACTGGGAAATGATGCACAAAGAGTCAACAGGACCAGGCTGCATCCCTCTGGGTAAGAGCACCCCTTCTTGCTTTTCCTGCCTTCCAAGCTGCTCATCACCTGACATTGACTTCTTCTGTCATTATTCTTGCACTCTTCGTGACATTTCACATGAAGAGTGAACAAATGACACCAGAAAGCTTTGGGATTTGGGAAGAGCAGGAGTGTGCAGCATAAAGGGAAGAGGTAATACCCTTTAACCTAAACTGTTTATAACAGATCTTCTTTATTAGGCAAGAGCATGTTTTTAAAAAAGAGAACTGAACTCACTGTCAGCCCTGTTGTTCCTGAAACCATCTCAGTATTGAATCTGCTGAAACATTTCCCTATTCTTCTTCCCTTGACACACTGCACATGAAGCTTTACATGATTTTGCTTTTATATCATCTTGATGCCCACACATGACCCAGATCCTCTTGGGCCAGACACCTCACAGGCATGTGTTCCTCGTGCAGACCGCAGTCCCCCACCCTGCTGTACACACAAGCCACCACAAGGCTTAGACCTAGCCACCCCTCTTCTCAAACCTCTCTTGGTTGTAGCTCGTGCTTTGCACTGTAATTTCTAACTTTTGGGGCAAACTCTTCTCTTGCAGAAGCTGCTTCCAGCCCAAGAATGAGGGCTTGACTCAGTACAAAGCCACCTTTGCATCCTGGCAGGGCCAGCCCTGCACTTTTCATTCTTCTCTCCTGAAAATGCAGGACAGATTTGGCTTGGCTCTTATTCCTCATTTGTCTGGAAACAGCTCTAAGTGTGGTCATGAACTTAAGGCATGCAGTTTATCTAGGGAAGTCTAGGACAAGGCTCCCAGGGGTCCTTCACTCAGAACTGGCTCAAGTAAAGGGAAAAGATGAGCCAAATCCAGACGGTCCGTGCTTAAGGAGGACAGCAAACATTCACAGTCTCACTGTGCATCCTTCAGTGGCTAAAAGAAACACTGAAGAGTCTGGCTGGCTACAATTTGAGCTGCTTGAGGGGTGCCAAACAGCTGCAGGGTTGCCTGCCATCCCCTCAAGTGGCGGGTGGGAAGTCAGCCTGCTACAATCACTTTTATCCTTCAAAAGCCAAAACCTCATAGCACATATCCTGCTTCCGCCCAAAGCTTTACTCCATTCACCTTCTCACAGGATGTCCTGCCCCTCATTTTTTAATTCTGGCAATGGCTCTGTCAAAATATTCAGTGGCTAAAATATTTATGCTATATAATATATTTTAAAACACAGCTGCCCTCTCTTTTACAGCATTTACCCTTCCTGGAGATAACTGGAGAAGCCCTTTTGAAAGGAATGGGCTGGAGGGTAGAGTTAAAAACACAGGGACATGCATGTGTCCCCAGGGGCCTGCTCCTGCCCCTCATTCAAGGCTGTTAGCTGTGACCATACCTCATCCTCGTAGACCACGAGCTGTGTTTTCCGTAGCTGGATGTAACGATCCTTCCACAGTCCCAGGAGTCCCCCGCTGCTTTTTTTAATCCAGCCATATTTCTCTGCAGTTGGAGCAGACTTTGGTTTCTCTGAGACCTCTTCCTTTGTATCCTGTAAGGACAGAAGGGATGAGGAGTTTCCATTAACAAAAAGCCTGTACAGGGAAGATTTTGGCACCCACCAAATGTGGTCCCTCCCCACCACATCACAACAGGAGACTAGCATCTTCCAGAGAAAAACTCAACCAGCTCCCATAGGGCTGGGGAGTGGGCACAGATCCCAGATGTCCCTGGAAACAGTGCCGGGATGGCAACAACCCAGCCTTGCTCCTCTGCTCCCCCAGGGGCTTTGCTTCCCTCTCTGGGGAGGTACTCCTTGCTTACTTGTGCACCAAGTGGACCTTAAACAAGAGCAGCCTCCTCTCCTCTTTGTTCCTCCAGCTTTCCCAGCAGATTGGATTCTGCTGGCACCTGTAGCAACACTCATATTTTAGCCCAAGGCCACTTCTGCCAGCTTCTCTTCTAGTTGTCTGTGCTTGGTCACCATCCCCAAACCAACTCCTGTGGGCAAATCTATGGCATGAGGGCCAGGACTTCGTCACGATCGCACTAAAATGTTCCCAGCAGGTTAAAGACGAGAGCTTTCCTCCTCTCCAATGCACTGGAAGAGCCTTTGCAAAGCAAGATCCCCTCCCTTGGAGCACTCTGCTGCTCCCAACACCCCACGGAGCCCTCAATAAGCCTCTTTCCCTGGAGCAAGGCAAGGGGAATCCCTCACCGAGCCAAATCCCCTTACACAAACACCTCACCAACCTTGCAAATTGTCAGGAGAGGCCAAGCCCAAATCCTCCAACCTCCTCCCAGGGACCCCACTGTCCCCCAGACTCTGTTTCCTCCACATCCCCACATGTAACAGCAGCAGTCCTGCTGCAGAGAGGTGGCACACAAAAAGAGGATGTGTGACAAGAGAGACCCAAACATACCAAAATGGCCCTTAATGCACAAACTGGACCAGCTGGAGCTCAGACATCTTGTTTCATAACATGAGAAAATCCCAAGTGAATGGAACAGAGTCAGAGCTGGACACTCCCATAGCCAGGACAGAGCAAGTGTGTATGGACGTGCTCCAAAAATTTGGAGGAAAGCCTTGCTAATGAATCTGTTTTCATGCACCAAACTCCCACTGAACACACCCTTGGACAGCAGCTTTCATTAGGGTAAGCTCTTATTCCAAAGAGGGAGCTTGCACCCATAAAAAGAAGAAAAACAGCTTAAACACCCCATGCACCCACATTTATTCTGATCTCCGCTAAGGTCTGGAAGGGGCTGGGCTTTGCAAGTAGTCTTGGGTGCAGACTGAGAACAAGAAACTCAAATAAACTGTGTTTCACCTAAACGAAAATTGGGCCAAAACCTGTAACAAACTTGGCAGCCTTTTGTAGAAGTTACTTCAGTTGTACTGAGCTGCATCTGAAACAGCCCCAATACTGGATGACTGAGCATCAAAAAGTTTTCCAGGAAATGAGAGGGACTGCGTAGGGTGGGTTTTTTTTAAACTTGACTTTTTAGGTTGCCAGGAAGTTGTATTCAGTTGAGACCTGCGACTTCAGCAAACATCAATTCCTGCACAAATACAGACCTGCTGGTTTCCTGATCGAGAACCCTTTTGATGTCATTTTTAGATAACTGGACATGGACTTCAGCCTCCCTCGTAGCACTTGTGCATGGATGTAGCTGTATGAAGAGTTTATTCAAGTGAGTGCAGACCAACAACTGCTAAAATGTTTTTACTCTTTAAGGCTTTTTTTTTTTTTGCTTAGCAGGTAAATTTTTGCAGGGTTTTTTTCCCCACCTGGCAGAAAGGCTGAAGTCACATGGTAAATATGTCTAGCCACGCTCTCTTCTGCAGAGTGAAAACTACTCTGGTTTTAAAACAAAAGTACTCCCTGTGAAGATACAGCACATAGTGTCTACCTCTGAAAAACAACCTGCCCCAGCAGAGCACCTCTGCAGAAGGCACAGCGAGGGCAGAGCTGGTTTGGGGTCTGGCTCTCCAGCCTTCCAGGCACAGCACCTCCCCTCCTTGGCATTGAAGCGTTGCCTTGGAGCTCCCCAGATCACTCAGGAGCCTTGGCTGGAACCCCTGCCTGAAAGGAGCCATGCATGGAGCACCCTCCATACCAGGCAGGACTTCCTGCTGCGCCGGCACCTGGGCTCATCCACAGAGAGGATCCCTGACTCCAAGCCCCGCCTGAGCAGCCCAAGAGAGGGAAGGTGATGGAAAGTGTAATGAAACGGAGAATGCTGGTCTCAGCAGATGACAACAGCCACAAGTGGAGGGCTGTGCCCCTTGCTCTGCACAGAAGTCACCTGAGCCTGAGCTGCCTCCTCTTGTCCCTGCTATGTGGCAGATGTGAGGGGTGAGATCCCACATTCTGTAGGGATGCTGAGCTGCTGGGCTCTGGCTCAGCGGCTTCCCCCTAACATGTACCCAGCACATCCCGCAAGGGGGGACAGGTGCTGTAATCCCTCACCTGCAGCTTAAGAACATAAAAAACAGATGATGCAACTGGGAAGTTTGTTCCTACAAAAGCAAGAAGAGTCTCATAGATGGTACCTGACATTATTGCGGATTATTTTTATGCCAGCCCTGGCCCAAATTGGCTAGAGGCTGTTAGCCAGGGAAGGGCACCGGCAGCAGGGCATTGTGTCCATCCTATGTTCTCAGCCTGAAATTCCACAATTAAAATGGGAGCATGACACAAAGACATGAGCTGCTGTTAACTCAGCTATTATGAGCATTCTGCAAGAAATATTAAGATATCCTTCCTGGGATGTTCTTGGGTTGGATTCATTCCTGTGGTAAATTCACGAGAAGAAGCCCCCTTTCATCAGCCAAGTGAGCCAGTGTAAACAAAGGAAGAACTGAGTTATCCTGATGCTGGCTCATGCCAAAGGCATTGCTCCCAAAACCAATCCATAGCCGCCATTTTTGCATTCTATATCATGGTGGCATTAGAAGTGAAACACGAGTTCCACTCCTTCAGCTTGATTTAGCCTCACATTTTGCAGCTCAGCAGAGAACCCAAATCAGACAGAATGGCTTTTTATTTAACAATTAGGCAGTTCCTTCTCCCCTGCCCTGTATTTTATGGGCCCACAAACCCACAATCTCTTCATGTCTTCCAACACAACAAACCCCCAAGAGCTGAATCACAGTGGTGCTTTAAAGTTACACAGAGACAGAAGTGCCTTAGCCAGTTACATCAACTTCATTTCAAGCAAGCATCTCACCACACACTCCTTTCTACCATGGTGCTGATGAACAACTCCCAGGAGACAACCTGCATCCCCACACCTCCACTGTTTTCCTCCCTTTTCACCTTATCTCCCGAGCCTTGCTGTTAGCACTTCCACTTCTCCCCAGCCTGCTGGAGCAGAACTACCTCACTGGAAACAAACTGCTCAGATCCACGTGGAACTTGGGGAACTGCCTCTGACACCCCTTCTGCAAGCAATTCCTGGAGGATGCATGTGTCACTAAAGAAGAGAAGCCCGTGAGACAATCAGTATGCTGGGATAGGTGTGAAGCCCCTTTGGCCGGCAGCCACCAGCTGGAAGCAGTTTCTCTGCTGTGGATTAATTTCATGGATGCCAGCGGATAATAACAACTCTCAGTCACTACCAACTTGGGCTCCTTTGCTGTCTCCCTGCTGTTTTAAAAGAGCTTTCATTCTTGCCACAGAATGTTGGGAGATGAAATAAGGAGGTGTGAGGGGGGAGAGACAAGCCACAGCTACAGGGATCGCATGTACTAGACAGAGCTTGAAGTCCTCCGGCAGTTCGTCCTACCAGGAGCTTTCTTTGTGCATGAGCAGCAAAACCTCATCCAAGGAGAGGAAGCAGAAATAATTGCATAGCCAGACTAGCGGAGAAAACGATCTGTTTAACTTGCAAACAAATTTGCGGCATCTTAATCAATCCTCATAGGGATGGATTATTGGGGTGTGTGATCCCATGGACGAGAAAATCTACGTGTGCAGAACAAACACCACTGCCCTTCTCCGAGTTAAACCCGTCCCAAGCAGAAGGAGGAGCAGAACAGAAGTGGGGAAGGCAGGAGTTGCGTAGACATGTCCAAGCTGGCGATTTGACCCAGACGCGGCTCCAGCAGGGCAGGACAACACCCCAGCGGGAGTCAGTCGGGGTGGCCCGAGCACGCCTGGAACCAGCCCCGCTCGGCCAGCGCAGCCCCTCCCAGCCGGGTCCAGCATCCCGAGGGCTGCGGGGATGCGCTGCCGAGGCTCTGCCCGAGCCGCTCCGGGGGCTGCTGGGGATGGGGAAACCCCCCCGTCCCTCGGTCTCCTTCGCTGTCCCCCAGGCGCAGCGGGGCCAGGATGTCCCGGCGCCGGCGAACACCCGACAACACCCCGAAGTGGCCGGTGCGGTCCCCCTGCCCCCGCCCGGCCTGGGGGTCTCCCCTCCCTGTCCCGGGGTCACCCCCGCTCCCCGTCCCGCTCTCGGCCGGACTCACTTGCTCCATGGCTCCTCGCCGCCCGCTCAGGGGCTCGGCGACCGCCCCGCTGCCCCGCTGGGCTCCGGGCGGACGGTCATGCCGGGCGGGCCAGCGAGTGCCGGCCCGGGCCCCGCCGCTCTCCCTCCGCAACAACTTCTCGGGGAGCCGGAGCCGCGGCAGCAGCAGCACCGCCGGGTTTCCGGCGGCTCCGGCGCTGCCAGCGAGGAGGCGGGGATGCCCCCGCCGCCGGCCCCGGCCCTGCCGCCGCCTGGCCCGGCCCCCCGCCTGGCCCGGCCCCGGCTCCCCCCGCCGCCGCCGTGGGTCTGGGAGCCCCCGGGACGGGTTGGGACTGAGCCCAGGGGAGGGGGATGAACGGAGTCCCTGCGGTCAGACGGCGGCTACGGGGTGGGACATGGACCCTGGGGTGGGACAGGATAACCAGGGGGATGACAGGATACCCGGGGCGGGACACGGATCTTGGGGTGGGAGAGATCCCCCGGTGTCGGATAGGGTCACCACAGATCAGGCAAAACCCTCGTGTTAGGACAATATCCCTGAAATTGGAGAATCCTTGAAATTGGAGGATTCCTGAAATCAGAAGGTCCCCAGTGTCTGTCGGGGTCCTCAGGGTGCAATAGGATCCCCAGGGTTGGACAGGGTCTCTGAGGTCAGTTACAGTTCCTGAGGTCAGGCAGGGCCCTCAGGGATCAGGCTACACCCCCGTCATAGGACAGTCCCTGAAATCAGCAGATCCTAAAGGTCAGGGGGCTTCCTGGTGTCTCACACGGTCCCCTGGGATGAGAGAGGGTCCCATGAGACCAGGCCAGACCCCTGTAGTAAGACAGTGCTTGAAATCACTGAGTCCTCAGGGTCCAGGGTGGCACAGTGTCTCTGGGACTGGGGTCAGGTCAGGCCCCAGGAGAAGTAGGACAGGGTGCAGGGTGTAAAAAGGTGAGGGATGCTCCATGAACCCAGCATGGAGCAATGTCCAGGGCTCAGGTCTGTGTAGCCACGTGGCTCCCTCAGCCATCCTGGCCATGGGGGTGCATTGTGGCAGAGGGGTGATGCCACTTATTCACCCAAGGAAAACAGCTGGGGAATGGTCTTCGGTAGCAGAACTGGTTAACACTAATCATACTCACAGCTATTGTTCTCCACTGGTATTCAGCTTTGCAGACTTCTGCAGCTATTTCAGGCCTGCTGGAGGGCTCATGTACCCAACAGCCTGCCTGGTTTTTCTTCTAATTATTTCAGTCAGTCTAAAAAAAGACATTACCTCCCTCTGCAAACCTTGCCTCCATTGTTCTCAGCACAGAAAATAAGAAGGAAAGGAGAATAAAAGTCTGACACCCTCTACCTCCAGGTTAAATGCTCTTCTGCATAGGTATGAGAAGTGCTGAGAGGAAAAACAGGAGGCAGCTTCTGCTAACCAGAGGTGGAAGGGATAGCAGAGCATCCATCAGGGCTGGCTATCCCCATCTTGCAGGGCCAGGGGTTAATGGAGGAGCCAGGAATCACTCTGGGACACACCAGGACTTGAAATGAGAAATCCTGGTACTGTCAAGGCACGTTGACAGGAGAATGATTGCCGTGTCAGCAGAAAGACATCTCACATGAGAGGGAGCAGCTAATAGCTGTGCTATGATGAATCTGGGTTTTGACAAGGGGCTGAGGCACCAAACACACTTGGAAAGGCCAAGGGAGGACAGACAGGGTCTAACTGGCTGTAACTGATGTGAGCAGGGAAAAAGCATCAAGAGGGAGGATGCATCATGCTGACCACCATGGTCAAGGCATCACCCCAAGCACTGCACTTGCCCTCCCTCTCCTCTCACCTGCAGGATTTTGGGGTAAGACCCTTCTGTTTGCTCCAGTTGCACAGGGCTGCAAGAGCAGCAGGGGCTGAGCCAGGATGGAGCTCCTAAGGGAAACTACACACAAATAATTATTAGTGATAATTAGCAAAAACACACTGATGACATCTCCTTCCTATCAGCTTAGCTCTGGGTTTGGCAAAGGCTCTGGTCTCGCCGAGACAATCCCCATGTTGTATAATTACCTTCTGTGGCCTCCCTTGCTCCTCCTCCATGGCAGAGAGCCAAATTAGGCAAAATGCTGCAACAAGCATCGGTGATGGCACAGAGGGGCCTGGCCAGTGGCCAGGGGTTTGACAGCATCCTTCAGATTCCTTCTTTACCTAGCACAATAGGCACCTCTGAAAGATATGACAAGAAAATCATGACTGGCCATCAGCATTTGGAGCTGTCACCAAGCCAGGGTTAGCTCTCTGCTGCCTAACACCAGGTGGGAGGTGGTTTTAAAACATATTTTCTTTGTTTAATTTCCTGAGCCATCAAAACGGGATTTTGGGTGGGAAGTGGGATCATACCAGCTCACCCACTGCCTTCTCAGTGGGAGTGTGAGAGCAAGACAGGGTGTCACAGTGCCAAGTTTGGCTCCAGGATGGTGCCAGACATCACAAAATAGACTGTTGGAAAAAAGATTATATTTTAGCCAGGCTTTTAAAACAACCCAAACCCCCCAAATTACTGGAACTGTTGTTCAGTATTCTCTGTTTTCCTGGCAGGGCTGGGGGAGGTGAGGGGAAGCCTCTGGCTGTACAGATAGGCTGGGGGCTGTGGTTCCAGTTCTCCTGGAAAATTTTAATCGGTCAAAAAGTGAAGAATATTTTTAGCATGCAGTCAACGTGCATGTAAGGACGTGTGTGCTGTGAGAGCATGCGGTGCAGAGGCCACATCCCTGTGATTAATCAGCTATCCTTACCTTTGCAGGCAGACCTAGAGAGACCAGCTCTGACCCTCTCCAGCATTGCAGGGGAACCTGTCGTTTGCAAGAGGATGTTCAGTTCACAACAGGGAGGTTGGTCCAAAAATGCTGCAGGGAGAGGTGTCTGCAGCCCACACAGGCTGCCCTGTTGTCTTCTGCTTTGATAAGAGGTGGTGAAATGCTGCTGCAGCAAAGTGAAATGGAGTCACGAGTGACACCAGGGAGGGTGGGATGGTGAGTCATGAACTGAGGAAGTTTCTTTGCAAAGGGTCCCGTGAGTCTTCCTGCTCTGTGCCTCAATGGCCGCATTTGGGGTCTTGCAAAACTTGGGGGGGAGGATGTAGAGGAATTTTGCAGTGTTGGGTGTCAGAAGCTCTGGCTGTAGGGACACAGCTTCCTCAAAGCCACTGAGGGATGAGACAGGACTGCAGTGGGTGGAGTGTCCCTCCTGCCCTCCCAAGCGTGGACAAACCAGTCTCTCCAGCCACAGACACCACATTAGAGAGCTGTGGTCACCCTCATGTCTACCTGCCATCCTTTCCCTGCTGCAGGCAGAGAGCTCTGTCTCCTGCATCCAACCCGAGGTACCTTGTGACCAGGGTCAGCAACTCCACCTGCTCTCGCCTTGGTTTTCCTCCACTTCAAATGGCAATAACCCATCTCCGGGGCGCTCTGAAGCCAAGTTCATTAGTGCCTGGCTTCGTTAATTGCTTTGAGCAGGACTGGACAGACAGAGACTCATTATGGCAATTGCCCTGTTATCTGCTCAGCATTGGGGAGGAGGAGGTGAACACGCCTGTGACACTGGAAGCCAATGCTGGGCTCAGTGAGGCCACAGGCCTCCTGAGCTGGAGAATAAATCCTCAACCCCTTCATATGCATGGCAAATTAATGGAGGTGTTCTTAATTTCATCTGTTTGGTTGGGGCTAAAACAGAGAGGTCCAGAGAAAGTGCTGGGTCTGAATGGATGCGCAAGGGTAGGGCTCAATTCGGGCTCCTGATGCCAAGTAGAGCCTGTGGCATCTTCTCACAATGGCATGGCTGTGGGACTAAATCAGTTCTCAGGTGGACTGCAGTCCTCCAAACTACCTGTGCTAGACAGGAACCACGGGGGTGGCCAAATCCTTGGGTGATGCATGAGGAATTAGCAACAGCAAAGGCTGGAGGAGATGGGAGACCACACATCTGGAGCTGGCACAGAAGAAGGTCTCTCTTCACCTCTCCACCAGCTTTCTGGGCTTAAATCTTGTGTTTTATGGTCAAGCCATGTGAAAGGATGGTTCTTCCAGCCACATTTCCTGCTGCAGTGGGGCAGTGGGGGTTATCACACCTGGTCTGAGGCTTGGCCTGTAACACATGACCTGCCAAAATCCTGATTTTACCTGTTTTCCTCTTGGCTGATACCAGTCCAAGCTTCTGCCCTAATCAAACCTGGGCTTTCCAGCTACTCTTGCTCCCTATTTTAGTTACATGTCTGGAAGAGAAGACCTAGCTGTCTGCCAAAGCCATCAGACTGCAAGTGCTCACAGGGATTCATGTGCTCTCCCTGCTGATCTTGCTGGTTTTGTAAGGAAAAGCAGTCCTGGCTGCAGAGGATGTCTGGTGCTCACAGGAGGGACAAAGCAGATCCAAAACTGTAGGTAAGGAGGTCACTTGCTGGGGGAAAAAGGGAGAAGGGAGTGGTTTAAATGATCTTAAAACCAGCAGTGAGTTGAAGGAACATGGCCAAGCCCTGTGGCACTGTGCAAAGTGGGAAATGAGCAATGCTGCTTTGTGCTCTCTTCTTCCTTTCTGTTTTAACTCAGCAGGAACAGTAAGCCCTGATGAAAGACAGTGGATGCAAGCTGGAAGAGGTGACTGATGATGCCAGATCATCACTGTTGGTGTCCTGGTGATGGCCATAGTTCATGCATGAAAGGTGGGAAGGAGTGAAGCACCTGGTGGTGAGGGCTCAGGATAACTCTCCTGCTCCATTGCTGCACAGGGTGAATGGGAGCAGTGTGGGGCTAGAACACGGCTGGAATAGGGCTGGAATAGGATGATCCATGCTGCTTTTAGTCCTCAGGTGTTTTGAAGCCAGGGCTGTGCCCCACATCCTACAGGTGAAACCCGATCCCTGTGTGAATGACTCGGAGCAGCTTCCCATATCCCTCATCTCATCATCCTGTGCCTGGGGCAGTTGCCTCTGGGCTCTCCCAACAGCTCTTCACTGTTCCTGGCCTTCACTGACATCTCCACCAATGACAAAATATGCCAAAAATAACCCCTGCTCTCCAGCAGGAAGGTGGGATATAAACACACTGACTGTTTGTTAGTGTTAGTGCTTGCCAGGCTTTCAAACCAGACACAGTTTGGGGGGGAATCATTTCCTGCTGCACAGTCCTGACCTCCCACTGCCTCCCTACTCTGTCTAGGCATGAGAGCTCCCCAAAACACCTCTGCTCTGTGCTTGCCATTTAGAGAAGGTGAAGCTGCAGCCCCAGAGGTGCTGGAGGGATTTTTCTGTTAGAGTTTAAGGTAAAGCAGCATCTCTGGGTGCATTGCAGCCACCAGCTTTCCTGTATGCAATGCAACATTGAGATCCTCCTGGAGCTGCTGGGATATATAAAAATATGTTATAGATATATATGATAACATCCTCAGAACCTGATTTTGTTTGCTATGGCAAGAAATATACCCTTGTAGAAGCGTAATCTGGTCCCTGTAGCACTGATAACCCCTGATAATACAATCCTGCTACATGCACTCTTGCTTTCAGGCCCATCCCATGTCATCCTGATTCTGATCCCTACCTGCCACCCTGCCTGGTTCCTGAGCACAAAGGGACTTGGGAGTTTTGGGGATCGATATCTTGCACAGTGAGCAACCATGGAGGTGTCTGAAATTAGGTTCTCTATGACATGCATGAGCATGTAGAGAACACAGGGAGGCAGCAGAAGGGGTTAAATCAATAGTTACATTTAAATCAATATTCAGATTTATGCTCCTGTCCCAGTGATGCTGACTTCCTTTGTCCCCTGGTTTGAGGGTGCAGACCTCAGTGGCTTATTCTGAGCCACCATTTCTGTGGTGAACATGCATTTTGGCAGACATGCTGCAGGATTGGACTGGCTTGTTGTTTTGTTGTTGAGACGAGGGGAAGCAAAAATTAAACAACGTGACCATGGCTGTGGTCTGTGTACCTAACCCACTGGTAAGATCAGCTCCCCAAAACTGGGTGTAAAAAGGTGTGTCAGCAGTTGTTTTACCTCTGGGTTTCCCTGCCAATGCTGATGGCCAAATTCCTGCTGCCAATGCTTGGGTCCCTGCAGGAGGAAAAATCCTGACTCCTGGATCAGGACTTCAGGGTGCTTTCCCTGAAGATGCCTGGTGCAGTGGCTGTGGAAATGAGCAGAGTCCTGGTGTGAGCAGGGAGGGGGTGAAATTTACAGCTGTGCCCTGGTTTTGGTGGTGACTCATGAGGTAGGATTGGATCAAGTGAATTCCGCAAAGATTTACAGCAAGTAAACCCTTTCACGTGCAGGGCTTGATGCATTGGCCTGTTGTGTGCAAGACAGGTTCTGGAGGTACTGCCCATGGCCGAGCAGCCAGTGTGAAACCCTCTCCTGTGATAGTTTTCCCCCTGACAGGGATTCATCCTCCTCTAAAGGGGGATGACCTGCAGTGAGGTGGTACTGGGACCACAAGCCCTTTGCATCCCTCTCCCAGCACTGTGGCTTCCTCTCAGCCTTTCCAATGAGGCCAAGAGCTTGATGACCAACTGCCCAGCTCTCAGCCATGCCAGTGTCCCACCTTAGCACAGACCCATGGGTGAAACAAGCTGTGGGATCCAGAAGAAGGTCCGACTGAGAATATGTAGGAAATACTTCCTTTCTAAAGTTTCAAAATGTAATTAATGTTAGTAATAACCGTTACGAGCCTGAGTGGGGTGAGGAGAGGGCTCAGACTGTCTGACAGCCACAGCCTTTGCAGTAATGCCTTATTCGGCAGCCTGATGTGGTACAGGGTCCTTTGCTGCCTCCAACATCCCTGCCGCTCTGTCTCCAGCATCCCAGCCATACCGCCCGCATCCTTGTCCTAACCCTCCCCTCAGCCTTTCCCTTTAGCCCCTCTCAGCCCACCCCGTCAATCTACTGCAGCCCGAGCCCCTGCTGCTCCCCAGGCAGCGGCAGCAGCCCAGCCCAGCCCGAGCCCCTTCCTCCCGCCCTTCCTCCTCCCCGCGGCGTGGTGCCATCCCCACCTAGTGCCGGCCCGGCGCACCGGCCGCGGGCAGCCTTGGGGCTCCCCGGACTCCCCGGGCTCCGGGAACCGTGGCGTCTCCTCCATGCCCTCGGCTGCACCTGGACAACCGTGGCACAGCCCTGCGGGGAATTTTCCTGCCCTGGCCCTGAGGGATGCTCCAGGGTAAAGGAAAGATGGGAGGAAATGAGCTAATGCAGCCCTTGCACTGCTCCAGAGGACGGGGACAGGCAGGGACTACCACAGATCCGACATCTGCTGGGGCTGTTGGCCTCTTCATGCCCCATCCTGCGGCCCGGGAAAACAGACCCAGGACGGGAAACCCAGCTGGGAACGAGGGAAAGGGCCACACCGTGTCCCCAGTCACCGAGCTTGTCCCATCACCAGGGCTGGACCCCTTTGGGTATCACTTTGGGGATGCTCCTCTACATCACAGGTTTGGAGTTCTTAGTGGCATTTCCCAAGGACACATCCCCCATGGACCCCACATGTCTCAGTGCCTGGGGAGCATCACCTCCCTCAGCCCCCTCTGGACCCTGCAAGCACCAGTTGTAGATGTCTAGGGCAGAGTAAGAAGCCAGGAAATGCCTTGAGCAGTGCCCCTCTGTACCAGGTCTGTTCTTGTCCCCCTCCAGCCCATCAGAGACTCCCAGAGCCACAATGTCTTTAAATTTTTCTTCCTCTCCTGTTGCACCTCAGATCCACATACATCTTCTTACCAGCCCTGTCACTGTAAACCTCAGACAGCGGCAAAAAAGATACTGCAGACTTAGGTCAGGAACGAGTGGCCAAAGCCAAGTTTAATGAAAAATCTACCTTTTATAACATAGTTCGCTAGAGAAAATTCATGATTGGCCTCTTTACCCACCACCTCTCAAAGGTGATAGGTCGGATGGTAAGACACCCATATCCAAAACATGTCTTAGTGTTCCCAAAACAATACCATGAAAAACAACAGGTGCAAGGACAGAAAAGTAGTTTACTTAACATCCTATCTGTTTTCCTTAGGCTGCATGTGAAAGAAGAGTTTCCCACATACTTGTGAGAGAAAGCTGAAGAATTTCTCTGCTTTAGCCCTTTTTGCATCCACACCTGTCCCTGTGGTCAGGGGCTGTTTTCTCTGCCCAGATGCTATCCAAGCCAGAGCATCCAGAGGTATCTTCTCACCTGGAACAAGGAGGTGAGCAGTCATCCTCTGCTCAACCACACCAGTGTCCCTGGGCTTGCAATATTCTTCATCCATAATTTTGGTTGGATGGACCCTCTACAAGTCGTTGTACCCAGTACTTGGAAGGAAGTGGCTCTTTGCACTGACATTTTCTGAAATGTTGCTCCTTTTTTGTGTGCTTTTATACCTTTTGATCCTCCCTGGCTGTTGCATGGGCACTTTCCTCAGCTCACTTGGGTGCTGTGGCCTTGCTGTCCCAGCCCCACAGGAGATATCAAGGTCCCCTGGAATCTCCCCATGTCTCTGGGGTATTCAGAGGCAGGATGCTCTGCAGGGGGATACTCCTGCTTGCCTGTGGGCTACTATGGAAAGCTGGGAATATGCTCAGAAATTTCTGAAGACCACAGGAAAGCATGGGAAAGACAGACCACAGGGTTGGAGAGGAGGCAGGAAGAAAGGAAGATTAAGAGGTGATGTGGCCTCCTTCATATTTCCTGATGAAACAAGGAAAAAGGCCAACAGTGTCCCTATTTTTTCTTGGAAAACCCCTTGCAGCTCGGCCCTGAAAGCGGGATTCAGCAGCTTGGCGCAACTCAAAGGTTTCCTCTGCTGCTTTAAAGAAAACGTTGGAACAGAGCAAGCTTAAAGCCTGCTGAAGAGGCCCATTTATCTGGGAACTGAAAGAAAATATTGGGATAATATTTAGAAAAGCCTGTGAATGGGCATGGCCCAGCATGTGCCGGGCAGCAGCAACCTGTGAGCTGTGGGGGGAGAAGCCACCCTCTGCGTGTGGTTAATTTTCCCCTTTTCCTTCATTTCCTTCCCATTTCCTTCCCAGCTCTGAAAGGTTTTGCCATGCCTAGATAGGTCCTTGAGATGTGTTTTCCCCAGGAGAGTTGTAGTGCTGGAAAAAAAAGAGATTTTTCATGAGCAGGAGGGGCACAAACCCTGCCCAGTCTGAGTATCTGGGGGGGGGGGGGCTGATGGAGTGGTGTTTCTTTCCCCTGGTTAACAACTGAGGCTGATCTGCAGGACGCACTTAATCAGATATCGCTAAAACCAGGGTTGATTCCTGACTAATTGGTCAGTAATAACCATTTAATTGGCAAAGCTGCAGTGACGCCCCAGCCCTCCCTTCCCAGAGCCATTAGCAGCATCTATTTTAACATTTGGAGCCTGGCTGGGATTCAATAAATGGGGTTTTGTTGGTTTTTTTCACATTTAAAAACATTAACGTGTGTTCAGAATTCAGTTGGACATCTCATGTGGCTTTGAAGCATAATTATGCTTTTTGAGAACTAATAAGCAGCTTTCAAATCAAGACCAGGTTAGCATCTCTCCTGCTGTCTGCTGCAGGGAAGCTGATATTCTCCAGTAGCTGAATTTGATGGGATTAATCCAGATATGTCCAGGGCTCCATAGAACCCTGCTTTGTCTTTGACCGGCTTTTTTTTTTTTTTTTAGAGGGACTTTTTCCACCTAGGATGAGTTTTTATTGTTGTGGAGTTTTGTTCTGTGTGGGATTTCCACCTGCTGTGGGTCTCAGGGGGCTTTTGCAGGATGAAAAGTGTGATTTGCTGAAAACAGGCTTTTTTAGCCCCAGCCTCATTCGGAAAGAAATAAACATTGGAGGGTTTGGGTTTTTTTTCAGTGTGACAAAGGAAAACTCTAAATTCTCAGCCCCAAACTGATCCCAAGTCTTGAGACCTTGGTGTTGGCTCAAAGCCTGGCTGCAGGCTGAAGCAGATGTTGCCAGTCCCTGGCTCAGATGATCATTGATGGGCGATGGCTGATGGTTTGATTGATGTCGAGGTCGGCCCTGCTCCAGCACCAGCGCCTGCCCTAAGGTGGAGCTGCTTCTCTTTCAGCATCGTGGCCGCCCAGAAAACACTGGATCCAGTCTGGTCACCCAAATACCGCCTGCCTGCAGCTGCTGAGCAGGGCTGAGAAAAAAGAAAACCCATCCATACTGTGGGTTTGTGTTTGTTTTCCACGCTCCCCTGTTGAAATTCCATGTCAAAGGTAAACTCACTTGGAGATTAGGCTTTGGCAAGTCTTGCTGTGCTGCCGAAACCTCCAGAAATGCCCTTGGTGAGCCCAAAGCATGCTCTGGCACTGGGATGGGGAGTGAGTCCTGGTCCCAGCTTGCCAGGGGATGAGGGGACACAAACATGGCATACCCCCTTCTCCACCAAAAACTGTCCCTTCCCAAGGGTGGCCCTCCTGTCCTTTACCAGCAGAGCCCCTCCACAGTCCCACAGGGCAGCTCTCACCCATCACTCCCACAGCTGTCTCTGGCAAACCCCAAAGCTGCTGCTCTAAACTACCCAGATTCCCAGTTAAGTCAAAATACTCCCAAAAGTTAAAAGTGGCAAAGGAGAAAACCCCTCCTGTCCTATTCTGTCACAGCTCTGGGGGCTGGTAGGGGGTTAAGACTACCAGCCAAAAGCTATCAGGGAAAGACCTTTAGTTGTGAGCACTTGGTGCTTGGGCAGCTCTCCTCCATTTTTTTGTAAGACATTTTGCAGCAATTAAAGAGCTGCAGGTAAATGCCAAACCCCAAATCCTGGCAAAGGTGCCAGCTGCTCTGCAGTCAGAACAGATCTAGCCACTGACTCCAGGCTGACCATGTTCCAGCCCTAAATAGCTGCTTTTTAGGGACAGGTGGGTCTCAGCAAACTTTATTTTTCTGGAAACAGCAAGCACATTGTGCAGGGCAGGCTTTCCAAGGATGCTCCCCACACCCTTTTCAGGAAATACCACGCAGCTCTCCTTCGTGCCATGCCAATTTTTTTTTTTTAATTGGCATAAATGATAGCCTCGGAAAGGACACACCGTGTTTTCCCTGGGCTGTCAGATTTTATTTTGAAATTGCTGCTGGTTTGATCTTTGCATCTCTCCACCCCCAGGCTCATCTCTCTCCTCTCATGTTTCTGCTCCTGGTGCTTGCTCCAGTCCAGTGGGATTTGCTGGGAAGTGAAAATGTGTGTGGAGGGAGGCTCATCCTGTGCCAGTCACAGCCAGGCCCTTGGTACATCACCCCACCTGGGGGTGAAATAGAAGACCTGCCATAGAGAGCAGACAGCATCTGTCCTTCCTGGTCTCCCCCTGCCCCTTCTAGGAGTCCAGCTTTTGATCCCAAGTCCAGCCCTGGAGCCATCATCCAAACACCAACAGCCATCCTTCCTTTGGGGGAACTTGAAATAGCCTCCTCCTGCGTGGTGACAACATATCCCCCACGTGGCACCAGTGTAACCGGCTTTTCCAAGACCTGCTCTTCCACGGGTGGGGTTGGGTTGGCTCGGTTTATTATCAGCACCCATTTGACTACAGTGCTTCTCCCTGGTATGTTGCTTTCAGATGAAGTGGGATGGTGACAACAACCAGGAGAGGAGGAAGAAGGATTCCTACTTCACATTTGGGATGGGTGCCACCAGGACACATCCCTGCAGTTCCTGTCCCAGCACCCTCTCTGGGTAAAGCATCTCCCCATTCTACCACCTCTCGCTTGGGCATTTCCTTCCTTGCCTAGTTTCCAAAATAACAATAAACCTCAAACCTATTTGAGATGAGTGAAAAGGCTTGGGTTTGTTCCTTTTTAGTTCAAGACCAGCACACAGGCAATTATCTTTGATTGATTTTCCCACCCTATGGATGTGTATACTGGGCCCAGCAGTCCCCAGAGTGCCCTTCGGACACCAAGCTTCAATTGTTTCTGAACACTGGGATCTATCTTTTGGAAATTTTTTCAGGCCTGAGTCCATAATGGATCCTTTCTCTTTTCTTTTTTATTACTCATGTTTTTACCAGGATGACATTTAGACTAGGCAGGGAAATCTTCTTACCTGCTACACCAGTACCTGACAATCAAGATTTAATCTTTCTGGAGAAGAAGAACGCATCAGATGTGGAAAAAAAAAAAATCAGATATCTGTGAAATTGCAGAAAAGCAGAGCAGGAGGAGCCTGTGGGAAATCTCCAGCCCAGCCTGGAGCAGCACAGCAATTGCGCAAGCCCCGACCATCACCGGACAGATGTTGGTCTAATTACAGCTAAAACCTCTGGTGCTGGGGATGCTCTGCTCCCTGTACCCCAAGTGTATCATTGCAGCCAGGCAGCCTCTTTAATCCCCAATTTAAATCCCTTTGGCTGCTGCCTTCAGTGCTTGGAAGAGGTGCTGGATGGCAGAAAACCATTGGCACATCCTCCTTGGTCATCCCTGTGGTTCTGAGCTCTTCCACTTAGTGCAGGAGCACTATTTCCCCTGTAATTTTCCCTATTTCTCACTGACAGCTGCCAGGGATCAGAGATTTATAAAATGGGTGTTTCAAGAATTTTTAAATTGATTTCTCTGTATCTGCGGTGTTGTGACCAGGGCTGGGCACCAACACAGAACTGCCGCTTGTCCCCACCTCCTTGGGCCTTGCTCCACCTCATCTCCTCCTTCCTCTCCATCACATTTGATGTCACCTCTTCAGACTGAAAGCTTAATCTAGATTTAGAAAGGGAAGGATAAAGGTAGGGACAGGATTTTTCCAGTGAGCACAAATCTCCTGGGAATTCACCCAGGACTTTCCCAGCTGCAAAACTGGTGGCTGCTGCATGGTGACATGCCAGAGACCATGTGCTGCTGGGACACATCAGCCGTGGAGGTGAAGCTCCACGGAAACTCCAAACCTTATTTTCCACTGGCAGGTTTCACTGGCAGCTCACTCGTGTGCAGGATTTTACCATTAATATTCCCAAAGCCATCTGGCCACTAGTGAGTCTGGGGTTATTTTAACACCTAAAAGGGCAAGGAGAGAAAAAAAAGAGATTGTTTGAGCTGAGTGAATTTAAATGGAAGAATACTGATTTCTCCTGCAGATTTACAAGTCCCTGGAGTGGAGCGGGGACAGCGGCCGAGAGCCCAGTGTTTTGCCATTGCTGCTGTGGGCTGGAATGAGCCGGGCAGCTGCTGGAGGATGCTGGAGTCATTGTGATGCCGGACAGGTTTGAATGCTGGTGTTAATGAACTGGTGTTAATGGGATGGTGTTAATGGGCACCCTGATGGCGAGAAGTCAGCACTGGAGCTGTGCAGGGGCTGGAGCTTGGGGGGTTCTTCCACATGGGATGTCACCGGAGAGTAAAGAGTCAAGCTGCAGTAACTCCCCGGTGCAGACAAGATCCCGAACCGCATCACTTTAATTACGGCAGCACAAATTTCATTCCTTTGGTTAAGCCTGGGAGCTACAGAAAGAGCTATTTCCAGGTGTGCTGGTTTAATTATTGCATGCCCTGGATTACCAACTGTGCACAGCTTCATGGCTGGGGTTTGTCGAGCTCTCCGACACGCCGTGCAGCCATCAGCACGGCGATAGCCCTGCTCACGCCTCTGCACATCCCAGCACACGGGCTCTGCTTGGCTCAGATAAATGGGTTTTAACCTGATTTGTGCTGTAATCTCCATGTCGACAGGCTCTCATCACGCACAGGATAAACCCCCAGCTCCTGTGGCCAGGGCCCGGCAGCTCCCGCCAGCAAGGCTGGCCGATGACTCCAAGCCAAGTGGCTTCCCTGTCCTGGAATTCCAGGGACACCTCTGGACCGTGGGTGCTTGCAAAATGGCTTTTGTTTGCTTAACTCCTTGCACTGGAGCAGCCAGAGGCACAGCTCCCACTGTCTTGTCCCTCCTCCACAGGCAGGGACAGGGTGACAATCCTGCTGCCCGGGGCAGGCAGCTCAGTGCCAGCCCTGACATCCCACCCCTGGAAAAAAATAGCACCTTTTGGGTGCATTATTTGTACTTTCCTTTTCTGAGTATGCCTTAAAAAGAAGGGCTTAGTTTTCAAAGAAACAGCATTTAAATTATATTCTTCCCTGCTCGTCCAGCTCTTTGCTGTAATCTTATTGCTGTACAGAGCAACGAGCGTGCGTGGGACGTGGTGGGATTTTAACTGTAATTCATGGACAGATATAAAATGCCAGGGTTATTATGAATTTTATTCAGGAGGGTTTAAATGTTACTGGTTCAGCAGTGCCTCTTTCCATGCTTCCCTTGCAGCAGCTTCTGTTTAACCTCTCAGCTCACAAAATTTATTGTATTGTTGGTGGCTCACTATAATTCTCCAGGTTTTCAAATAATCCCAGGAAAAGAGTTAACTGAAGCCTCTGCCTTAGTCTACATCCACTGCAAAGCATGTGGGGACAAAGTTTGTCTTTGCTGACACCCCCAGTAAATCCCTTGGGTTCATCTGGGAAAACTATCTCTCTGAA